>CM029013.1:132183250-132563249 GCA_016801055.1 Panax notoginseng | reverse complement strand
TAATGTTACAAATGATGTGGTAAAAGTCCTCATTGGCCCGTAGTGCATTGATGGAAAGTTGTTGGCATGATCATGATCATTGGTGATAACACGAATATCCTTGTCCCGTAGTGCATGGATAATTCGTGGATGTGATACTAATGAATATCCTTAGTGCATAGTGCATAGATAATTTAGTGATGTGGATTATTTATTGAGCTGAGTCTCGACGATAAAATTGATGATAAACTTTTTAAATTATAGAAGATAGTAGATATCATGCTCTACTTGACTCTTCTAATGGATTGCTTGTTTTGCTGCAGTTAAACTTGTTATTTATTATATTCTATCAGTTTAACATTGTTAAAGGCTAACGATTATTTATTCTGCATTATCTTAGTCATAATATTTCTTACTGGGCTAGTTGAGCTCACCCTTTTACTTCCATTATTCTCTTCAGGAGATGAGAACGTAGTCGGGACTAGTCGGGTAATAGAGTGACGGTCAGAGATTGTGGATGTAGTAGTCCTCACTATTTTATAAAATAATGTGATAATAATTATAATGAGGACTACATTTGAGTTTAGATATTGTCTAGAAGATAATATTCGTGTTAAAACTCTCAGCTATGTTTTGTCGTATTTTACATGATAGTTGTATAATTAAGTTTGTATTTGAATTCTGTACCATGTATTTGGCGACTCAGAATGGATGATGTATACCTATTTTGGGGGCGTCACAACTCTGGCCTTTGTCATGTTGCCTCAGTCAGCTGAATCATCCTTAACTCTTATTGGGTCCTCCCCTTATCCAACCATAATGATCTTATTGAATTTTAGAATTCTTTTGATATGTCTAGGATATGTAACTCCGATACTCAAGATGGTATTCTCTAGGATGGCACCAGGGCTAAGGATATTAAAACCTCCACTTTTTGGTATTCTATTCGCAAAGTGGGTTTGAATGTGGGGTGGCATAATATGGTGTGGCATAGCATGGTGCATCCTCGGTACTCTTTCCTTCTTTGGCTTGCTTTCCACTAGTGGCTTCGGACTCTTGATAGGCTTATCGTGTTTGGTATGAAAGTGAACCCCCTTTGTGTCCTCTGTTCTACTGAGAGGGAAACCTTTCATCACCTCTTCTTCCAATGTAGATTTTCCTTTCAGCTTTTGGTCACTATCCTTAGGTGTTGTGGCTGGAGAGGAATGAGTTGAAGTTGGTCCTCAATCACTGATTTTCTTTGTTGTAGCTCTGGGCCCAATTTCAAGCATGGTTTATTACTTTTTGGCTTTGCTACTGTTGTGTATCGGATTTGGTAAGAGCATCATTCTAGTATTTTCTCTAACAAGGCTACTCCGGTTCGAGTCATTCTTCGTGATATTATCCATATTATCAAATGTCGCCTCCACACTTATACTTGATTTTAAAAGCTTAAATCTAAGGCTTGCTTCCATCATCTTGTATTGTAATCACAATCAGTCCTACTGTTGCAATTGTATCTGGTTGGAACTGCAAGTTTTGGACATGTTTGGTCTTTGTTTGCCTGTCCAATAATGTTCGGTGCTGCTTCGGCAATGGTGGTCCGCCAATGGTATCTCTTCGGTTCTGCTTTGGCTATGTGGGACTCCGGCCAGGTGGGGTTTTTGTGGCTTCGGCCAGGTGGGGTTCTTCAGTTCTGTTTTAGCTAGGTGGGGATTCGAGAGGGTGGGGCTTCGGCATGGCAGTCGGCAAATTGAGGCTTCGGCCAGTTGGGGCTTTGGCCAGGTGGGCTTCTATGGCTTCGGCCAGGTGGGGTTTCGGTCAAGTCCTTGTTTTAGCAAAGGGGATTTGGCCAAGTGGTTTATTATGAGGCTTCGGCTCTGGCAGGGTTTCGTCATGTTAGGCTTCGGCCACGGGTGGCTTCGGATTGTGTTTCGTCAAGATAAGTGGCTCAGGCGATTGTTTCGTGGTTTGGGCGGGATTTCCTTGTGTCTTCTGTCTGTTTTATTGGGCGTCTGCCTTGTAATCTTTTATTGTCTTTACATCATAGGGCATGTCCTATGATGTCCTTGCTTTTTTCTGATTGGGTATTTCTCCTATGCGGTTTTGTACTTCATCTATTATTTATTTATTTCAGTCTAATTTTAGCAACAAAAAAAAGAAGGTGAAATCATGAAAATCATTTTACAATTGCTAGTATTTTGTTATGTGTAGTGATTTCTTTTGGCTTTTTGTTCCTGTCTTATCTTCATTATTGAGTACAAGGTATTTTTACTTTTTTATATAATATTTAGATGTGGACATATGAGCTAATAGATTCGTTTTCTTCCTTCTAGCATAAGTTAAGAATTACATGATGAATGACTAATGGGTAGTAATATTTTTACCGTGTTCATACATATGGTTCTTGCAGCTCTCTAGGGATCAGTTGGACGATGGATTTGATATGTAGGAGGGTGTATTCAAATAAGACTTTTAAAGAATTAAAAAGTTTGGTTGTATTTAATCAAGACATTTAAAGAGTTTATAAAAGTTTATTGGTATTCAATTACAACTTTTGTAATATCTTTAAAAGTTAAGTGGTATTGAATTGAGACTTTTACAAAGTCTATAAAAATATTTTGGAATTCAAAAAGTCATAGATTTTTTAGATTTCTATCTAATGGTAGAGTTTGACAGACTTTAGAAGAAGAGATGTTCATATCCAAAGTCTGACTTCATCTCTAAAGACTTTCAAAGACTTCTAAATATTTGATAAAGAAAGAAGATGAACAAAGAAGAAAGAGATAGAGGAGATCAAACAAAGAAGAGAAAAGAAAAGAAAATATATATATCTTTCTCACTTTCTCTCTCTCTACATTAGTCCTCTCAAAATAAAAATTCCAAAAGTAAAGAGAGCTAGCTATTATAACAAGTGAGGAGAGAGAGAAAGGAGGAAGGGTTAAAAAGAAATAGTAGCGTTAAAGGTTCCAAATAGAGTCAATGGTATAAATGGAGATAAAAAATATTTTAATATCATTTTATATTTCTTCTCTCGCATAAAAAATCTCATTAATTATATTTGTAAGTATTAAAGATGTATTTTGTTTTATTTTTATTTTTAAATGTAATAAATTTGTTAATTTTGTTATTCGTTGAAAATTATAAATTGTTAGTTTAGTAATAATGACTTGATAGGAAAATAACAATGAACAATTTTAAAATCGAAATTATTATTTTATATTATTGTTAGTAGAAAATGACTTTTTTTTTATGAAATATGACATTTTCTTGTAATAGATTGGGTGTGATCTAATAATTCAACTTCAACAATACCTTTTATTTCAAATTAGGTTGTGACATTGTCAATATATTTTAATATTATTTAATATCATACTCATTTCATCTAAAATATAAAATCTTTGTTGACTTTTTAACAATTAATATAAGCTGTAAGATATATTAGAAGTATACAAAAGTCTATCAAAATCTTGGTAAAAGGTCTATAAAAGTATGTCACTTATTTCATGGAGTCTTTAAAAGTAATTTTAAAAGTCTTTAAAAGTCATTAAAATCCACAAACTCTACAAAAGTCTGTCACTCAAAAAAAATATTTAAGTCTTTATTGAATACACCCCCTGTAATAATGCTTGTTAACTCCAAGATCTTTTCACACGCCTCAATCACCAAAAAGCGCGTCTAATCCTGCACAGAGAATGAATCAGCATCGAAAGCTTGACGGCTTGGGCCGCCAGAGGATAGCTCCGGTGTGAGAATTAGTACAGGCTGACACAAGGTTAACAATGGAGGTTGTGTGCTCTAGTGTTTGGTATAAAATTTGCATGTTACCTTCTTCCATGAAGTGCTCTATACTCTTATATTCATCTCACCGCCTTGCATGCAATATCCTTCGTGACCTCAGCTAATTGCATGCAATTCACCTGCTGATCCCATCACTGATCCCGACTAACTAGGATTATGTCAAATCCTCTTTAATTAAGGTGTTGGATCCACAGTCCAACACCTGTTTATTACAATAATCCCCAGCCCAAGTGTTGGGAAAAAAAAACACCTCCCAAATACTATTGTCTTTGATAAATTAGACATATAAAATATCAGTATATGCCAAACAGATTAAATTTGTAGTTCTACTAAAATAATAACCACTGTAGGAAATAATGAGTAAAAAATATCTAACCACGAGACACCAAGATTTTACGTGGAAAATCCTCTAAAATTAAGCGGTAAAAACCACGGGAAAAACTTCGAAGAATTCACTAGAATAACATGAGAGAATACAAATATATCTTAATTTGAGTACAAACCCAAATTACTTCACCACAATAACTATGTGATGGAACCCAAATACAAACACCCTTTTATTTGAATTATCTTTGTCTCTCTCTCTCTCTCTATTTTTCTAAAGCTTTACAAAAGCTTTTCTCTCCCTTTTTCTTTTCCTCTCTCGGATGGGAGTATATAATTTTTGGTTGGTATTTTTCTTTTTCCATTTGCTGCCTTTTTATAGCAAAAATTGGAGGGGAAATAAATGAAGTTGGCGAATTTTTCAAAGGGCCGGACAGAAGAAAATTGAAGGGGCGGGGAGGAAGAAAATTCAAGGGGCAGGAGCATTAAATGGGTGGGGATAGTTGTTGACCAACAATCCCCCCCTCCGAACCCATTAGAGGAGGTAATCTCTGTGACCCCGTCACTTGGAGTCCATCCCGACCAATTCCTTACAAAATTCCAGCTAGTCACGAGTGACAACTTTTCCATCACTTCTCGAAGCCAGTGATAACGAACATCAATATGCTTGGTCCGATTATGATACGTGGCATTCTTGGTCAAGTCAATCGCACTCTGACTATCACAATAAACCATATACTCATCTCGTTTTAAACCCAACTCTTGGAGAAACCGTTTTAACCATAACATCTCCTTGTCTGCTTCAGTAGCAGCGATGTATTCTGACTCAGTTATAGACAAAGCAACACACTTTTGCAACTTGGACTTCCATAATACGGCTCCCCCTGCAAAAGTAAACAAATACCTCGAAGTAAACTTCTTCTCTTCAAAACATGGCATGTCTGCATCTGTAAAACCCTCCAAGATTGGACTCGTACTACCAAAACCCAAACACAAATTGGAAGTAGCTTTCAAGTATCTGAGAATCCACTTAACTGCTTCCTAATGTTCTCAACCAGGATTTGACAAATACATGCTCACAACACCAACTACATGAGCAATATCTGGCCGCGTATAAACCATTGCATACATAAGACTCCCTATAGCAGAGGAGTAGGGAACTGCTGCCATATCATCTCTCCCTTCCTTGGTAGAAGGACACATGCACTTTGTCAACTTAATATGACTAGCCAGTGGTGTGCTAACTGGTTTAGCATCGCCCATGTTGAACCTTGAAAGTACCCGCTCAACATACTTCTCTTGTGACAACCACAACCTCTTGGCTTTCCTGTCACGAACAATCTTCATACCCAAAATCTGTTTAGCTGGACCTAAGTCCTTCATATCAAATAACTTGAATAACTCACCTTTGAGCCTGCAAATCATATCAGCATCCTGTCCAACTATCAGCATATCATCTACATATACCAACAGAATAACGTAGTTACCATCTGGGCCTTTTAACATACACACAATGATCTGCAACTGTTCTACTTTAACCTTGATCCATTATAAATGAATCAAATTTCATATACCACTACCTTGTGGCTTGTTTCAGGCCGTACAAACTTTTCTTCAACTTGCAATCCAAGTGTTCTTTCCCTTTAACTTCAAATCCCTCTGGCTGTTCCATGTAGATTTCTTCCTTCAAATCACCATGAAGAAAAGTAGTCTTCACATCTAACTGCTCAAGCTCAAGATACATACTAGCAACTAATCCCAGCACTACTCGAATAGAAGCCATCTTCACAACTGGAGAAAAAATCTCATTGAAGTCAATACCTTACTTTTAAGCAAAACCTTTGACGACTAACCGAGCCTTGTACTTTACTAGTTGTTCACCATCCTTCTTAAGCTTAAATACCCATTTGTTCTTCAATGCTTTCCTACCATTCGGAAGTGTAGTCAACTCATAGGTGTGATTCTTGTGCAAAGAATCCATCTCATCTTGCATAGCTCTCAATCAATTTATTTTCTCCTTATGAGTCTTGACTTCCTGAAAATCCTCTAGCTCCCCCTCCTCAGCAACTAAAAGATATTCAGATGAAGGATATTTGACTGATTGCACACGTTCTCTAGTGGATCTTCTTAGCTGAGGTTCTTCAATGTCTGGTTGCTCCCCCTGATCAACACTCTCTGCATCTGACCAATCACCATCGTGAAAATCTATATCAGTCATATCTTCATTCTGACATCCTTCTCTAACTGTGGCATTCTGTACTGGAGAAGGAACGCCGCTGAGATATGGAACTCTATCATTTCTGGGTTGTGTAGCATTATCAAAATGCTCATAATTCTAGTGCTCATGAAACACAACATCTATGCTCCTGAATAATTTCTTCTGCATTGGATCCCATAATCGGTATCCAAACTCTGCATCTCCATAGCTAACAAATACACATGGAGTAGAATTGCCATCAATTTTCGGTCTTTGTTCCTTGGGAATATGTGCAAAAGCCTTGCACCCAAATACCCTCAAATAAGAATAAGACAAATCCTTACCACTCCAAATCTTTTCTGGAATCTGAAAATCCAATGTTGCTGATGGAGATCTATTAATCAGATAACAAGCAGTACGAACAGCTTCACCCCAGAATGACTTAGGCAGTTTAGCCATTCTCAACATGCATCGCACTCTCTCAATAATAGTGTTGTTCATTCTCTCAGCCACACCATTATGTTGTGGGGTACCAGGAACAGTCTGTTCATGCTGGATGCCATGTTTACTACAATATTCAGCAACCTCCTTTGAAGTGTATTCCCCTCTGTTGTCACTACGAAGACACTTCAACAATTTTCCAGTCTCCCTTTCAACCATAGCATGAAAACTCTAAAAATGCTGGAATACCTTATCTTTTGTTCTCAACAAGAATACCGACACCTTCCGTGAAGCATCATCAATAAAGGTAACAAAGTACCTATTTCCTCCCAAAGACTTAACCTCAATGGGTCCACATACATTAGAATATACTCTCTCTAGTAGCTCTGATTTTCTTTTAGCTGAACTACTAAAAGAAACTCTATGTTATTTCCCAAACAAACAATAATCACAAGGGCTTAAAATAGTACCTTTAGCAAAAGGAATGAGTGACTTTTTTGCTAATAACTGCAACCCTTTCTCACTCGTGTGGCCAAGCCTCTTATGCCATAAGTTTGGGGAAGAGTCATCCTCAACTGCATTCAACTCACTAGAACACACCTTCACATGAGTCTTGTACAGTAAACAACAAGCATCACCTCTTGTAATCACCATAGAGCCCTTGGTAAGCTTCCACTTTCCACTGCCAAAGGGATTCTCATAGCATTCTCTGTCCAAGACCATGCCAGAAATCAAGTTGAGACGCAAATCTAGAACGTGTCTAACATCCCTCAAGGTAACAGTGCAACCACCACCTGTCTGAATGCAAACATCACCAATTCTAATAATCTTGGACTGATCAGTATTTCTCATTCTCACATACCCAAAGTCTCTAGCTTTGTAAGTTGTGAAAAATTCTCTCTTAGGTGTAGCATGATACGAGGCACCAGTATCAGCCACCCAATCAACTTTCTGATCATCAACATGCAAGCATTCTTTTTCCCTAAATGAAAGAATCATAACATCTTCGGTGACTGTGGTTGCAGTGTTCTATTCCTCAACCTTTCCCTGCTCACTATTTTTCTGCTTGTCTAACCAGATTCTACAATTTCTTTTGTAATGACCTTCCTTATTATAATGGAAGCATCGATACGTTTCACCTTGTATGGTCTTTGATTTGTTCCTGTGATTTTTGGTTTTGCTACGACTTTTATTTCCTTTATGAGATCCCCTAAAATTGCTTCTGCCCCTGTTCTCTGTGACAAGAGCATGTGTCTCAAAATTTACGCCTTGCTCCTTTCGCCTTGTCTCCTCATTATGAAGACTGTCCTTGACCATCTGCATAGTCATTTTTTCTTCTGGAGCTGAATTGCTTAGAGACACCACCAAAGTCTTCCAGCTACTTGGCAACGAATTGAGAAGCAAAAGAGCCTGGATCTCATCATCAAGATTCAACTTCATGGTGGACAACTGGTTCACCAAACCTTGGAACTCACTCATATACTCTGATACACTGCTCTCATCCTTGTACTTTAGATTCACAATTTCCCGAATGATAAAAGTTTTATTTTGTGCATTCTTCTTCTCGTACATAGACTCTAGTGTTGTCCATAAAGTGTGAGCATTCGTCTCCTGCAAAATATGGTGGAACACACTTTGATCAATCCACTGTCGGATGTGACCAATAGTCTTCCTATTCATTTTATTCCAATCAGCCTTAGACTTATCCACTGGCTTCTTTCCCTTGAGCTCCAACGGATCATACAGATCCTTACAATAAAGGATATCCTCCATTCTGGGCTTCCAAATCAAAAAATTTGAAGATGTCAATTTAATAATGGCTCCCACTGATTCCTCCATAAAATTTATCAAAAACAACCGAGCAAATAACCTTAGGATACCAGTTGTTGGGAAAAAAAATCACCTCCCAAATACTGTTGTCTTTGATAAATGTGACAGATAAAATATCAGTATATGCCAAATAGATTAAATTCGTAGTTCAACTAAACTAATAACCACTGCAGAAAATAATGAGTAGAAAATATCCAACCACAAGAAACCAAGATTTTACGTAGAAACCCCTCTAAAATTAAGAGGTAAAAACCACGGGATAAACTCCGAAGAATTCACTAGAATAATATAAGAGAATACAAAGATAACTTAATTTGAGTACAAACCCAAATTACTTCACCGTAATAACTATGTGATGGAACACAAATAAAAATACCCTTTTATTTGAACTATCTTTCTCTCCCTCTCTCTAATTTTTTAAAGCTTTACAAAAGCTTTTCTCTCTCTTTTTCTTTTCCTCTCTCGGATGGGAGTATATAATTTTTTGTTGGTATTTTTCTTCTTCCATTTGCTGCCTTTTTATAGAAAAAATCGAAGAGGAAATAAATGAAGTTGGCAGATTTTTCAAAAGGCCGGACGGAAGAAAATTGAAGGGGCAGGGAGGAAGAAAATTTAAGGGGCGGGAGCATTAAATGGGTGAGGACAGTTGTTAACCAACACCAAGTCCGAATATAACCTTATTTCAATAATGGCCCAATACTTCAAAGGCCCAAATTAATATGGCCCAATAGGTCCAAATAAATATGGCCTAACAATGCTCATGGCCACTATTTTCTGTATTTCAATAGAAGGCGTATGAGGATTTGAAAGTTTCATTTTCCTTTGAAGCAACTGTGAGGTTCCCTTTTCATTTATGAATGTAACTTACCAACAGTTATGCTACAGTTTGACAAATGCAACTTATGTCTTTACTTTCGCGACAAAATGTTTTGATCTTTTTCTATTTCTTTATATGTGGAACACTTTGGTTTGATGGCCTTGTTAAATCATTTGCACAGCCCTCTGTGCATCAGAGTAATTGAAAACCAGTCATCATGACTTCGCCCCATGACCCATGGATGGCCATATTTTGTGTCATTTCAAAGTTGTTTAGGATATTTGAGCTCTCTAGAACTTTAAAGTTTAATTACTTATGGGTTTTTGATTTTTTTTAGTCAAAAAGGAAACTGGATGCATCCACTAAAATATAATTAAACTTGTTGTAATGAATTGTAGTGGTATAATGCATCAAAGGTTTATTTGGTTAGAAAGATGGCGCTGATTTTGGAATCAAATCACATTGGTTCTTTGAGATCGAATCAGTTAATAAGACGTTGGTGAATTGTAATACTGGGTTTGGTTTTGGTGCTAAGTTTGTTGAACCAGAGTCTGTAGAAGGCAGAACTGCATCTGCTATTATAATTTACATATCTACTGGAAATGGTACTACTAGTCTTTTGATGAATATTGTGTGGTATATTTTTGGTGAACTCAAGTAGTAGAATCAACCAGTGAGCTTACATTGATGCCTGTTTGTTGAATTATGGATCAATTTTCCAAGTTGCTTTGTGGTTCTTGTGAATGAAGTTAACAAGGAGATGAAGTGCAAAATTATGGAATTGGAAGTACAATGACGGGAGTTTCATGGGGTTTTCATACCGGAAGTTTTGGATCTCTGCAAAAACAACAAATCCCAAATGGTGGGTTGCGGGCCCAGAATTATATTATCGTGCGCAAGCCTTCAAGGATGTCACTTTCTGGTTCAAGAGAAAAGGAAAGGTTTCTCCCCTATATTTTCAGACATTTTGCCCGAAGTAGTATTGCCATGGTGATTTTGGTTATCGCTGCTCTTGCGTTCTGTATGTCAAGGTTCTTTACAGTTAGTAGAGGTTTGTTTCATATATATATTTTTCTTTTGTGTTATTCATTTATTTATACGCGAGGGGCATGCAACATATAAATGTTTGTTGTTAATCAAACATGTACCATAAACTCATTCCATTTCAACTCGTGATGATTGTTAGTTATTTTACTTATGTCTTGATAAGGAGTTTATATAGAAAATGATAGATTCAACAAAAGCTTGGTATATTTCATTTCTGTGTTACAATCCTGTAACAAGTTATTCATATCTTTTTCAATTACAAATGGTAACATACACTGTGACGCCCCCAAATTCGGACCTCCACTTGGTCACTCAAATTCGGTTCATCACGTGCTCAAAGTATTACCACAATAATTAAAATCATACATCCATAACGGAAAAATCTAATTTAGAATAATATACAATGATTTATTATAATTATTCCCCCAAGCCTCGCAACCTGCAGTACATAATAGATTACATAATAATATCGAATAAAGACCTATTACATAATCCTACTAAAGTTCGAACATAGTCTTAATATAACATGATAATCTTAAACATAAAAAGAGCAAGCTAGTCGGTAGCCTTGCCCTTGCCCTTATCTGTTCCAGAGACACCTCATTATTCTTCCTTAACTGAAAGGTTTTAAATAAGCAAAGATGAGCACAAATTGCCCAGCAAGTACTATGCAACAAGGGTGTCAGATATAATATCACAAGGTTTGAAATATCAAAGTGTCATTTCTAGGATAATTCAAAGTTTCAGGATAATATCATGAGTAATGAGTATCAATAATTCTTGTAATAAGAGAGATAATTCAATATAAATTAACAGAGATATATGAATTCAACGACTATCAATGTATACAACTGAATAATCAATTTATACTGAGTAGTCACTAAGGAATATTGAACTTCCACTAGAGTTACCAATATTAAATTGATAACCCCAAAAAATATCAAGTACTATAGATGATCAGTCAACAATACTTTACGTTATGTGTGACGCCCCCAAAATAGGTATACAACACCCATTCTGAGTCGCCAAAATACATGGTACAGAAACAACTACATCTTTACTGTTTCAACATAAGAACTGTGAGTTTAAATACAAATATTGTCATCTAGATAATATCCACACTCAAATAAGTTCTCATTACAATTATTGATACATTATTTCACAAAAATATTGAGGACTACTAAAATAACTTCTAGAACCATCATTCCATACCCCGACTAGTACTCGCTACATTCTCGCCACCTAAGAAAAATAGAACAAAAAAGAAAAGGGTGAGCTCAACTAGCCCGGTAAAGAACATTATGACTAAGATAATACAGAACAAATTATCGTTAGTCTTCAACAGGGAAAAATCTAATAGAATACAATAGACAACAAGTTTTAAATCAATAACTGCAGCGGAAACAGCAAACCATTAGAAGAGCCAAGTAGAGAATGAGTTCTACTATCTTCTAAGATTTAAAAGTACATCATCAATATTTTATCCCTGTAACAACAATCAATAATCATCTTTAATCAAATATTCATCTTTGCACTACAGGCCAAATATATTCATTTGTATCACCAGTCGGTCATGTTCATCTCAACACGTGTTCATCTTTGCACTACAGGCCAAAGATATTCATCAGTTAATCATTCATCTTTGTACTACAGGCCAAAGATATTCAGTAATATCATCATTTAGGACCGAGGATGATGAAAAATATCTTAAAAAAAACGAATCCAGTGAAACAAAATAACAAATATTAAGGATTCGTATTTCGATTTATCCATGTCCAAAAATACCTTATAATTATTCATAGTGAAGTAAAATTCAAGAATGATCAAAACATGGATACAATCAAAGCTAGTACCCAGAATAGATATTTTGGACGAAAAGAAGAAAATTTTATTTTTCAGTGAATAGTAACTCGTGAATAGTAACCCCGACGTGAAAAGTTATAAATTTGATAAAAATTTCCAACCAATATTTCGGCATAATGATATTGAAGAAATAATATCATTTTCGAATAAAATAACATCCCTTACCTCGTAAAGACAGTACTTCTGGTCGGAATACCGGTATAAGGCTGAAAGAAACTTGCTCTGACGAATAAAAATTCTCAAAGTATCTAAATACTCACAAAATACACTCAATAATCTAGAGAGAGAAAGAGAGAAAACTTATTTCTGGTGTGATTTTCAATTCTAACTTAGCCCTCTATTTATAGAAAAATGTTAGCACGCCGAAGCAGACTTAACCTCCAACCTGATGGCTTTATCTGCTACTATTCAAGCCTACCACATTTGAATAAAAATCTCAGCACATTTCTTCACCAACAAAGAATGGGGCCCACCAATTCTAAAATTTTCTACCAAAATGATAAACTCCGAAAATTCTACAATTCCTGAACCAGTCATCTCGTAAAATTCATAATAAATCATACGTTCATTTTTAACGGTTCAAAATTTGTGGACATATACTCAACTTATATATGTATAACATATCCAAAAATTACCACGATCTAACGGTCGGATTAAAAATTATAACCCCCACAAAATATCTCAAAACCCTGATTTTTAATACCTCCATTCTGACAAAAATACTGATAAAAATCTCAACATTAACTCCTTCATTTTTAACCACAAAAATATATCCCTCATTTATATCCACATAAAATAAATATTTCCTTATCATATGAATCAATAATTAATTATTCATAAATAATATTACAGAATCACATTTATGACAACCAGACCGTTCACAGGAAAGAGGGGGCTTTCCAATAAGAATTTTTTCTTACTGGCGCGCAATTAGATGACCAAACCTCTCCTTAGACAGAACTTTCTAGACATTGCCAATAATGTTATCTAATAATATTATTCAAATAATATGAATTATTGATCTGATAATGGGAAACACTGTGTAGTGACAATTACTGAAACAACAGTAATATAAAATATCAACGCAGCAATTATTGAATCAATAAAATAAAATACTGAATAGTAATTACTGTAACCATTATTGAGTAGTGCCTTCTTACGTAAGAATCAATAATTGATGCAATACAGTGTGCTACTATGTAACAACGCGTATTACTGTGTTTTAACCCCCGAGTATTCCAACAGTATTAACGGTAACAACTACGCCGTTATTTATAAACAACTTATACTTGTCGTTTTCTTCATCCAATCGCTTTCCGTTATGGGGCCCACAAAAGACTGCGCCGTCGTACGAATATTCCCCGACAAGAAGAATATTCTACGACCAAACGAATATTCCCCGACAACAATGAATATTTTATAACTACCTGCTTATTTGAAATATTTGCGCATTTTAGCCATAACTAACCTCATTAATCAATTTATCCCTTACTATTTCAAAATAAAAAATAGAGGGAATTTAAATTTTATTTATTAATAATTTGGGGTCTTACAACCTCCCCTCCTTATGAAATTTCGTCCTCGAAATTGACGTACGTACCTGGTGTTTATAAAAGATAAGGATACCTCGCTTTCATTTCCGTTTCCAACTCCCAGGTCATTTCCTCAATAGCATGGTTTCTCCACAAAATTTTAACTTGTGGTATAACCTTCGTGCGTAGGACATGCTCATTTCTATCCAAGATCTTGACAGGTACCTCTTCGTACGTTAAGTCTTCAGCTATCTCGTCCGGTTCTAACTCAATAACGTGGTCTGGGATCTTTCACATATTTACGTAACATAGATATATGAAAAACATTATGAACACGAGACATACTTGGAGGTAACGTGAGTCTATATGCCACATTTCCTACTCTGTTAAGGATCTGAAATGGACCAATAAATCGTGGATTGAGCTTTCCTCTCTTTCCAAATCTTGTAACTCCTTTCCATGGAGCCACACGCAACAATACATGATCCCCGATGTCAAATTCCACATCCTTTCGATGAAGATCCGCATAACTCTTTTGTCGATCTTGTGTCATTTGTATACGTTGTCGAATCGTTTGGATCTTCTCTGTAGTCATTTGTACCAACTCTGGTCCTAGCAACGTTGTTTCTCCCACCTCATCCCAACATACTGGAGAGCGACACTTTCGTCCATATAATGCTTCAAATGGGGCCACACCTATACTTGCTTGATAACTGTTATTGTAGGAGAATTCCACCAATGGTAGGTACTTATCCCAACTCCCTTTGAAATCTAGGACACAAAGTCTTAATAGATTTTCAAGAGTTTGAATAGTCCTCTCTGATTGTCCGTCCGTTTGAGGATGGTATGCCGAACTAAATCGTAAATCTGTGCCCATAGCTTTTTGCAAGCTAACCCAAAATCTTGAAGTGAGTCTTGGGTCACGATCCAAAACTATGGATACTGGCATGCCATGTAGTCTCACAATCTCATCTACGTATATACGAGCAAGACGTTCAAGGGAATAAGTCTCCCGTATCGGCAAGAAATGAGCAGACTTGGTTAAACTATCAACAATAACCCAAATAGCATTTATGCCTTGAGAAACCGTGGGAAGACCCGTAACGAAATCCATGGTAATGTGTTCCCACTTCCATTTCGGAATCTCAAGTGGTTGCAATGGACCCTTTGGCACTTGATGTTCCGCCTTTACACGTTGACAAGTTAAACACCTCGAGATAAACTTTGCAATCTCTCTCTTCATATTATTCCACCAAAATGTATGTCGAAGATCATGATACATTTTGGTACTTCCAGGATGGATTGCAAATGGTGTATTTTGTGCTTCCGTCATGATCTTGTACTTCAAATCAGAATCGTTAGGAACACAAAGTCTGGAGTGGACTCGAAGTATTCCTTCTTCATCGATTCTTGCTTCTGGAATAGCACCTTCTTGCACTTTCTTCTTCATACGCATCAACTCCGGGTCTGTGGTTTGAGCAACTTTAACTTTATCAATTAAAGTTGGTTCTATGTGTATACTTGACATCATCGCACTCGTTCCAGTATATGATCTTCTACTCAATGCTTCAGCTACCACGTTTACTTTTCCAGGATGATATTGAATAGTGTGGTCGTAATCTTTCAACAGCTCGAGCCAACGTCGTTGTCGCATGTTGTGTTCTTTTTGAGTGAAGAAATATTTGAGGATTTTATGGTCTGAATAAATCTCCACTTTCTCCCCATATAGATAGTGCCTCAAGATCTTTAGCACGAAAACGACTGCTGCCAACTCTAGATCATGAGTAGGATAATTTCTCTCATATTCTTTAAGTTGTCGCGAGGCATAGGCTATAACTTTTCCACGTTGCATGAGAACACATCCTAGCCCTTTGCCTGAAGCATCGCTGTAGATAACAAATCCATCCGAACCAGATGGTATGGTCAAAACAGGTGCCGAAATGAGTCTCCCCTTAAGCTCTTGAAAACTCTTCTCGCATTCCTCGCTCCATACGAATTTGATATCTTTCTGAGTCAGCTGAGTTAACGGGGTAGCGATTCGAGAAAACCCTTCCACGAATCTCCGATAATAACCAGCTAAGCCCAGAAAGCTACGTACTTCGGTCACCGTGTTTGGTTGCTCCCAACTTTGTATTGCTTCAATCTTCGCCGGGTCAGCAGATACTCCATGTTTTGACACCACGTGCCCTAGGAATGCTACTTCCTCAAGCCAGAACTTGCATTTCTTCAACTTAACATATAACTTGTTTTCACGCAGCCTTTGGAGTACCAGCTTCAAATGATGCTCATGATCTTCACGGGTTTTGGAATATATGAGGATGTCATCAATAAAGACAACAACGAACTGATCCAAATAATCCTTGAATACTCGGTTCATCATATCCATGAAAGCCGCAGGAGCATTAGTCAATCCAAAAGATATGACTAGGAATTCATAATGCTCGTACCGAGTTCTGAAGGCAGTCTTTGGAATATCCTCAGTTTTAACCTTCAGCTGATGATATCCAGAACGAAGATCGATCTTTGAAAAGAATTGTGCTCCTTGTAACTGGTCAAACAGGTCATCAATACGAGGTAGCGGACACCTATTCTTAATAGTGACATGGTTTAATTCCCGGTAATCAATACAAAGTCGCATACTCCCGCCTTTCTTCTTTACAAATAAAACAGGAGCACCCCAAGGAGATGTACTGGGACGAATGAAACCGATGTCCAACAACTCTTGTAGTTGGACCTTTAACTCCTGAAGTTCAATAGGAGCCATTCGATATGGGGTTTTAGAAATGGGCTTTGTACCAAGTTCAAGATCAATAAAGAATTTAATTTCACGTTTCGGGGGTAGACTGGGAAGTTCTTCAGGAAATACGTCAGGAAAGTCAATAACAATAGGAATATTATTCAAATTTGACGTGTCTTTATTCAAATCCATAACATGTGCTAAGAAAGCTTGACATCTATTTTTTAATAAACGAATGGCTTTATGGCTTGATATAACAGTGATTGATTTTAATGGCTTAGTTGCTTGAATTCGTACAACAGGTTGGTTAGGAATATGAAAACTAACAACCTTACGAAAACAATCAATTTTGGCATGATGAGTAGTTAACCAATCAATCCCTAAAATCACATCAAAAGCAAGTATCTTTAAAGAGATAAGGTCAACAGGTAATGTGATGATGCCAACTTGGATCAAACAAGATTTATAAACAGTGGATGTGAAGAAAGTTTCTCCTAACGGAGTCTCCACAAATAAATCAAAGTCTAACTTCTCCGGAGTCAAGTTTAAACGTTGAGCACAAGCAGGAGAGATAAAAGAATGGGTAGAACCGGTATCTAATAAGGTATAAACTTCGCATGAATTTATGATTAGCTTACCCGTGATCACCTCGTTTGGGTTCCGCGCATGTTGACCAGTCACGACAAACGCTCTTCCAGAAACCGTTGACTTTATCTTTTCTGGGACAGCTTTTTGAGTCACCATCCCCGCTGGACTTGGTTTTGCTACAGTGCAATCTCGAGCGATATGTCATTCCTTTCCACAATTATAACATACCTAAAACTGTTGTGGGCAGTTTGGGCTGATATGTCCTTCTTTTCCGCACTTATAGCATATAACCGGTGGTCGTTCTCCTCCCTTGGAACCAGTTGCTGCTGGTGCTGACGTCTTCGTATTGTCATTGTTGAATCTCCTCTTTTTAAAATCTCCTCTCGACTCGCTTCTTCTATTTTCATAGCCACGATTACTACCAGAGTGGTTGCCGTTCTTGTCTGTATTTTTCTTTCTCCGCTGGTTATCATTATTCTGATGACTGCTGTCACCGATATTGTGACGCCCCCAAAATTAGGTATACATCACCCATCTTGGGTCGTCAGATACAAAGTACAGAATACAAATACAACTTACTAATACAACTGTCGTGTACAATATGACAAAACATAAACTGCGAGTTTGAATACAAATATTATCTTCTAGAGAGTATTCATACTCAAAAGGAGTCCTCATTACATTTATTAACACACTATTACATAGAATATTGAGGACTACTAACTAATACTATCATTCGAACCATCACTCCGTTCCCCGACTTGCCCCAGCTACGTTCTCATTTCCTGAAGAGAATAGTGAAAGAAAGGGTGAGCTCAACTAGCCCAGTAAGAAATATTATGACTAAGATAATGCAGAATAAATTATCATTAGCCTTCAACAACGTTAAACTGATAAAATATAATAGACATCAAGTTTAACTGCAGCGGAACAAGCAATCCATTAAAAGAGTCAAGTAGAAAATAAACTCTACTATCTTTTATGATTTAAAAGGTTTTTTAACACTGTGATCGCTGGGACTCAGCTTAATAAAATAATCCACATCATCGAATCACCCCTGCACTACGGCCAAGGATATTCGTGTATTCATTAATGGTCATGATCATGCCAACAACTGTCCATCAATGCACTACGGGCTAATGAGGACTTTTACCACATCATTTATAACATTACGGTCATGATTATACCGAATAATCCCTGGTCATAATCATACCAAGTCCATCTATGCACTACAGGCCACATATGACTTTCAACATTTTATAAACATGAGGATGATGACAATAATATAAGAATTCAATAAAATAAGTTCAAGAATTAATTTATCCAAGAATTAATAACGTCCAAATTGTCAACATGATAATGCATTGTGGAGTAAAATTCAAGAATGCTTAGAAGAATATTTTCATAAAAAGATACTGGATGAAACGCAATTATCAAGGATATTCCATAAATTTCATGGAGTATAGAAGTCAAAACTTAACCAACTGAGTATAATAAAGAATGGAATAACAAAAGAAATCACCATGCATGCGATAGACTGCACAGACAGGTTATTCTAACAGAATAATAAATAATGAAATCAGGTCCGGCGTAAAACGTACAGACAGGATATTCTAACAGAATAATAATAAAGACGGAACCAGGTCCGGCGTAAAACGCACAGACAAGATATTCTAACAAAATAATAATAAAGACGGAACCAGGTCCGGCGTAAAACGCACAGACAGGATATTCCAACAGAATAATAATAAAGACGGAACCAGGTCCGGTGTAAAACACACAGACAAGATGTTTCAACAGAATAATAATAAATGGAATAACAACAGTTCTCTTCATGAATAAGAAAGAATAACACCCCTTACCGTTTTAAAGAAGAGTTGAAATAAGGAAGTAGTTAAGTAGCAGAATACTCTTCTTCTCTCTCTTTATAGTTTCTCTCTATAGTTTCTCTCTCTAGAGTTCAGTGAATTCGTAAGAAATAATGAAGGAATGAGCTACTATTTATAGAAAAATAGAATGCATAGTAACTAATCCATGAACGGTCCAGATTGATTACTTTAATCTGACGGTCCATATTTAAAGAAAAATCTTTTAAATAAAATATAATATATTCTATTTATAGAATAACTTTAATAAAGTATTCTGTTTTATATAAAAACATGTTTCTGTTTTATTACGTTAATAATACGAATAAAACAAAACGTCATTATCGCTAAATAATTCATATTATTAACTGACAATAATTGAATCAAACTGAGTGACTTCTCACATAAGCATTAATAATCAATACCGTGTGTTACTATGTAACCACACGTATTACTGTACTTTTACTACCGAGTAGTTCAACAATATCAATGGTAAAACTTCCGCCGTTATTTTTAATAAAATATTTTTGTTGTTTTCTTAATCCGACAATAATTCTGTTGTGGGGTCCACCAATGATTGTGCCGTTGTACGAATATTTCCTGATAAAACGAATATTTCCCGACCAATCGAATATTATATAACAACTTGTGTACTTTGTAAAATTTATAAATATTACCCACAACTATAACATTATATCAAATTAACTCCATAATATTCAAAAATGATATTTATAGAAAATTCATCTTTATTTATAAAAGTTGGAGTCTTACAGATATGATCCTGGTTGTGGTCCCTCAGTTGACCGTACTCGTTATCTCGCTCTAATAATTTAGCCCTGTTGACAACATCTGAATAGAGAGAAAATTTATGAGAAATGAGATATTGACGTATGCCGGGTTTCAAACCTCTCAAAAACATCCTCGTCATACGTTCCTCATTCTCCACCAAATGAGGTGCAAACCTAGACAACTCTGCAAACTTCGCCTCGTACTGAGACACCGTCATGTTATTCTGCTCCAGTCTAATAAACTCTACATCCTTCATCTGACGAATACTTTCAGGATAGTACTTGTCATTAAACAGTTTCTGAAATGTCTCCCAAGACATGCTGAGTGCGGCTGGATGGGTACGCTTCACAGACTCCCACCAGTAGTCTGCCTCGCCACGAAACATAAAGGTGGCGAATGGAACCTTTTGTTCCTCCGTGCATCCCAAGACATCGAATATCTTGGTAATTTGCTTGACCCGCGTTTCCGCCATGATCGGATCCGGCTTTCCCTTAAATTCTGGTGGTCCCAATTCTTTGAACTGTTTGGCTGTGACAAACCGTGAATTGCTATCATTTTCTCCTGTATTTTGAACACGAGTCTCCCTCGTCTGGTCTTGCATGAATTGCAAAAAACTTCTAAACATTCAATCGTTCATCATCTGCTCATTGGTGTTGTTCACAGGAGGAACATTGCCAGCCTGTTGCACGTTCTCCTCATTGGTAAGCACCGATGTCTCCACGGTCTCATTTACTCCACTGTTAACATTCTCAGTCGACATTCTCAAATACTGCCATAAAACAAGGGTTAATTAAATAAATTAACAAATCACATAATACCCCTATATTATGACTGACCAATAAATAAGCTTACGTACTAGCGAAGGATTTATTCATCTCTCCCCTCCTAGTTCTGTTCTCTGATCTCCGCCAGAGATCATATCCCTAAGCTCTGATACCAACTGTGACGCCCCCAAAATAGGTATACAACACCCATTCTGAGTCGCCAAAATACATGGTACAGAAACAACTACATCTTTACTGTTACAACATAAGAACTGTGAGTTTAAATACAAATATTGTCATCTAGATAATATCCACACTCAAATAAGTCTTCATTACAATTATTGATACATTATTTCACAAAAATGTTGAGGACTACTAAAATAACTTCTAGAACCATCATTCCATACCCCAACTAGTACTCGCTACATTCTCGCCACCTAAGAAAAATAGAACAAAAAGGAAAAGGGTGAGCTCAACTAGCCCGGTAAAGAACATTATGACTAAGATAATACAGAACAAATTATCGTTAGTCTTCAACAGGGAAAAATCTAATAGAATACAATAGACAACAAGTTTTAAATCAATAACTGCAGCGGAAACAGCAAACCATTAGAAGAGTCAAGTAGAGAATGAGTTCTACTATCTTCTAAGATTTAAAAGTCCATCATCAATATTTTATCCCTGTAACAACAATCAATAACCATCTTTAATCAAATATTCATCTTTGCACTATAGGCCAAAGATATTCATTTGTATCACTAGTCGGTCATGTTCATCTCAACACCTGTTCATCTTTGCACTACGGGCCAAAGATATTCATCAGTTAATCATTCATCTTTGCACTACAGGCCAAAGATATTCAGTAATATCATCATTTAGGACTGAGGATGATGAAAAATATCTTAAAGAAAACGAATCCAGTGAAACAAAATAACAAATATTAAAGATTCGTATTTCGATTTATCCATGTCCAAAAATACCTTATAATTATTCATAGTGAAGTAAAATTCAAGAATGATCAAAACATGGATGCAATCAAAGCTAGTACCCAGAATAGATATTTTGGACGAAAAGAAGAAAATTTCATTTTTCGGTGAATAGTAACTCGTGAATAGTAACTCGTGAATAGTAACTCATGAATAGTAACCCCGACGTGAAAAGTTCTAAATTTGATAAAAATTTCTAACCAATATTTCGGCATAATGATATTGAAGAAATAATATCATTTTCGAATAAAATGACATCCCTTACCTCGCAAAGACAGTACTTCTGATCGGAATACCGGTATAAGGCTGAAAGAAACTTGCTCTGATAAATAGAAACCCTCAAAGTATCTAAATACTCACAAAATACACTCAATAATCTAGAGAGAGAAAGAGAGAAAACTTGTTTCTGGTGTGATTTTCAATTCTAACTTGGCCCTCTATTTATAGAAAAAAGTTAGCACGCCGAACCAGACTTAACATGCAACCTGATGGCATTACCTACTACTATTCAAGCCTACCACATTTGAATAAAAATCTCAGCACATTTCTTCACCAACCAAGAGTGGGGCCCACCAATTTTAGAATTTTTCACCAAAATAATAAACTCCGAAAATTCAATAATTCCTGAACCAGCCATCTCGTAAAATTCATAATAAATCATACGTTCATTTTTAACGGTTCAAAATTTGTGGACATATACTCAACTTATATATGTATAAAATATCCAAAAATTACCACGATCCAACGGTCGGATTAAAAATTATAACCCCCGCAAAATATCTCAAAAACCCTGATTTTAAATACCTCCATTCCGATAAAAATACTGATAAAAATCTCAACATTAACTCCTTCATTTTTAACCACAAAAATATATCCCTCATTTATATCCACATAAAATAAATATTTACTTATCATATGAATCAATAATTAATTATTCACAAATAATATTACAGAATCACATTTATGACAACCAGGCCGTTCCTAGGAAAGAGGGGGCTTTCCAATAAGAATTTTTTTTTACTGGCGCGCAATTAGATGACCAAACCTCTCCTTAGACAGAACTTTCTAGACATTGCCAATAATGTTATCTAATAATATTATTCAAATAATATGAATTATTGATCTGATAATGGGAAATACTGTGTAGTGACAATTATTGAAACAACAATAATATAAAATATCAAGGCAGTAATTATTGAATCAATAAAATAAAATACTGAACAGTAATTACTGTTACCATTATTGAGTAGTGCCTTCTTACGTAAGAATTAATAATTGGTGCAATACAGTGTGCTACTATGCAACAACGCGTATTACTGTGTTTTAACCATCGGGTATTCCAACAGTATTAACGGTAACAACTACGCCGTTATTTATAAATAACTTATACTTGTCGTTTTCTTCATCCAATCGCTTTCCGTTATGGGGCCCACAAAAGACTGCGCCGTCGTACGAATATTCCCCGACAGGAAGAATATTCCACGACCAAACGAATATTCCCCGATAACAATGAATATTTTATAACCACCTGCTTATTTGAAATATTTACGCATTTTACCCATAACTAACTTCATTAATCAATTTAACCCTTACTATTTCAAAATAATAAATAGAGGGAATTTAAATTTCATTTATTAATAATTTGGGGTCTTACATTATGCATAACACCACAATAATACTCATTCATGTGTTGGGGTTTCCAACGACAAATACTCCCCTTACTAAAAGGGTTGTCCAACTCAGTTTTCAAGATTTTTGCACCAATCAATTGGTTTGGACAGTTTTTATAAGCATACATATAGTCTAGTCGAATTAAATGGCATCGACTCTTTCACAATATTCAAGAACATTACTAAGTTCAACACAAATAATATCTTTCACAAGGGTTTAAGCATATTAGCTCATTTGAACGGAAAAGTAATATAGCTTGCATTCAAAGAGATAAGCTTACGGTATTCGTCGAATAAAGAATGCAATTATACTTGCACAATAAGAGTAGGGTTCGGATACTTGCCTCAAGCACAGTTTACCAAAGTATCGCTTAATAATATTCTTTCAAATCCTAACATAATGTGATACGCGTATTGGATATTCATTAGTTAAACATATTCGATAAACAATCTTGATAAATATAGTCCAAGTATACACACACGACTCAATCAAGAAACCTTATACGTAGGTTATTACGTAGCTCGGATCTATCGTTCGACTTCATCATTTTAAAACACTTTGTCAATTCAAGCTAAGATAGGTGTTAACATGTAAAGCTACCTTTATCAGTGTATCATGAACAGGAATAAACATAATGAAGTTACACTAGCATGCTACATACTTCAGAAATCACAAAAGTCACTTTCCAACTCTACAGAATGGCGCGGCCATGCCTGATTTGTACTAAGGAGGCGCGCGGTCGATCGGTTCCCAGTTCAAATCAAGACTGAGCAATCATTTGCTTGGCCTAGCTCGTCCATCCTTACATACATAACATATATTAACTTGTTAAGGGTCCTTTTGCATCTTTCAAGTTTAATCTAGGTCCCGTCTTGCACAATAAAGTTCTAAGTTGGATATCTCAACAATTTAAGGCTATTTAAGGTTATGAAATCACAAAGTCCAACATGCTTTATTCTTAAACATATATAGTCATATAAATCATATTAGACATGCTTGTGAGTATTCATATCACATACGTGTATTTAACATTGTTTTGTTTTGAAATATGCTTCGTTTATGATTACGATACCTATGCATGGTATATATAAATTTATGATACATGAGTGCGTCTAAGGGTATCATCTAACATGTTCATAATCATCAGATTCTAACTTTCAAAGTAGCACATTAACATTCACATTCAAAGTTTGCATTTTCATTAGCAAAGCTTACTACTAAATCCAACATGATCATGCTTCAATACGAAGTCCATATACGAATGTTAGTATGTCCAACATGCATTTCAAAACCATTCTAACATACTTGTAAAGTCAGAATATATATTACTCCAAGTTCACAATTTCTAGTTTTCCAAATCTTGAAGTTTTCTTGAAAACTCAACTTAAATCAAGCTAAAACAACGTACTATGTTCAAAACAATATCTAACCACATGCTAGGGTTATTTATATGCTTAACCTAACTATCATAGCATGCTCAGAATAATACAGAAATCTTAAAGTAGTATCTGAGAACAACACCACGCGCGACCGCGCGGTATTAGACTATGGAAGTGGCGCAACCGCGCCACTTCGAACAGAATGAAAAAAATATGGCTCTACTTCTGCAGAGCCTTATCACATGAAATGCTAAACTTGCAACCAGACCAACTACCATGTTCCAAAACATGTGTACCAACTCAGATAACATAATGGCATGTTATTCTACATCAATTAACAGAGAATTCAACAATTACTAGAATTTTGACAAAACTCAAGCTCAAGAATATCAAAGTAGAATTATACCTCATGAAGCTTAAATTGGACTTCTCACTACTCTGATTATACACTCCTCAAAGCTCAGCAACTCACACTATCAGTTCACACTTAACAGACAATTTTAACCAATAAAGAATGGAGAAGGAAAGGGTGTTATTTATAGAGAATTGAGTGCCCAGTTCATGGCATTACACCATGGTTTGATCCAACAAAAATTGAGAAGAAATGTTGGTCATGGAAGGGTTGGCCAATTACTCAGCCCGTAGCCATCATCACCATAAATTTATAGCCTTTTGGTTTTGTTGGAGTTTACGCAATGAAGGAATAGGCCACTGTGCATCACTGTTTGGAACTCTCAATATGGGACATGGATTTTAGATCTCAGCAACTATGTTTATAAAGCTTACTTTGTTCTCTTATAAATCCCAAAATGTAATTTCAATGTGTTAATGCTACTATACAATAGAAAGTCAGGAATTATTTATGTACTCACATCCTATGATCCATGTACATTAGTCTAGTCAAATTTTTATTTATAATATGTAACATTCCGGAATTTTAAATGTAATATTAAATATTTATTGAATTATATAAATATTTAGTGGATGTGTTTATCGTTAAATAAATACTTGTTTAATTGATTTAATTTTATTTGGTGAATTATTCGCTAAATAAATAATTAATGAATTAAGGAAATGATTATTATATTGATATTTCAAATTAATGTTAATTATTGGTATTATGTTATGTGATTAAAGGATTTATTTAATTAATTGTGATTTGAATTAATTAAAATAAATATGAAAGCTTGATTAAATATAGTGTGACAAATAACTATATTATAAGGAGTTATTAAAATGAATTAAAGTAACTTAATTTAGTTTTGCCAAACAAGGCTTAATATATTAATTCTTTAATATTTTATATGATTTTTTTTGCCAAACAAAGCCCTATGGCTTTTGGAATTCTTTTTAATTTTAAATTACATAAATAAAATAAAATAAATAAAATATAAAATAAATTTATAACATATACGTTATATTTTATTTGTAACTGATAATATAATAAGTATACGTATTATTATGTCTATCAGTTGAGTTTTACGCGTTATAGCTATCAGGTTGTTTTCTTTTTACGCATTCTAGTTACTGAGAAAAGATAGAAGAACATACAGAGAGAATTGAGAGAGAGTTGAGAAGAAACCTGAGGATTTCGTAGCATTTCCAGTGGTGTTAGTAGAGATTATCAAGCTAATTGAAGGTATTATTCATAGCTTTAACATTATATATATATATATATATATATATATATATGAGTTTTACGGCATGAAGTTTCATACTCTGTGAATTTCATAGGTCTAGAATTGTTGCTATATAATCCAATTATGATGATTACATGTGTTTTGATGATTAGAAATTATGTTTAAACAAGAATTGCATGCTAATTTCGGTTTACAGTAAAAGAAATTTTTTGACAATATATGTATTCTTCGTATGACTTAGGTAAGTACAAATTTTGATGGTCAATTCGTATAGGAAACTGTAAATTGACGCTTGTATATGTTAGTTCATTGAAATACGAACATAACGTAATTTGAATGAGATGATTCGATCATGTATTGAATTCACAATGATGATTTTTAGGATGAATGTCAAGAAAATTGAGTTTTTATGAAAAACATGAAAATTGAGAAATTAAAATAGTTTTAGTTGTTGATAAATTATGCTAAGTGGTTGTAAATGTTAGCAAACATGTTTATGATAGTTGTATATTTATTTTACGTGTTGATATTACTGTTTATTGGGTGAAATTTGTGTTTGTTGGGCTAAAGTCGGCTACTATTCATTAGCCTTCTCTGCATCTATCTAAACACCGGCGCAGCTGCGTCGGTGCCAAGGCAAAAAAACGGCGCAGCTGCGCCGGTCCCAGACCTTTGTATGGCGCAGCTGCGCCATACCCTGGTGTGAGATTCTGGCTTCTGCTGTTGCTGCAGATTTGTGATAGCAACATGGCATGGTATGAAAGTATGTTAGCATGTTAAATGGGTAATGTTAAGGTTAACATAATATAGTGAATGGTGGTTAGTAAGTTCAAAGTTGCAAAAAATGATTAGTAAATCAAGAACGCATTATGTGATAATTTAGTATACATAATGAAAGTTAAACAAGTTTTGCGAAGTAAAACACTTAGAGTTTCTGAAATATAAATGGTAATGAATATGTTATGGTATGTTAGCATATCTAATAGGTATTGTGGTTCTAAAATTATGTGTAGGTGATTGTGAGTTTAATTTTATAGCTTACGCTCAAGGCAAGTTTCTAAACCCTATCTTTTTACATTGAGAAAGTTGTCTAACTCTACACTTTCATTGAGTTAGTTCTGTTATTACATTGTGTAACTTTATTCTTTTGATTGAGCAAGCTTATTATCTTAACTGTTATTGAATAAGTCAATTGTTCTTGAAATTCATTCAAGCAAACTGTAACTCTAGTGTTATTTGAAATTCTCATTTGATTGATTCATTTTAACTTGTTTATAGTTAAGCAAGTTTCTTAAGTTCTATTATTGTATAATGAATGTAGTTTTTGAACTCTCGTCTCTATTATTAAACTGTTTTAATTCTTTGCATGCGGTAATACCATGTTGGGCAAGTTTTTAGTTTTCAGCTTGCTATCAGTTGATGTACGTTCAGTAATTTCATTTCTAATGTTATAAAACTCTAACCTTAGCTTATTGATTGTTCAAGCAAAGGTTTACCATTTTATTCATTTTGTTGAATACTTATGCTCTATAGTTATTTCAAGCATGAGTTTAATATTTATAATCAGTTCATTTATGATTCTCAATTGTTCTATGTTATGTTGTTATCAAACATCTGTTGTGATTATCAAACACTATTGATTCAACTAGTCCTCTAGTTGATGTTCGTTAAATTTCAATTTCCCTTGAAAGCTTATCCAAACCAAACTTTCTTTGGTGCGGACTTGTACTCTAAATACTGGGATGAACAACCTTATTATTATTAGGGGATAATTTACGCGTAGCGTTAAAATGTTTGTGCATAATACATTGTACAAAGGGCTGATCCCCCTAAGTACGAGGAGTCCTTATAATCTTATGACTGTTAAAGTTGGAGTTGAAAGATTACTCACAACTGTGGACATAGTTCATGGTCTTATGACCCTCAGTTATATATATTCCATATTTTGGATTCCAGTTTTTGATTATCATTATTGGAGTACTATTCAGACTTGATGAGCCTATTCGTTGGCAATTATTATTATTATTTTCTTGTTGATTTATTATTGTATCCAGTGAGCAATTGTTTTGCTCACTCTTGCGTATTTATACACTCATTGCAGCTAAAGTTGAGAAGGTAGATGATCCTTCGACTAGCAAAGGAAAGGAAAAAATATACAAGTGGTGAAGACTTGTAATTTTACTTTATTATTATGATGACAAACTTTTAATAATGATGTGATGTAATAATTCAATTTTTGCATTTAAATGATTGTAATTAAAGGTTAGATAACCTGGGAGATAATGTTTTTATTAAAGTAATCCTGTATGGGCAGGTTTTTGTTATTCAATTTATTATGATTGGGTAGTTAGATATGAATGTTTTGATTACGTGAACACCAAATCTTAAGGTAATGAAGTACCTAGATTTGGGGGTGTCACAGAATATGTATGGACTCCATTAATTACCCACTAGTAATTAATATCCCCTTAAAACTTTACTATTCCAGTTATATTAACTTATTGGAATAGTTTGAAATTCTTTGACAGAGTACCTCTTTTAATGCTTCTACACATACTTAATGTCACATAAATGATTATTTATGTAACTTATAATTCCCAAACCCTTTATTATATAGTTTTCAATATAACACATAGTCATTTTAATGTGTCACACCCCATCTTCTTTTTAATGTAAGAACTATATAACATCACATGTCTTGCACACATAATATAAGCGAATAATACCATTCTAATTATGCAACTCACAAACAATTAATAATCACATATCATTAATTAATCACTATTAATATTCTACAATATAAATTAACAATTAATATTAATTAATCGTTTACTTGATAATTCCTCCGTCGATTAATATTACTATTAATATCTAACCGAAATTCTTTAATAACAAATAACAATTAATATAGATTAATTATTTGCTTAGCAATTCTTTTGTTAATTAATATATTCATTAATATTTTCCATCACCGTGCCACACAAGGCTTTCAACGAGTTCATCGCAACTCCATACACTTCCAATTATTCAATTATTTAATATAATTGAGTTAACTCATCTCGTAACACAAAATTATTTATATCCAAATAAATATTTATTTTCATTAATATATTCATTTAATAAGACGTGGAAATTCTTGGGTATTACATACACTCATTATTTTCACACAACAATTTGCTGTTTTACTTAATTGAGTTTTTACTCTGTACATAGTGAATCAACTATTTCCCTTTTTCTTTTGCAAGTATGAAGGTTTTTTTTTAAATTATTATTTCCTACAGGTAGAGCTTGTAAAACGCCTTATTGCTTTGTCTTTTGCTAATCGTGTTTTGCTAATAGATTGTTTATAAGCATTATTTGTATCTTTGTAACGACATATAACCAAAATCAAATAGTTTTGTAATTAAATAATCATACAACCTCATATAAAGATAACTTTAAACACCCAGCTTGTCTTGGCCCAAAACTTTGTAGTGGTTCTACTTATCATGATTGGTCATCATATTGCATATTACACACTTTCTCAATTGTTTACGATTCGTAGCCTCTTCGATCCCACTCTTTATTCTTGTAGCTTTTTTGCGCCTTTTTGTTTGCGAACAAAAAGGATCCAATAACAACTCATCTTCAACGGGTTCATCATCATCTACATGAATTTCTGGAACCTCTTTTACATTAATTTTATTAGGGTCAAATTTCTCAACTATGGGTTGGTTGTCAATGCACAACTGTACGACATGCTTAAAACCATTAATTGAGCATGATCACGTAGAAGCTAACCGTAAGAGCAGTGTCACCAAATAATTGTAACGCATCGTCTGAGATTCCTCGTAATTGGACATTTCCGTCAAAATCTTCGATAATTATGCGTTTACTCAATTACCATCTCTACACCACCGACTTAAAATGTATTTATCAGGTATCTTTGTAGTACTTTTGGCAATTATATGTCTTAGAATGTGTCTACAAAACATACCAGAATGTTCGAATTTTTTACAATTACAATTTATATCTCCAGTTTGAACATTACTAACAACAGTAGTATATATTGGATTCTTCAACGGCGTTTATCTTATACACTGCGTACGACTTCATATCCGATGTTGTTAGATGTTGAAGTTTCTTCATTATGTACTTGTGAGATTTTATAATCTCAATCTGAAAGTTTCTAAACATCTCCTTTGTATAAATAGCCGCTCCATGCATTTTCAACAGTGATTCAAGAGTCATAGTTCAAGTCCGATGACAGGTTGCGTAGTCAGCTTGTCTCTCTCTCATTACTTGCTTCTCAATGGCTTTTTCTGAGTTCTTGATAAATTCCTTTATACTCGTTGTCGCCTTGACATACTCATCGAATAAACTGTTCATTCCCTCACTCCTGGATGTAGTCGTCATTCCCGCTGCAAAAAAATTCTTTGTGTACGCCATGATCCATTTATGCTTAACCTCATAGAGTGATTGTAGCCAATCATGGTCATACAGTTCATAATCTGTCATCAGCTTTTCCCATCGCTCCTCAAATTCCACAGCAGACAATGATTTATACACATACCAGTTAAAATCATGTTTAAATGTTGGGTACTCAACATACAATGTATGCAATTTCTCTGGAAATTTGTTACTAATATGTCATGTGCAAAGTGCATGGTGTGTTTCAGGAAGAACCCTAGTGATGAGGACATGGCATGCATGGACTCAAACAAGACTAAAAGGGGGTGGGGGATCAAGCAAGGCTAGAACTAAGAGATTCAAACAAGGTCTCAATGGATTGATCTAAGATGTTTGGGCTAAAGTTAACGCAAGGAAACCCAAAGAGAAGGCTAAAGAGCATGAGACACAAACTTGGGTCAATTAAATACAAGCCCAATTCTAATCATCTTAGTAAAGCCAACATATTTTACATGCACGAAAGTCCAAACGTGACAAGGATTATAATATTCTAGGAAATTAAATTTAAAAAAATTCTATTGTAATTAGGATTTCTTTTTAATTAGAATTTCTTTTCCAAATTGATTTCTACTTCCTTGTAGAAATTAGGGTTATGGTTTATAATTCCTATTAGGATTAGAATAATGTGTTCCTATTGTTATTAGGATTTGGATTGTTTTGAGCAGTATAAATAGAGGTCTAAGTTGATGTAATCAAATACATTATTCATTATTCAATATATTTTATGAGGTTATTCTCTACTTTTGGTTCTTTGAAGAATTCCTAAGTAATTCTTAGTTATTTCTTTGAGATTCAATTTAACTTATCATACAACAATTCATAGTTGTGTGTGGCGTCTTCTACCGCATCAGTCACTGATTGCACTGAGATTATCGCTTCAATATAAGCGAGGGGTCAATGTATCGTTGGTGTCCATTCAACACAGATTTCCAATGCGAGCAATTGTACCAAAATTTTCGTCTGCATATAGGCGAGATGTAAGACCCTAACTTTTTATAAATAAAATTGAATTTCCTTTATTCATTATTTTCAAATAGTAAGGTGTTAATTTGATATAATGTGGTTAGTTATGGGTGAAATGCGTAAATTTTACAAAGTAAGCAAGTGATTATAAAATATTCATTTTTATTGGGGAATATTCGTTTGGTCGTGGAATATTCTTGTTGTTGGAGAATATTCGTACGACGGTGCAATCATTGGTGGGCCCCATAACGAAAAATAGTCGAATGAAGAAAACGATAAATTTGAATTTTTATAAATAACAGTGTAGTTATTACTGTTAACACTGTTGGAATACCTGTGGTTAAAATACAGTAATACGCGTGGTTGCACAGTAGAACACGATATTGCACAGTATTTTTTAATTATTGATTCTTACGTAAGAATGCACTACTCAATAATTGCTACAGTAATTACTGTTCAATATTTTATTTTATTGATTTAATAATTGCTACGCTGATATTTTATATTATTGTTGTTTCAATAATTGTCGCTGCACAGTATTACCCATTATCAGATCAATAATTCATATTATTTGAATAATATTATTAGATAGCATTATTGACAATGTCTAAGGAAGTTCTGTCTAGAAAAGGGGTTTGGTCACCTAATTGCGCGCCAGTAAGGAGAAATCCTTATCGGAAAGCCCCTCTTTCCTGGGAACGACCTGTTTGTCATAATTGTGATTCTGTAATATTATTTGTGAATAATTAATTATTAATTTATATGATAAGAAAATATTTATTTTATGTAGATATAAATGAAGGAATTAATGTTGAGGTATTTTATCAATATTTTGTCAGAATGAAGGTATTAAAAATCATCCGTATGTGGATTTCAGACATTTTCTGTTTAGAATTTGGAAAAACTTTCTTCTACAAAGTTGTGGAGAATTAAATTTTTTATGAAATGGACATAAAATTCGTATTTTTCTGATAAAAGGGCTATTTATTATGAATTATTGAAGTTGCTGATTATTATTTAAATTTAAAATATTTTAAAAATTTTCTAAAATGGGTGGGCCCCACTTTTGGTTGGTGAGAAATGTTGTAACATTCCATATTTTTTTAAATGTAAGTTATAAATATTTATTGATTTATATAAATATTTATTGGATATGTTATTGTTGAATAAATAATTGTTCAATTTGAGTGATGTGGTTTATTTAATTATTTGTTGAATAAATAATTAAATATTAAATATTAAATATTTATTGGCAATATTAAATATTTATTGAATTATATGACAATTTGAGTTGATGTGATTTAATTAATTATTTGTTGAGTAAATAATTAAGGAGCTAAATAAATTAATTATTATGAGATTTTATAATAATGGAGTTTAATTTAATAAGCTAGAGAGCTTATAATGATTTTAAATAAATAATAATATTTAAATGAGAAATTGTAGTTTGAAATGTTAGTTGATTAAATGAAATTATAATTGTAAAAAGAATTATAATTGTTTATGTGTTAAAGTAATTTAATAGATTAACGTTTAATTGATTTATTAATTTAATAAAGGTGTGACTAATAACCTTGCTATATAGGAGTTACCAAAATAAATTAAAAGAGTTTAATGTGGTTTTACCAAACATGTCTTATGGCATAATAACTCTTTATCTAATTGAGTTTTACCAAACAAGGCATAAAGATTAATGAGTTATTTTATTTAGACTAACCAAACAAGCCTTATGGCTTTTGATTTTCAAAACTTTTAACTGATGTCAGTTATATATCTTATATTTATAATATACAATTATTATAATTATAATTATATACGTTATATTTTAGTACGTATGTTAGAGAGAGAAAAGAGTTCAGAAGAAGGAAAATAGAGAAGAAGAAGAACACAGAGAAAGGTTTGAGAGGATTTTGAGAGAATTGAGAGTTGTTTTTCAGGTTTTGGAGAAAAGGCTTGATAATCAAAGAGTAGAGTATCATCTTCTTCATAATCCAAGGTAGGCCATCTTTTCTTTTGTAAGCTCTAAAAGTTTTTTTTTTCTTCCCAAAAAGTCTCTGTGAAAATTTTCTAAAAGATAAATTGTTGTTATGTATATGGTTTGGCATGATTATTGATTATATGGTTGTTCTATGAACTTATATATGATTATAGAGAAATTAGTTCATGCATATATGTGTTTTGTGGAAGAAAATATATTACAGAGTGTTCATATGACAATATGTATGAATATGACTATTTTAAAATAGAAATTAAGGTTTTAATTGTTGTTAAATGGATAAATTGATTGTTAGAATTGTTAGAGGATGTAAAAACATAATTATGATGCTTTGAAATTTCTGTTTTGGTTGAATAACAAAATCACAGTGTTGATTTTTATGAAAAATATCAAAAATGGAGTTTTTGGGTTTTAAAATATGTTATTCTAGTATTTAATTTTCTAAAATTATGGTTTAAGTTGTGTTAATTTAGTATTTGTATGTGATTCTATAAATTGTATGATAACTGAGGAATTGAACTATACATGTTAATTTGTTATGTTGGTATAGTTGTATTTCAAAGGAATCAAAATTTGTTGATAACAGTGGAAATTTTCGTTCACTGTAATTTATATTTCATCAATGGATTTTTACTTTAAAACACAGTGTTTCAAAGAATTAGTTTTTGGTATTGATAATTAATGATTGGTGATGGATATATGGATGATTGATAGCAATTATGTGTAAGTTATATTATTTATACATGTTGTTGGGGTGAATTGTTGTTAAGAAATTAAGACAGTAGTTTTGGCTCTGTTCTTCGTGGTTGGTTTCTCTGAGTTTCGGCGCCCCAGCGTCAAAATTCGCGCCCCAGCGCCACTGTTCCGCGCCCCGGCGCCGGAAAAGTGGCCTAGTTGGGCAGTTTTGACCTCCTGTAGTAAAATGGCCATAACTTTTTCATACGAACTCCGATTTAGGTAATTCAAGATGATTCGGAAAGAGGACGAGTAGACCTACAACTTTCATTCTTTAAGTTTTTTAATTTGAGGTCTTTAACAGTAGTAACAATGGCCATCTTTAGGACTGTTGTGTATTTGGAGCCAATCGGAGGGCGTCGGGATGCACGAATGCAAGTGCAACCCTTTGGATATTAGTATAACTTAATGATAACATGTTGGACATGTATTAGGATGTTGTATCAAGTTGTGAATGTATATGTGGTGCAATGGCATGATCATTTAGGTAGTTGTAATAAAGCTAAAAAAAATAATGTTCATGAAAGATGTGCTGTTGTTTAAACTTAAACTTAGTTAGTAGCTATACTAAGAGTAATAAAGGAACTCATAAAGGTAATGTTAGTGTAGCTAATGTGTATTATCAATGCATATGGTATGTGTAGGACTTGGGGTGAACGTGAATAGTAATTGTTTAACCTACACGCGAGGCAAGTTCCCTAACCTTTTCTACTTTATTATTCAGCAAGGTTACTTTTCACTGTTATGTTATACTTATGCAAGTTCTCTAACTCAAAACTTCATTGTGCAAGTTTGAATTCGTTAAACACATTATCGCTTTAATTCCATTTCAATTGTACAAATTGCTAACTTTACACTTTCGTAGAGTTAGATTATTTATTGTTGATTAAGCTCGTGTATCTATTGGTTTATGAGGATGCATGTTATGATTATTCCATGATTATGCTATTAAATTATTCCTAAAGCATGATGTTAGTTTATAAATATCAATTCAACTATGATTATTCTATAGTATACAGTTATGTTGTTTGTAATCAACTAACCCTTAGTTGATTACCGTTGAATTCTAAATTACCCCATGATGTATCCAAACCAAACTCACTTTGGTACGGACTTGTATTCTAAATACTGAGAAGAACAACTCTTTTATAAGAGGTTACGCTTAGCGTTGAAATGATTGTGCACAATACATTGTACGAAGGGTTGATCCCCCTAAGTACGTGAAGTCCTTATTGTCTTATGACTGTTAAAGTTTAAGTTGAAAAATTACTTATAACTGTGGACATGATTCGTGGTCATTAGACCCTCAGTAATTGATTAAAGTTTTTAAAAAGTAATAGAATTTATTGTTCAGTTCTATTAAACCTAATGTTGGTACATGATGTAAAGTTAACTGATTTACTTATTGTTATTTCAAGTGGGCCTTGTTTGCTCACTCTTGCCTGTAAAATTTCTTACAGCTAAGGTTGAAACTGGTGATGTACCTAGCACCAGTAAAGGGAAAGGAAAGATGAAACAATGCTGAAGACCTGTAATAGATTGAATAGTTTATTTTCAGACTTGTTTAAAGATTGTAATGAATGTTATTTTAATTATTCCGCATGAATGAATGAATGTTTGTAAAGGTTAGATAACCTGGGAGATTTCTTTTATTTAAGTTTAATCCTGTATGGGCAGGTTTCCTTTTATTATTCCATTCTATTATGATTGGGTAGTTAGAAATGAATGTTTTGATTACGTGAACACCAAATCTTGAGGTAATGAAGTACCGGGATTTGGGGGGTGTCACAGGTTGGTATCAAAGCTTTAGGTTATGAACCTTAGGTGGGGGAAAAAGCCTTAGGAAGTAACCTTTTGAAAAGATAGTGGAGTTAACTCTTATCGAGTTTTAAGAAAGAAGTAATAAAACACTTATGTGCTTATGTGTTTATAACTTATGTGCTCGCGAGTGTCAAGTAGAATGATTAATAACTAAAACTTTAAAATTTTGTTGTCAGGATGACTAATGTCGGAGAATCTAGTCAGACTAGGGAGGAGGGACCTCAAATGCCTATAGAGGAGGAGCCTCGCGACATTCAGGTAGTTTGGGAACAACTACTGCCACGGGAGTCAGCCCCGTTGGTCACAGTAGTTGAGGATGAGGATGATGATGTGGAGACAGACGAGGAGGATCCCATTGAGTTACCGCAGGAGAATGAGGATGGCGAGGATGAGGAGGAAAGGATTCCGCTTAACTCGATAGCTGGCCGTGTATATGATGAAGTGCACGACCTTAACGTGGAACTACAAGATACAGTAGAGGAGTTGCAGGAGATAGTAGCTGAACAACAGACTACAATTACACAAAAAGACGGCGAGATCCAGGATCGTGATGAACGACTGACAAACGCCGAGGAGAAACTAACACAGACTGAAGGAGAGAAGGAGCAATTGATCGAGATGGTTGCTGAACTGAAGGGCAGGCTGAGAGAAGAAGCGGCTAAGAGGATAAGAGCTGAAGATGCATACGAGGAAGCTTATCAACGAACTGGAAAAGCAGTGAGGGACGCACAAGCAAAGAGGATGAAGATGGAAGAGATGGATAAAGTATTCAATACCGTGATCAATCGAGCTCAAGATCGGGTCATGGGTTATCCAATTCAGTTCGAGACTCTACCATCATACGTGTTAGATCGCCGAACCATGTTCCGTGTTATGGAAGAAGAGCGTCAAAAGGCGACTGATTATCTTAATAGATCATCGTAGGAAATTTGTCTGTTTTGCAAGTAATAAGTGTTAAATAATGTGTAAATCCCGAGTGTTAAGTAACCATGGGATATGAGAATGATGATGTTGCCCTGAAACTTTTGTAGTTCAGGAAAGTAATGTAGATAGCAGAGATGCTATTGTGTTATGTTTTCAAAAAGTTTATGAATAAATAAAAGTTATTATTTTATTTAAAGTGTTATGTGCTATGTGGTTATTTCTTTTGTAGAGGCAAATTAATTAGAAATACTTAAATAAGTTGAGTAATGGTCTAATAGATGTTTTCTTTAACAGAAAATGCCTCCCAGACGTCAACCAACACGACAGAGAACCACTGAAGAAGCTAATGACAATGTTGATGCGAATCCCGTTCAACAACTAGTGGCACTATTGACAGGAGCGTTGCAGAATCAACCTCATAACCAAGGCACAACGTTTAAGGAGTTTAAGGCGGTCGGACCACCTGAATTTCGTGGGTCAATGAATCCGGTCGAGGCACAAACCTGGATTATGGAAATAGAGAAGGTGTTCGATGTCGCTAGGGTAGGGGATGAGCAGAAGACTGCTTTCGCAACTTTCATGTTGAAAGCAGAAGCTAGTTATTGGTGGCAAGCCAATAAAACTTGGGAAGGGCCAGGAGTGATGACCTGGGATAGGTTCAAGGAACTGTTCTTCGAGACCTATTTCCCGGAGAGTTCAAAGAGTCAGCTGGAAGTACAGTTTCTGGAGCTGAAGCAAGGGACGATGACGGTATCCGAGTATGCCGCAAAATTCAACGAGTTGGCGAGGTTTGCGCCATATCAGGTTAGCACAGACGAACGCAAAGCGAAGAGGTTTGAACAGGGACTGAAGCCCTGGCTGTACAGTAGGGTTTCCCTGTTCCAGTTGAAGACATTTGCAGCAGTAATGGAGAAAGCAATACTCGCTGAAGGTGGAGGAGAGGCGGTGACCAAATTCAACCAGGAACAAAAGAAGAAGAAGAATGAGAATGAAATGAAGAATGGAGGTGGCAGCAGTGGAAATAACAACAACAACAGCAACAACAACAGCTTGAAGAGGAAGTGGAATGGGAACGGGGGAGCTGGAAACCAGCAGGGTAACCAGAAAAACAAAAAGTTTGAAACATGTGCGACATGCGGGAAATTTCACAAGGGTGCGTGCTTGATGGGGAAACGAGTTTGCTACAATTGTGGCCAGAAGGGTCACATCGCCCCAAATTGCACTCAACCAAAGAAGAAGGCGTGCTTCACGTGCGGATCCAAGGATCATTTTGCTCGTGAATGCCCTAAGAAGAAGGAGGGAGGGACAACCAGAAACAATGGAGGAGGTAACAATGGAAGTACGTGGGCTATTACAGGACCTGCAGCATCAAACAAACCCACAGCCAGAACCTTCAACATGACTGTGCAAGATGCTGTGCAATCAAAAGATGTGGTGTCAGGTATTATCCCAATCAATGATATTAATGCATATGTATTATTTGATTCGGGTGCTACTTGCTCGTTTATATCTGATGAATTTACCAAGAGGTTAGAATTGCCTAGAGAAGAACTGAATTTTCCTTTGAACATAGAAATTACGAATAAGAAAATAATCCCTGTTAGGTTCGTTTACAAGAACTGTAGGGTAAACATTAAGGAGAATATCTTGTTAGTACATTTGATTCCGATTAGACTCGGGGAATTTGATGTAATTTTGGGAATGGATTGGTTGTTAAATTATAGAGCAGTAATTGACTGCCAAAAGAAGTGTGTAAACCTTATGACTCCGTCAAAGGTAGTATTTTATGGTAGCAAGTCGCCAAGACAAATGAAATGTCTGACGACTATGCAGGCCAAGAAGTTGTTGAGTCAAGGTTGTGTGGGCTATTTAGCTTACATAGTCGATACTCAGAAGAAAGGTGTGAAATTAGAAGAAATACCGGTAGTGAGAGAATTCGAAGACGTGTTTCCAGAAGATTTGCCAGGACTTCCACCGGACAGAGAAATTGAATTCGTGATCGACTTAGTGCCGGGAACAGCACCGATATCAAAGGCTCCGTACAGAATGGCTCCGGTAGAAATGAAGGAACTGATGGTACAGTTGCAAGAACTGCTAGACAAGAAGTATATTCAACCAAGTGTATCGCCGTGGGGAGCGCCAGTTTTATTCGTGAAGAAGAAGGACGGGTCAATGCGTCTTTGCATTGATTACAGGGAGTTAAACAAAGTCACTATTAAAAACAAATACCCGTTGCCAAGAATAGATGACTTGTTTGACCAGTTGAAGGGTGCTAAATACTTTTTGAAAATTGATTTGAGAAGTGGGTATCACCAGTTGAAAGTGAGGAAGGAGGATATACCACGAACGGCATTCAGAACTCGGTATGGACATTACGAGTTTCTGGTGATGTCTTTTGGTTTAACAAATGTCCCTGCCGCGTTCATGGATTTGATGAACAGGGTATTTAAACCATTTTTAGACAAGTTCGTAGTGGTGTTTATCGACGACATTCTGGTGTATTCCAAAACTCAAGAAGAACACGTGGAACATTTACTTCTGACATTGGAGACACTAAGAAAGGAAAAGTTGTACGCGAAATTCACTAAGTGTGAATTTTGGCTCGACCGTGTACAATTTTTGGGTCATGTGATTGACAAAGATGGGATTTCAGTAGATCCATCGAAAGTGGAAGCTGTAATCAATTGGGAACAACCAAGAACACCTTAGGAGGTGAGGTGTTTCTTGGGGCTGGCCGGTTATTATAGAAGATTTATACAAGATTTTTCTAAGATAGCCACTTCGTTAACAAATTTGACACGAAAAGCTGTGAAATTCGTGTGGACGGAGAAATGTGAAGAGAGCTTCCAAGATTTGAAGAAGAAGCTAAGTATGGCACCTGTGTTAACCCTGCCAGATAATACAGGAAATTTTGTGGTGTATAGTGATGCCTCACACAAAGGGTTAGGTTGTGTTCTTATGCAGAACGGCAAAGTTATTGCCTATGCATCAAGACAACTGAAGGATTACGAGAAAGGTTACCCGACTCATGATTTAGAATTGGCTGCAGTGGTATTTGCTCTCAAGATATGGAGACATTATTTGTATGGAGAGAAATGTGAGATCTACACAGACCACAAAAGTCTGAAGTATATTTTCAATCAGAAGGACCTGAACATGCGTCAGAGGAGATGGATGGAATTGATAAAGGATTACGATTGTGAGATCTTTTATCATCCGGGCAAAGCGAATGTGGTTGCAGATGCTTCAAGCAGGAAAGGTCGGGAAAAATTAATGCTGATAACAACTCAGGAGGAGCTCATTTCAGCAATGACAAAGTTAGAACTGGAAATCAAATTTCCACAGGAAACCGATGAACGACTATTTCATCTAGAAGCAGGTCCAACTTTACTGGACAAGGTGAAAAATGCTCAGTTACAAGATGAAGAATGTGGAAAGATAAAAGAGAATATGGTTGATGGTAACAATACGAAATACAAGGTCGATATCGAAGGATTACTACGGTACGAGGGAAGAATCTGGGTTCCAGCAGCACCAGAACTGAAAGAAGAAATTTTGATCGAAGCTCATAGCTCAAAATATTCAAATCATCCAGGGAGCACGAAAATGTATCAAGATTTGCGCCGACATTTTTGGTGGCCAAATATGAAAAGGGACGTCGCAGAATGTGTAGCGAAGTGCTTAACATGTCAGAGAGTAAAAGCCGAACATCAAAGACCCAGCGGATTGCTTCAACCGTTGGAAATACCGGAATGGAAGTGGGAGCATATCACGATGGATTTGGTGGTGGGTCTTCCAACTACTCAGAAAGGATACGATGCGATTTGGGTAATAGTAGACAGACTGACAAAATCTGCACACTTTTTGCCAATAAAGATTAGATTCAATCTTGATCAGCTGGCAAAACTATATATTAAAGAGATCGTTGCAAGACATGGAGTTCCAGTGTCAATTGTGTCAGACAGAGATCCGAGGTTCACATCAAACTTCTGGAAGAGACTACAAGAATGTATGGGAACACAGTTGCAAATGAGTACGGCATATCATCCGCAAACAGATGGCCAAAGCGAACGAACGATCCAGACATTAGAAGATATGTTGAGAGCATGCGTCATGGATTTCAAAGGAAGCTGGGATGAGCAATTACCGTTGGTGGAATTTGCCTACAATAATAGTTATCACGCGAGTATCGGCATACCGCCTTACGAAGCGTTATACGGCAGAAAGTGCAGAACTCCACTGTACTGGGATGAAGTTGGTGAACGTCAACTGTTAGGACCAGAATTGGTGCAACAAACTGCTGAGGTTATCAAACTCATCAGGATAAGATTGGTAGCAGCTCAAGACCGACAGAAGAAGTATGCTGATCAACACAGGCAAAATCGTGCATTTGACGTAGGAAGCTATGTATTTCTAAAAGTTTCCCCTTGGAAGGGGAAAATTCGTTTCGGTAAAAAGGGAAGCTAAGCCCGAGGTTTATTGGACCCTTTGAAGTGCTGCGAAGAGTGGGAGAAGTGGCTTACGAGGTAGCTCTACCTCCAGGGTTGGAAAATATTCATAATGTTTTTCACATTTCGGTGTTACGACCATATAAACCCGATTACAAGCACGTAATCGAGTACGAACCGTTGCAGTTCGAGAAAGATTTATCTTATGAAGAGGTTCCTATACAGATAGTCGACAGGAAAGAACAAGTGCTCAGGAATAAAGTGATACCTTCTGTGAAGGTGATTTGGAGGAACCACAACGCTGAAGAAGCAACGTGGGAACTCGAAGAGAAAATGTTGAATGAATACCCTGAGTTATTTGTTTAATCCGTGTCTTCGATTCTGGGGACAGAATCTTTGTAAGTAGGGAAGAATGTAGCGAATGTGTTGTTTGAGTTGTGATTCTGAGGACAGAATCCTTTTAAGAGGGGAATGATGTAACATTCCATATTTTTTTAAATGTAAGTTATAAATATTTATTGATTTATATAAATATTTATTGGATATGTTATTGTTGAATAAATAATTGTTCAATTTGAGTGATGTGGTTTATTTAATTATTTGTTGAATAAATAATTAAATATTAAATATTAAATATTTATTGGCAATATTAAATATTTATTGAATTATATGGCAATTTGAGTTGATGTGATTTAATTAATTATTTGTTGAGTAAATAATTAAGGAGCTAAATAAATTAATTATTATGAGATTTTATAATAATGGAGTTTAATTTAATAAGCTAGAGAGCTTATAATGATTTTAAATAAATAATAATATTTAAATGAGAAATTGTAGTTTGAAATGTTAGTTGATTAAATGAAATTATAATTGTAAAAAGAATTATAATTGTTTATGTGTTAAAGTAATTTAATAGATTAACGTTTAATTGATTTATTAATTTAATAAAGGTGTGACTAATAACCTTGCTATATAGGAGTTACCAAAATAAATTAAAAGAGTTTAATGTGGTTTTACCAAACATGTCTTATGGCATAATAACTCTTTATCTAATTGAGTTTTACCAAACAAGGCATAAAGATTAATGAGTTATTTTATTTAGACTAACCAAACATGCCTTATGGCTTTTGATTTTCAAAACCTTTAACTGATGTCAGTTATATATCTTATATTTATAATATACAATTATTATAATTATAATTATATACGTTATATTTTAGTACGTATGTTAGAGAGAGAAAAGAGTTCAGAAGAAGGAAAATAGAGAAGAAGAAGAACACAGAGAAAGGTTTGAGAGGATTTTGAGAGAATTGAGAGTTGTTTTTCAGGTTTTGGAGAAAAGGCTTGATAATCAAAGAGTAGAGTATCATCTTCTTCATAATCCAAGGTAGGCCATCTTTTCTTTTGTAAGCTCTAAAAGTTTTTTTTTTCTTCCCAAAAAGTCTTTGTGAAAATTTTATAAAAGATAAATTGTTGTTATGTATATGGTTTGGCATGATTATTGATTATATGGTTGTTCTATGAACTTATATATGATTATAGAGAAATTAGTTCATGCATATATGTGTTTTGTGGAAGAAAATATATTACAGAGTGTTCATATGACAATATGTATGAATATGGCTATTTTAAAATAGAAATTAAGGTTTTAATTGTTGTTAAATGAATAAATTGATTGTTAGAATTGTTAGAGGATGTAAAAACATAATTATGATGCTTTGAAATTTCTGTTTTGGTTGAATAACAAAATCACAGTGTTGATTTTTATAAAAAATATCAAAAATGGAGTTTTTGGGTTTTAAAATATGTTATTCTAGTATTTAATTTTCTAAAATTATGGTTTAAGTTGTGTTAATTTAGTATTTGTATGTGATTCTATAAATTATATGCTAACTGAGGAATTGAACTATACATGTTAATTTGTTATGTTGGTATAGTTGTATTTCAAAGGAATCAAAATTTGTTGATAACAGTGGAAATTTTCGTTCACTGTAATTTATATTTCATCAATGGATTTTTACTTTAAAACACAGTGTTTCAAAGAATTAGTTTTTGGTATTGATAATTAATGATTGGTGATGGATATATGGATGATTGATAGCAATTATGTGTAAGTTATATTATTTATACATGTTGTTTGGGGTGAATTGTTGTTAAGAAATTAAGACAGTAGTTTTGGCTCTGTTCTTCGTGGTTGGTTTCTCTGAGTTTCGGCGCCCCAGCGTCAAAATTCGCGCCCCAGCGCCACTGTTCCGCGCCCCGGCGCCGGAAAAGTGGCCTAGTTGGGCAGTTTTGACCTCCTGTAGTAAAATGGCCATAACTTTTTCATACGAACTCCGATTTAGGTAATTCAAGATGATTCGGAAAGAGGACGAGTAGACCTACAACTTTCATTCTTTAAGTGTTTTAATTTGAGGTATTTAACAGTAGTAAAAATGGACATCTTTAGGACTGTTGTGTATTTGGAGCCAATCGGAGGGCGTCGGGATGCACGAATGCAAGTGCAATCCTTTGGGTATTAGTATAACTTAATGATAACATGTTGGACATGTATTAGGATGTTGTATCAAGTTGTGAATGTACATGTGGTGCAATGGCATGATCATTTAGGTAGTTGTAATAAAGCTAAAAAAAAATAATGTTCATGAAAGATGTGCTGTTGTTTAAACTTAAACTTAGTTAGTAGCTATACTAAGAGTAATAAAGGAACTCATAAAGGTAATGTTAGTGTAGCTAATGTGTATTATCAATACATATGGTATGTGTAGGACTTGGGGTGAACGTGAATAGTAATTGTTTAACCTACACGCGAGGCAAGTTCCCTAACCTTTTCTACTTTATTATTCAGCAAGGTTACTTTTCACTGTTATGTTATACTTATGCAAGTTCTCTAACTCAAAACTTCATTGTGCAAGTTTGAATTCGTTAAACACATTATCGCTTTAATTCCATTTCAATTGTACAAATTGCTAACTTTACACTTTCGTAGAGTTAGATTATTTATTGTTGATTAAGCTCGTGTATCTATTGGTTTATGAGGATGCATGTTATGATTATTCCATGATTATGCTATTAAATTATTCCTAAAGCATGATGTTAGTTTATAAATATCAATTCAACTATGATTATTCCATAGTATACAGTTATGTTGTTTGTAATCAACTAACCCTTAGTTGATTACCGTTGAATTCTAAATTACCCCATGATGTATCCAAACCAAACTCACTTTGGTACGGACTTGTATTCTAAATACTGAGAAGAACAACTCTTTTATAAGAGGTTACGCTTAGCGTTGAAATGATTGTGCACAATACATTGTACGAAGGGTTGATCCCCCTAAGTACGTGAAGTCCTTATAGTCTTATGACTGTTAAAGTTTAAGTTGAAAAATTACTTATAACTGTGGACATGATTCGTGGTCATTAGACCCTCAGTAATTGATTAAAGTTTTTAAAAAGTAATAGAATTTATTGTTCAGTTCTATTAAACCTAATGTTGGTACATGATGTAAAGTTAACTGATTTACTTATTGTTATTTCAAGTGGGCCTTGTTTGCTCACTCTTGCCTGTAAAATTTCTTACAGCTAAGGTTAAAACTGGTGATGTACCTAGCACCAGTAAAGGGAAAGGAAAGATAAAACAATGCTGAAGACCTGTAATAGATTGAATAGTTTATTTTCAGACTTGTTTAAAGATTGTAATGAATGTTATTTTAATTATTCCGCATGAATGAATGAATGTTTGTAAAGGTTAGATAACCTGGGAGATTTCTTTTATTTAAGTTTAATCCTGTATGGGCATGTTTCCTTTTATTATTCCATTCTATTATGATTGGGTAGTTAGAAATGAATGTTTTGATTACGTGAACACCAAATCTTGAGGTAATGAAGTACCGGGATTTGGGGGGTGTCACAAATGTGCTAAAATTTTATTTCAAAAGTTGTGTGCATGAATAGTAACAGATAAAGCCATCAGGTAGCAGGTTAGTCTGCTTTGGCGTTCTAGCATTTTTCTATAAATAGTGTGCTTAGTTAGAATTGAAAATCACACTAGAATTAAAAGTTTTCTCTCTCTATAATATCGAGCGTATTTTTGTGAGTATTTAGATAATTTAAGAGTTGATATTCAGTGCAAATTTTCTTCAGCACTATATCCGATATTCCAGTCAGAAGTACTGTTCTTTTGAGGTAAGGGATGTTATTTCTTCAATATTATTATACCAAAATATTGGTATGCATTTTATTATGAAATTTTTACCTTTTCATGTCGAGGTTACTATTCACGTATACGACATTATTCAAGTTTACGTTACTATTCACAAGTACTATTCACGAAGTATGATTTTTCTTATGAAATTTCTACCTTTTCGTGTCGGGGTTACTATTCACGTATACGGCACTATTCACAAATACGGCACTATTCACCAAAAATTAGAATTTTCTCTTCTTTGTCCAAGATGTCTATTACGGTTACTATCTTTGATTGTATCTATGTTTTGATCTTCATTCTTGAATTTTACTCCACTATGATTTATTATGGAGTTTTTTTAAACTTGGATAAACTAAATTATGAATCTCTAATCGTGTCTTTTATCTCACTGGATTTGTTCTTTAAAATATTTTTTATCATCCTCAGTCTTAAACGGTGATACTTGATGAATATCTTTGGCCTGTAGAGCAAAGATGAATGATTACCTGATGAATATCTTTGTCTCGTAGTGCAAAGGCGGACATGTGTTGAGATAAACATGACCAACTGGTGATACAAATGAACATCTTTGGCCCGTAGTGCAAAGATGAATGTGACGCCCCAAATCCGTGTAATCATCGATTACAGAACTTGGTGCTCACGATACAACATACACCATCATCTAACTAAGTAAACCTTAACAATAAGGAATAATAATATTAACTATTACATAATTATTCAAAATAAAATCCCAAGTCTTTACAACCTTAACACAAACTGAAACTTAGCCTTAGCGTTTATCGCTACATTACACATATGCGAAAATAATTATTTTATTACATAACCATTAGCATCACTTCATCTTGGACTTTTCCTCGTCCTTGCCCGAACCCTCAGCCTTCTCATCCTTAACTAAAATGTTTAAGCAAGAATGAACACAAATTGCCCAGCAAGTATACGAAATAAATGGGAAATATACATCAGGATAAAGGCATTTGAATTACTAGATCTCAACAGTTGAAAGATTATCAAGTGTTAAAGAAGAACATCAAGAATAAGAATTTAAGAATTTTTAATATCATACTAAGGGGTGTAAAATACCCTGAACATATTTTCTTTTATCAAAAACCATCAGACGGTTTAACAATCAAATAGACTGTAAACGGTCTCTGCAAGTACGCCAGGTAATCAGCCTATTGTACCCTACGTTGTGCACAAGTATTAAGTTTTAAGCTGCATAAGCGAAATAGGACTATTTGGCCGACATCTGTTTGCCCGTTTATTCGGGATGTTCATCTTAGTAATCATGTGAGACCGCACCAAAGCAATTTGGATTGGTAAACATTTAATAGCTTCGAAAGATTTGTGTTAAATCACTTTTTCCATCAATAATAACTAGCCGGAAACAAAGGCCAGGAACATACTTAGAACAGTTCGATAATGAAATGAAATCTAAACATATGGCAGTTAAAATAATAACTGAATAATCATCGATAAGCTTGCAAGATAATTGAAGTTTGTATGACTTCTCAACAAAGAAACTTGCACGAATAAATAACTAACACAAGTCCAATACTTACCCTTATTGCGATAATATTAGTAAGGATTTAATAAATACCCAATAGAAATGAGGGTTAGGAAACTTGCCTGATAAGCCTGCTACACTTAACGCTAGCAATTAACCTTCACATAACCTAATCACATGTGTCTCGTTAATCACCATTCATACACAATCTTGTTTAAAGTTTAAGGGTCTCCTATTGGATATGCTATAAACATCAAAAGAGAATATATTTAGCAAATATATGCCACCTATTTTAGACATCATAGGCAGCCCAAAACAGAACTTAAAAATGCCCAAACATAACAGTTTTTTATTATTTATTTTTTTTTCTCATCTTTACCATACCTCGCTAAAACAGTCATAACTCATTCGTTTTAAAACATTTTTGAGCGATTCTTGCGCCCACGCGAAGCTAACTTCTGGGGCTACAACTTTCATTCAGGGACCATCTTCAAATTCCAAGCACAAAATTTCAGAAAATCTGTGCAAGAGGACTGCCCCGAAGTTGTTGGACAGATTTGACACAACTACTTTGAAAAGTCATAACTCCTTGCTCCGAAGTCGGAATTAGTCCGTTTCGGAGTCTATGGAAAGCTTATTCAGTGTACTATAATAACCCAAAAGCCCACAATTTTTTGGAAACTGTAGCTAGCCCCGAATTTTGTCCTTAGGGTCAGCAGTTCACTGTTTTTTTTTCGGTTTCTAACATGCTTGCTTACGATTTTCATATCTCACTCAAAATAGCTTCGATCCGAATGAACTTTGGACTGATTATACTTCATGTTACATACTATTTTACAAAATTATTACATGCAACAAATGGATTATCTAAGACATGATTTCGAGTGACCAAAAATTCTGAAAAATCATGCAAACTAGTTTAACCCAACTTTTGAGAAAATCATGATTTTGATTCTAGCATGCATGAGTTTGATTCCTATTATCCAGACCACTTCTAATAACATAAATATACATGTTACAACCATTCAATTCTCTAACTTTTCATGTTTTCATCAAATTAGCAACTAAGAGGCATTTTATCAAATAGTTAGCATACATGACATGATTTCTTGATTCTATACGAATTAGTAACATGTTTACACCAGAATTTTCCTTCCTTAACCGCCACATAGCAGAATCATACCCAAACATGTCATTACAAAACAAGACAAACCAATAACCATACTAATTCATGCATTTTCTCCACTATTTTACTTGGGAACATAGAAAATAGCTTGAATGCTTACCTTATGGACGAATTCCTCTTGTTTTGATTGCTTCTAATGCTTCTTCTTGATTGCTAGACTCTCCCAAAATCTCCAGAACTTGTTGCTCCCAAGCTCTCACTCACAATTCTCTATTTTCTTTCTCTTTTGCTCTCTTGGTTGGAATATTGTTGTGAAAGAGGAGAATGAGTTTAGATGTAATGTATATACATCATATATGGGGTAATGAACTGAATTCTCCAGCCCATTACACTCCCCCATGATAAGTTACCATTACACTCCCCATTCATTAGTCTAATTATGGGTATGAGTTACAAAAATGAAAGGTTTTGGTGTTATAAAGAAAAATAAACTCACTCCCTCCTTACTACCATAATATATACGAATATGCTCCTTTTATTGTCCCCATTTTGATGGTCACGTAGACCCCCCCCCCCCAAGCTGCTGCACTCGAGGATAAACATTATAATAATCATTTAATCAATTAACAAGTCATTTTGACCATTTTACCCTCCGTAATCAAACGTATTCGATACTTATATCGATTCCTACTAAAGTCGACGTCCCGAACGACATGGAACTATCCGTTTCGTCAAACTCAACTTCAAAATTTCGTAGTTGACTTTTCCCCCGAAAAAGTCAACTGGTTGACTTTGACCAAAGAGTCAACCGTGACGCATTTTCGTGGTTATAGTCTATCTTAACTAATTTCAACGTTCCGGACTCAAATACGCTGCCCGCGTCACTAAATTTCGCTCTGAACTCAAAGTCATGCTTTAAAGTCATCCCACGAAATTAATAGCATTAATTCCATTCTTACCCATTTTAAATAGTTGAATTAAACGGAACCAGCCATTCAAACGCATCTCATCACATAACATATAAGTAAACATAGATACATGTAGTAAATAATTATCACATAAGAATTTCACATAAGTTCGTTTATTGAAACAGTTAAATTACATAGAAAATCTCAGTTATTACAATGAATATTTGATTCAAGATGTATATTGATTGTTGTTATAGGGATAAAATATTGATGATGAATTTTTAAATCATAGAAGATAGTAGACTTCATTCTCTACTTAACTCTTCTAATGAATTGTTGTTTTCGTTGCAGTTGTTGATCTAAAACTTGTTGTCTATTGTATACTATCAGATTTTTCGTGTTGAGGACTAAGGATAATTTGTTCTACATTATCTTAGTCAAAATATTCTTTACTGGGCTAGTTGAGCTCACCCTTTTCTTTTTTGTTCCATTTTTTTTCTCAGGAGGCGAGAATATAATGGGAACTAGTCGGGGTGTGGAGTGATATTTCAAAACATTTGTTTTAGTAGTCCTTACTATTTTATAAAATAGTATATCAATAATTGTAATGAGAACTTATTTGTGTGTGGATATTGTGCAGAAGACAATATTTGTATTTAAACTCACAGTATATGTGTTGTCGTTTTTTGCACGACAATTGTAATAATGAAGTTGTAGTTGTTTTATATACCATGTATTTGGCGACTCAGAATGGGTGATGTATATCTATTTTAGGGGCGTCACCGTTAGTATCAGAGCTTAGGGATATGGTCTCTAGCGGAGATCGGGGAATAAAACTAGGAGGAGAGAGACGAGTAAATCCTTCGCTAGTGTGTCCTACCTAAGCTTATTTATTATTTAATTGGTTGGTCAGAATATAGGGATAATATGTGGAATGTCAATTAACCCTTGTTTTGTGACAGTATTTGAGAATGACATCTAAAAATATTGAGGTGAGCAATGGAGCACATAAGACCGTTGAGACACCTACAATCAATAACCAGGATAAGGTGCATCAGGAAGGCAATAACCCTCAGGTAAACGACAACACCGAGCAAATGATAAACGATGGGATGTTCAAAGGCTTTCTGCAATTCATGCAACATCAGGTGAGAGAGACTCCTATGTAAAATACAGGTGGAAAAACATGTAACTCACGGATGGTCACCGCTAAGCATTTCAAGTAGCTGGGACCACCGAAGTTTTTGGGAAAGCCAGATCCATTTACGGCAGAGACATGGATAAAGTAGATCACCAAGATATTTGATGTCTTGGGATGCTCCGAGGAGTAAAAGGTTCCCTTTGCCACCTTCATATTGTAAGGAGATGCAGATTACTGGTGGGAATCCTTAAAGCGTACTCAGCCTGCCGCACTGAAGATGTCTTGGGAGAAGTTCTAAGAATTGTTCAACGACAAGTACTTTCCAGAAAGTATTCGTCACATGAAGGTGGTGGTATTTATCAAACTGGAGCAGAATAATATGACTGTGTCGCAATACGAAGCCAAGTTTGCGGAGTTATCTTGATTTGCATCCACTTGGTAGATAATGAAGAGCAAATGACGTGAATATTTTTGAGAGATTTGAAACCCGAAATACGTCAATACCTCATTTCTCACAAACTGTGTTTGTATTCAGATGTAGTGAATAGGGCTCAGTTATTGGAGCAGGATTATGAGTCAGGTCAACCAAAAGAGAACGACCAACAACACGATAATAATCGTACCCGTGGCAACAGCCATCGGAACAACGATAACCATCGTGGAGGAAATTATCATGCCAGAAATGGTAACCACTTCGGTGGTAATCATGGCCAAGATAATAGAAGAAATAATTCAAGTGGAAATTTTAAAAAGAAAAGATTTAACGATGACGGGAAGACGTCGGTAGCATCACCAGCAACAAATTCTAGGGGAGGAGAACGACAGCCAGTTAGATGCTACAGATACAGAGAGAAGTGACATATAAGTTCAAACTGTCCACAGCCTTCCAAGGTATGTTTTAGTTGTAGAAAAGACGGTCACATAACTTGATTTTGTGTAGCAAAATCAAGTCCAGCTGGGACGACGGTACCAAAGGCGGATACGGACAAAACAAAGTCTATAGTTTAAGGGAGAGCATTTTTCGCGACGAGGACCCGAACGAAGTTATCATGGGTTAGTTAATCATAAATTCTTGCGAAATTTATACCTTATTAGATACCGGTTCTATCCATTCTTTTATATCTCCTACTTGCGCTCAACGTTTGAACTTGACTCCGGAGAAATTAGGCTTTGACCTATCTGTTGAGACTCCGTTAGGAGAAACTTTCATTATATCCACTGTTTATAAATCTTGCTTGATCCAAGTTGGCGTGGCGCCATCACATTACCTGTTAATCTTATCTCTTTAAAGATACTTGCCTTTGATGTGATTTTAGGAATCGACTGGTTAACTATTCATTATGCTAAAATTGATTATTTTTGTAAGGTTGTTAGTTCTTATATTCCTAACTAACCTGTTATACGAGTTCAAGCAACCAAACCACTAAAGTCAATCACTGTCATATCAAGCCATAAATCCATTCGTTTATTGAAAAATGAATGTCAAGCTTTCTTAGCCCATGTTATGGATTTAAACAAAAATACGTCAGATTTGAATGATATTTCTGTTGTTAGTAAATTTCCTAACGTATTTCCTAAAGAACTTCCTGGATACCCCAGAGCATTAAGTCGAATTTTTTATTAACCTTGAACCCGGTACAAAACCCATTTCTAAAACCCAATATCATATGGCTCCTATTGAACTTCAGGAGTTAAAACCCCAACTACAGGAGTTGGTACCTGAGCCTCTATCTGGTGACTTCCTTTGTGGAATGCACAGAAGCCAAACTCTCCGTATGGGACGCCATATTTGTGCAGTGATAAACTGATAGGTGCCATTATGACGTGCTATCCAAGATTGGGATATAAGTTATAGTTGGGAGCAACCTAAGTCAGTAATTGAAATATGTAGCTTTCTAGGCTTAGCTGGTTACTATCGAAGTTTCGTGGAAGGATTTTCTCGAATCACTACTCCATTAACTCAGCTGACTCAAAAAGATACAAAATTCAAATGAATCGAGGAATGTGAGAATGGCTTCCAAGAACTCAAGAGGAGACTCATTTCGGCATCTTTTCTGACTATACCATCTTGGAAAAAAGCGAACGTGGTAGCTGACGTGTTGAGTAGAAGATCATATGCGGTTACGAGTGCGATATTTTTAACATGAAGACCCATTTCGTATAATTTACAAATGATAGAGATAGAGTTAAAGACTCTAGGGCCCCACGTGATGATGTCAAATATACGCGTAGAACCGACTTTAATCGATAAAGTTAAGGCTGCTAAAGCTACAGTCCTGGAGCTGATGAATATGTAGAAGAAAGTACAATAATGTGTTATTTCAGAAGTAAGAGTCGAAATCTCAACCCTCGATTTATTGGTCCATTTGAAATCCTTGACCGAATAGGAACTGTTGCCTATAGACTCACTTTACCGTTAAGTATGTCGTGTGTTCATAACGTTTTTCATGTATCGATGTTACGTAAATATGTGGACGACCCAAATCACATTATTGAGTTAGAACCAGACGAGATAGCCTAAGATTTAATGTACAAGGAGGTACCTGTCAAAATCTTAGATAGGAAGGAGCATATCCTACGCACAAAGGTTATACCACAAGTTAAAGTTTTGTGGTGGAACCATGCTATTGAGTAAATGACCTGGGAGTTGGAATCAGAAATAAAAGCGAGGTACCCTCACCTTTTCGAAATACCAGGTACGTACGTCAATTTCGAGGATAAAATTTCATAAGGAGGAGAGGTTGTAAGACCCCAACTTTTTATAAATAAAATTAAACTTCTTCTATTCATTATTTTGAAATAGTAAGGTGTTAATTTAATATAATGTGGTTAGTTATGGGTGAAATGTGCAAATTTTATAAAGTAAGCAAGTGGTTATAAAATATTTATTTTTGTTGGGGAATATTTGTTTGGTCGTGGAATATTGTTGTTGTCGGAGAATATTCGTATGACAGCGCAATCATTGGTGGACCCCATAACTGAAAATAATTGGATGAAGAAAACAATAAGTTTGAGTTTTTATAAATAACAGCGTAGTTGTTACTATTAACACTGTTGGAATACCTGGTGGTTAAAATATAGTAATACGCGTGGTTGCACAGTAACACACGGTATTGAACAGTATTTTTGAATTATTGATTCTTACATAAGAAGACACTACTCAATAATTGCTACAGTAATTACTGTTCAATATTTTATTTTATTGATTCAATAATTGTTACGTTGATATTTTATATTATTGTTGTTTCAATAATTGCCACTGCACAGTATTTCCCATTATCAGATCAATAATTCATATTATTTGAATAATATTATTAGATAACATTATTGGCAATATCTAAGGAAGTTCTATCTAAGAAAGGGTTTGGTCACCTAATTGCTCGTCAATAAGGAGAAATTCTTATCGGAAAGCCCCCACTTTCCTAGGAACGACCTGGTTATCATAATTGTGATTCTATAATATTATTTGTGAATAATTAATTATTGATTTATATGATAAGGAAATATTTATTTTATGTGGATATAAATGAAGGAATTAATTTATCAGTATTTTATCGGAATGAAGGTATTAAAAATCATCTGTATGTAGATTTTGGACATTTTCTGTTTAAAATTTGGAAAAACTTTCTTCTACAATGTTGTAGAGAATTAAATTTTCTATAGAATGGACATAAAATTCGTATTTTTTTGATAAAAAGTCTATTTATTATGAATTATTGAAGTTGCTGATTATTGTTTAAATTTAAAATATTTTAAAAATTTTCTAGAATGGGTGGGCCCCACTTTTGATTGGTGAGAAATGTGCTAAAATTTTATTTCAAAAGTTGTGTGCGTGAATAGTAACAGATAAAGCCATCAGGTAGCAGATTAGTCTGCTTTGGCGTTCTAGCGTTTTCCTATAAATAGGATGCTTAGTTATAATTGAAAATGACACCAGAATCAAAAGTTTTCTCTCTCTATAATATCGAGCGTATTTTTGTGAGTATTTAGATACTTTGAGAGTTACTATTCAGTGCAAGTTTTTTTCAGCACTATATCCGATATTCCAGTCAGAAGTACTGTTCTTTTGAGGTAATGGATGTTATTTTCTTCGTAAAGGATGTTATTTCATTAATATCATTATATCAAAATATTTGTATAAATTTTTTACCTTTTCATGTCGAGGTTACTATTCACTTATACGGTACTATTCACGAATACGGTGCTATTCACGAAGTATGATTTTTCTCGTGGAATTTCTACCTTTTCGTGTCGGGATTACTATTCACGTATACGGCACTATTCACGAATACGACACTATTCACCGAAAAATAGAATTTTCTCTTCTTTGTCCAAGATGTCTATTATGGTTACTATTTTTGATTGTATCCATGTTTTGATCTTCATTCTTGAATTTTACTCCACTATGGTTTATTATGGAGTATTTTTAAACTTGGATAAACTAAATTATGAATCCCTAATTGTGTCATTTATCTCACTGGATTCATTCTTTAAAATATTTTTCATCATCCTCAATCTTAAATGGCGATACTTGATGAATATTTTTGGCCTGTAGTGCAAAGATGAATGATTACCTGATGAATATCTTTGGCCCGTAGTGCAAAGATGAATATTTGATTCAAGATGTATATTGATTGATGTTATAGGGATAAAATATTGATGATGGACTTTTAAATCATAGAAGATAGTAGACTTCATTCTCTACTTAACTCTTCTAAAAAATTGTTGTTTCCGCTACAGTTGTTGATCTAGAACTTATTGTCTATTGTATTCTATCAGATTTTTCCTTGTTGCGGACTAAGGATAATTTGTTATACATTATCTTAGTCATAATATTCTTTATTGGGCTAGTTGAGCTCACCCTTTTTCTTTTTGTTCCATTTTTCTTCTCAGGAGGCGAAAATATAACGGGAACTAGTCGGGGTGTGGAGTGATGTTTCAAAGCAATTGTTTTAGTAGTCCTCACTATTTTGTAAAATAGTGTATCAATAATTGTAATGAGGACTTATTTGAGTATGGATATTGTCTAGAAGAAAATATTTGTATTTAAACTCACATTATATGTGTTGTCGTATTTTACACGATAATTGTAATAATGAAGTTGTAGTTATTTTTTATACCATGTATTTGGCGACTCAGAATGGGTAATGTATACCGATTTTGGGGGCGTCACATGAAAGGTTAAGGTGTTGCAAGCAATTAACCCAACAACTATGCTAGAAACGATCCGGGCAACGACCACCTCACGCAAGCGTGCCGTGGAGTCTATCATTTGGTATTAGAGCTAAGCCTTTCTAGCGAGTTATTTATCTTTAATTTTCTGTCGAAATATATATTGTAAGAAGAAAGAGAAAAAAAATTCAGATTCTATTTTCATTGTGCTAACCAAACTTGTAGCATACCATCAAAACATCAAATTCCAACCAAGAGTTCATACCGTTCCATCATCATCAATTCTGAAACGTGACTACAATTTACAAATTTGAAGCATACAAGAGGAGTACAAGGCAGTTGGTGATTATGTGGTATTCTGATAGTCACACCATCTATATTTTTGTTTCGTGATAAGTAATTTTTGAATTGATTAGTAAAACCAAGAATTTTGCTAGGGGAATTCAAGAACCTATTAGAGAGAATATTTTGAGATAAAAGGCTTAGTGGTGAGATTAATCAAGGGTAAAAGCCAATTTATTGAGAGTATACATGAGTGAACCCTTGATTCGAGCGAAAAATGTAAGGGAGTAGTGAGGGAACTGTTTTCATTATTTTGCAGGAAAATATGTCTAACTCGAAGGATAAAGGAACTTATGAGGAACAACCCTCGAGAGCTGAATTGAAATTTCAGATAGAAGCCATGCATAAAGAATAGGATCGAAAATTGAGAAAGACATTGGAGCAAATACAAGAACAATTAGAAGAGATAAGGGTGTCTATGGTTGAGCTATCCCAAAATACTCATGGGATACATATCAAGACTAGAGCACAACAAACTGACGCAAGAAAGGAAGACCCTTATGGTGAGGAAAGTAGTGCAGCGAAAGATCATGATCCTACATCAAAGACACAAAGGTGCTAGGGAAAGAGGAGGTCGGGATAGAGAAGATGGCAATTTGGATAGCATAAAAATGAAAATTCCAGCTCTCCAAGACACGGGTGATCCTGAGGCTTATTTAGATTGGGTAACCAAGATGGAGCGAATCTTTGATTGTCATAACTATTCAGACCTTAAGAAAGTCAAACTGGCCATTACGGAGTTTCCTGGATGTGCATTGATATGGTGGGATCAGTTGACAGCTAATCAGAGAAGGTGTGAAGAGAGGCCGATTATAACTTGGGTGGAAATGAAAGCTATCATGAAAAAGAGGTTTGTACCAGCATACTATCAACGGGAAATCATTCGTAGTTTGCAAACTCTTAAACAAGGAAGTCAGAGTGTGGATGAATATTACAGGGAGATGGAAATGTTGAAGGATCGAGCTAATTTGATTGAGGATAACAAAACAACGATGGCTAGGTTCTCGGTGGGATTGAATTGGGAGATTGCAGACTTGGTTGAATGACAACATTATTTGGAGTTAGAAGATCTGGTACATATGGCTACTAAGATAGAGAAACAACTCAAGAGGCGAGGAGGACAACGAGCACAATCTAATGTTAGTTCATTATGGAGACCTAATTTGGCAAAGCGAGAGGAAAAAATAGCTGCGATCAAACTAAAGGTGGAACCTAAGCAAGGATCGACTAGCCAAGATATACAAGGTAAAAATGAACAACCTTCTTTTGGGCGTAATCGGGATATTGTATGCATCAAGTGTCAAGGCAGGGGACATATTTCTAGCCAATGTCCAAATCAGAGGAAAATGTTGTTACTTAACAATGGAGAGGCGGAAATCGAGGGGGAAGAGAGCGACACTTATTCTAAGCCACCATTAGAGGAGATAGGTGAAGATACGATACATGGTGAAATTCTGGTTACAAGAAGAGCACTTAGTACGTAGGTTAAGGAGGAGAGCAGTGAATAGCGGGAAAATCTATTTCATACTAGATGTCTTGTGAATGGGAAAATCTATTGTGTAGTCATACATGGAGGCAGCTGTACTAATGTGGCAAGCACTACGATGGTGAAGAAATTGGGGTTACCTACTACCAAACATCCGCAGTCGTATCGTTTGCAATGGCTCAATGATAATGCAGACATTAAAGTAACCAAACAGGTGTTAATTCCATTTGCTATTGGTCAGTATCTTGATGAGATATTGTGTGATGTTGTGCCTATGCAGGCAGGGCATATCTTATTGGGTAGACCATGACAGTTTGATAGGAGGGTTCAACATGATGGGTTTACCAACGTATATTCCTTTGTTCACGATAAGAAGAAGATCTCTTTGCGTCCTTTGTCACCACAACAAGTACGTGAGGATCATATTCATTTGCAAAAAGATCATGTACAAAGAAAAGAGAGTGAAGAAAAGAAAAATCAAGAAGAAGAAAGAGAGAAAAAGAAAGAAGAGAGAAAAACAAAAATACTAGCAAAAAAAGTGACGTGAGAAGAATTGCTCGTGTTGAAAATATGCGTTGAATGGACACCAACGACACCTTGACCCCTCGCTTTTATTGAAGTGGTAATCTCGATACAATCGACGATTGATGCGGTAGAAGACGCCACACACAACTATGAATTATTGTATGATAAGTCAAATTGAATCTCAAAGAAATAACTAAGAATTACTTAGGAATTCTTCAAAGAACTAAAAGTAGAGAATAACCTCACAAAATATATTGAATAATGAATAATGTGTTTGATTACATCAACTTAGACCTCTTTTTATACTACTTAAAACAATCTAAATCCTAATAACAATATGAACAAATTATTCTAGTCCTAATAAGAATTATAAACCATAACCCTAATTTCTACAAGGAAGTAGAAATCAATTTGGAAAAGAAATTCTAATTAAAAAGAAATCCTAATTACAATAGAATTTTTAAAAATTTAATTTCCTAGAATATTATAATCCTTGTCGCGTTTGGACTTTCTTGCAAGTAAAATATGTTGGCTTTACTAATATGATTAGAATTGGACTTGTATTAAATTGACCAAAATTTATGTCTCATTCTCTTTAACCTCCTTTTTGGGTTTCCTCTCATTAGCTTCAGCCCAAACATCTTGGATCAATCCATTGAGACCTTGTTTGAACTTCTTAGTTCTAGCCTTGCTTGATCCCCACGTCCCTTTAGTCTTGTTCGAGTCCACGCATGCCATGTCCTCATCATTCCTCTCCTCTTGAAAAGGATTTGTCCTCAAATCGTCACCTACATCAAATGGACTTAGATCAGTAACGTGAAATGTAGCACTAACATTATACTCACATGGCAAATCCAATTTATAGGCATTGTCATTGATACACTCGAGAACTTGAAATGGACCATCTCCCCTCGGAAGCAATTTCGAACGTATTTGAACTAGGAATCTTTCTTTCTGCATATGTAACCACACCCAATCGATGTTCACGAATCGATGTCGTTGATAACTGAATTTTATATTCACGAATCGATGTTCATTTCAAGTTTAATCGTTCTTAATTTCTTGTTTCCGTGTTCGTTTTTACTTATTTCATGTTATTTTATGTGTAGGTGGTTGGTGTGGCAAGTAGCAGTGAAATGGAGATTTTAAAGCAACATTGGATCAAGTGTGATAAAGTTTTAGAGTCAGTTTGCAGAACCCATGCCCGCCGGGGCGGGGGGTCTTCAAAGTCTGTTTACAATAAGCATGCCCACTGGGGCGGGCCTTTCTTAGGCATATACCCTTGCCGGGGTGAAGGGTCTCGACTGCTGAGTGATCTGTTGTGCATTGAACTCTGCTGGAAGTTGGATTTGAGGATTTGGGATAACACATGGACTCTGATTAGAATGGGATTTCGGCTAGGACTTGTCGTGGGGATATCTATTGATCAACTAACAACAAATTCAAGGGACATAACGCAAATTACGGAGATTAATTCCAGGATTTCATAGCAAGCTTTGGAGGGAGATTTTGAAGAGATTTTCATGACGATTGCAGATTAAGGCTACGTGAAGGGTTTATTGCATTATTCTTATTCTTAGTCTTATATTTGTAATTGAAAGGATGTTTTCTTTAAATTATTCAGTTATTATTTCATTCATGATGAACTAAATCATTTTTTAGGCTTATGATGGATCCTTAAGTGAGACGATGACTTTGTAACTTGGATTTCCAGTGCAATAAGCTATTTTCCAGTTTATCTATATTAATTTGAGCGTGAATTTATGAATTGCCTGATCAACAATTCTTTGTGGATTTGTATGGATTCGAGAGAGAGGATATATGAATCTGGACTTAGTTAATATAGCATGTGTTCATGAATTTTATGAATATCAGAATCTGGATGAATGTAAAGGTAGAGATATGCTTGGCATCACATGTAATCGGATAAAGAACTTAATCTTAAACCTTCTTTAATTTTAATTCACATAGAGATATAGTGAGTTAGTTGACTAAGGTGTTTAACTTGTTTCTATCTTAATTGTGGATTTAAGTTAATATGGTATTAGTGAATCGAGAGGTGGCTAGTACTACATTCGCGTTCTTGATTAATAAACTGGGATAGTGAGTTGAATTGGAATAAAGGTGTAAAAATCAAAGTGAAGCTTAGGGTGAAATCATAAGTCTAATTCTCCATTAATTGTTTGAAATTTTAGTTTTGATATTTGCATTTGTTTTGTGAGAGTATATTTATTAATAATTTAGTTTTTTTTTTATTTTAATCATTGAATTTGATAGTTTGATAAAATTAGGATTAATAGAAAATTGATAATTGTGAGATTAAATTTCTTACTAAATTGTCTCTGTGGGAACGATACTCTACTCATTACTTTATTACTTGTTGACCACGTATACTCGCGTGTTGTTCGTAATTAGATTTTATCCAACAGTCGTCCCTTTGTTCGCGTGCTTAATGTACTGTTTCGTCTTCTATTCAATGTTTAGTCTGACTTTTTCATGAATCTATTTAACAAGATCAGCCTTTTTCTTTCCATCCATATTAGTATATTCAGAAACAGGTAATGGTGATAAATCTAATGGTGTCAAAGGATTAAAACCATATACAATTTCAAATGGAGAAAAATTAGTAGCAGAATGAACAGAACGGTTATATGCAAACTCAACATGTGGTAAACATTCTTCTCATTGCTTGATATTCTTTTTAATAATAGCCCATAACAATGACGATAAAGTCCTATTTACTACTTCAGTTTGACCGTCAGTTTGTGGATGACAAGTAGTAGAAAATAACAGTTTAGTACCCAATTTACACCACAAGGTCTTCGAAAAGTAACTTAAGAACTTTGTATCTCTATCAGAAACAATAGTTTTAGGCATACCATGCAAACGCACAATCTCCCTAAAGAACAAATTAGCAACATGAGATGCATCATCAATTTTGTGGCATGGAATAAAATGTGCCATTTTTGAAAATCTATCCACGACCACAAATATTGAATCATGACCATGCTTAGACCTAGGTAAACCCAACACAAAGTCTATAGACAAGTCAACCCAAGGTTCATTAGGAATAGGCAATGGTGTATACAATCCATGGGGTTGAACATGAGATTTAGATGGGCGACAAATAATACTCTATCACATATTCTTTCCATATTTCGTTTCATATGAGGCCAATAAAAATGTTCTTTCAAAACAGAAAAAGTTTTATCAACACCAAAATGTCCCATTAAACCACCCCCATGTGATTCCCTAACCAATAACTCACGTAAAGAACATGCAGGTATACATAGCTTATTTTCACGAAACAAGAATCCATCAATTCTAAAGTATTTACCCACGACATTCTTTTCACACGTTTTAAAATCTTCACCAAAATCAAGGTCATTAGCATACAATTCTTTGACTCGCTCAAACCCAAGTAGTTTCGTATCAAGAGTATTCATCAACACATACCTTCGAGATAAAGCATCTACAACGACATTCTCTTTACCTTATTTATACCGAACGACATAGGAAAATGTCTCGATAAACTCCATCCATTGCGCATGCCTTTTGTTCAACTTGTGCTGACCCTTCAAATATTTTAATGATTCATGATCGCTGTGGATCACAAATTTCTTAGGCCACAAGTAATGTTGCCATGTCTCCAAAGCTCTAGCCAAAGCGTACATCTCTTTGTCATACGTAGGATAGTTCAAAGCTACCCCACTCAACTTTTCACTGAAATACGCCACTGGTCTTCTTGCATCAACATAGCTCCAATCCCTAAACCTGAAGCATCACACTTAATCTCAAAAGTTTTAGCAAAGTTAGGCAAAATAAGTAAAGTAATAATTGTCAATTTATCCTTAATCAAATTAAATGTTTTTTCTTGTTCATCACCCCACTTAAATCCCACACTTTTCTTGACGACATCGGTCAATGGTACTGTAATCTCACTAAAGTTCCAAACAAAGCATCGGTAGAAACTTGCGAGTCCATGAAAGCTTCGTACTTGACTCACATTGGTTGGACTCGGCCAATCCTGGATCGCACGTATTTTCTCCTCATCAACTTGGACTCCCTGTGAACTCACAACAAAGCTAAGAAAAATAATTCTATCCGAACAAAACATGCATTTTTTCATGTTAGCAACTAACTTTTCTTTTCTAAGTACATCTAAAACAGATTTAAAATGCAATGCATGATCTTCCAAGTTTTTGCTATAAATCAAGATATCATAAAAAATAAACAATGACAAATTTTCCAATAAATGGACGCAAAACATGGTTCATTAATCTCATGAAAGTGCTGGGTGCATTAGTTAAACCAAAAGGTAATACTAACCACTCATTAAGATCATATTTAGTTTTAAACACTGTTTTCCATTCGTCACCCTCTTGCATTCTAATTTGATGATAACCACTTTTTAAATTAAAATTTGAAAATATGCAAGACCAATATAATTCATTTAACAATGTCATCTAAACAAGAAATGGAATGTCGATATTTTATCGTAATGTTATTTACGCTCGACAATCGATGCGCATCCTCGATTTTCCATCCTTTTTTAGCACTAGGATCACTGGAACTGCACACTAACTCGTACTTTCTCTCACGAATCCTTTCCTCATCGGCTCATCAACTTGCCTTTGTAACTACTTCGTCTCCTCGGGATTACTCTGATAAGCCGGACGATTTGGAATGGTCGCACTGGGAACAAAATCAATTTGATGCTCAATTCCCCGAATAGGTGATAGCCTATGAGGAAGCTCCTCGGGAAATACATCTTTGAATTCATGTAAAAGAGATGAAACAACACTAGGCAAAGATTCATTAGCTTTAGTATTCAAAAGCGCCTCTTTATACCGAAGTAAAATCATAGGCTGCTTAGAAATCAAAGCTCTTTTCACATCACTCTTTTTTGCTAGTATATTTGTTTTTCTCTCTTTCTTTTTCTCTCTTTTTCTCTTCTTGATTTTTCTTCTCTTCAATCTCTTTTCTTTGTACATGATCTTTCTGCAAATGAATTTGATCCTCATGTACTTGTTGTGGTGACAAAGGACGCAAAGAGATCTTCTTCTTGTCGTGAACAAATGAATATACGTCGGTAAACCCATCAGTTGAACCCTCCTATCAAACTGCCATGGTCTACCCAATAACATATGCCTTGCCTGCATAGGCACCACATCAAGTGTGTCGTGGAGTCTATCACCTAGCAATCGCATTGGTAATAGCTTTTTCTTGATCAGTTATAATGGTAACCGGTGCCTTATTGTTCATCTCTTGAAGCCAATTCTCAAAGACCCATACAAAAGTATCCTCAGTTTCATCTTTAATCAATGCAAAACCAAATAAGACAGAATAATAATGATGATTTACCCCCGTGAACGGAACAAATGACATGAAATACTTGTTCGCCCGATAAGTTGTATCAAATGTTAAGCTATTATTGATCGGTAATCTATCCACAAAATGCATGCAATACGATTATCTTCATCTCGTTTGACTTCGAAGAAAAATAGAGGATTTTCCGTCGAAAGTTTTTTCAGATACTGCAGAGCTGCTTGGGCATTATTTAAATCTATTGTGTCACGTCTTATATCTCGCACAAAATTCCGAATATCCTTATCATTGAAACCGATATTTTCCATTCCCCTCCTATTTCACTTGAAACATTCAACATTTTACTTGGCCCAATTCTAGTGTTGTTTAAAGTTTCGATTAAAGTTCAAGCAACAGGAGTTATATTTTTCCGTGTTTGGATGAAATTTTTCTTGCTCGGAGTCACCAAATCATGATTGTGAGTCAACTCAAGTTTTAAAACTTTTCATGTATCTTCTTTCTTTAGATGAACAACAAACATTCTAGCTTTGCATATCGGGCGACCTATTGAATCCCTTTTTTCTTTTTACCTTATTACCCTCAACTTCATCAACGTCTTGCTTCTTTCTTTCAATTGGTTTTCTAGCTTCGATACATGTAAAAAGTCTGTAGGACAAGTTGTTTGAGCGGGCATATTTATGACTTACTCCAATATTTATTTCAAATCCAGTACTACGTGCATAGGTTCTATAAAATTCTTCCGCCTCTTGGATAGTAGAAAAATCTGACCCTCGTATGGACTTTTTGAATCGTTAATATGCGATTGGTTCATGTTATGAACACCAATATTATCCATGTCAATATTATCACGAGAAGAATTTGAAGAACTAGAATTAAACATATCTTTAGCCATAATTCAAAACTTACCACGACGATTTTGAGGTGCGAAGACATGCTTGATTAATTGTGTTCTTTTCTTCTTTGATGTCAATTGAAGGCGGCTATAATATTTTGTCTACCTTGGTAGGGCAAACAATTTATTAAGTATGATACACCATCTATCTCCTATATCTTAGTATATGGAATTGAACACACATTATAAGATTTGTAAGAATCCTTGTGTGACTCAAATTTGTAATATTCATACTTCCTTGTGCGACTTGGATTTGTAAGATTTTGAATTCCTAAGATTGGTATGTAACTTGGATTTGTAAGATTTTAGATTTGTGGGTTTGTAAGATTTGTACTTCCTCGTGTGGCTTGTATTTATAGGTGATTTTGTTTTGTATTTTTAGGTTATAATTACTTCATTTTGTGACTTGAACATATATGTGACAGACTTTTGGGTTTACAGGTTGACGTGGATTTAAATCCTTGTGTGACTAGGAATTACATGAGACAGTCTCCTAATTACAGGTTTGGTTTAAGCAGGTTGCAGGTTCAATCTTTCTTTTATTTATTTGGTTTACAACAGGTTTGGATGTTTGGTTTACATATGGTATCTAGTAATTGGTTTACAGTTGGTATCTTTTGGTTTACATATGGTATCTAGTAATTGGTTTACAGTTGGTATCTAGTAATTATTGGTTTGGTGGCGGACAGGTTGAATCTTTCTTCTTCTTTTTTTGGTTTACAACAGGTTTGGCGGACAGTTTTACAACATATATTTCCAGTATAACACGTCCGCCAGAATTACTAGCGGATGACCTCAGTGGGGGCATAATAGATTAAAAATGTTTTAAATCTATTTGATAGAATTACTAGCCGGCGACGATAATCTGGACTGTTTATATTTCTAATGGAAGGTTAAGATGGTATATGACACTTTTTGATTCATAGCAAATAGATGCTATGTATTTTTGATATATATATATATATATATATATATATATATATATATATATATATATATATATATATATATATATATATGAGTCTTCTCTGATTAGAATCTCAATATTCAGAATATTCGGGGGCAAGGTGAAAGGAATGGGTTCAAAGCATTAGTAGTAGAAGATTGTCTATATGTTTATTTTGTTCATTTGTTTCAATTGTGAAGAAGTATTTTAAAGAAACACCTCAAGTTCAAAGTAATATCATTGATGAAGGTACTAGTGCAAATAAACGTGAAAAGCCGGATTGGTATTGGTTGAAAATAGACAGCAATGAAGGATGAAAGTATACTTTTTATGCATATCGGAACTAGAAGCAGAGTACATATAAGTGAAATACTAACAACTTCAGTAGAGATTAACTCCTACAACACTTTGTCTGCTGCATAAGTCTAGATAACAAACTACCAACCATCGCAATCTCTCTCTTCTATCATCATGACATTATAACACATTTTAAATCTGCACTATAAAATGGAGACTCTCCATTTCATTTGAAATCATTTGAAATGGAGAGGATCCTAATTCAAACTACCCACTTAATACTTATCTCTCAAATTTCTCCACGACTATTGTCAACTCAACGGCTAATTTATTTGACTACTTTAAAAAAAAAAAAAAAAAATACTACAACTAACAGTAAATTAATATCAAGCATGCATTAATTTTTGACACTCCCCCTCAGTGCATGCTCACAACCAATAACACCGAGTGCATTTCTGAACCTGTCAAATTTTGCTTTGGCAAGGGCCTTTGTAAAGATATCTAAACAAATTTCTTGGTCAAGCACATTCTCTCTGACAAAATGATGTTGAACTTCAATGTGTTTTTTGTGAGCATGATACATTGGATTCTCTGCCAACTTAATTGCACTCTCGAAAGAGCTACACATGATTGTTTTTCACGCACCATAAGGCACAGTAACCTGTTGTTGATCGTCCATAATTAACATCTTCTGCCTAATCTGCATTTACAAAACCAATAAGAAGAAAAACATTACTCCCCTTGCAATTCAATCCATAATCCAGCGTCCCTTTTTGTAGCTCATGTTCCTCTTAGCTGCGTCAAGATGAGGAATTCTTGGCTTTTCCATAAACTGAGAGATGACACCAACTGAATAAGCAATTTTTGGTCTTGCACTTCTAAGGTAGATTAGACTAATACCGACAAGTTGTCCAAATCTTGTCCCATCTTTTAGCAACTATTCCCTTTATCCTTCTTTAACTTGAGGTTCTGTTCCATTTGAGTTGACATATTTTTTGACTCCTCCATGCCAAAACATTCCAATAGAGTTGAAGCTTATAGCTTTTGTGACACAAAATATCCATCAGCTTTCTTTTGAACTTTTAAGCTTAGAAAACATCCAATTTCACCAAGATTTTTCATCTCAAATCGAACTGACTAAGCATCACATATGTGTGAAATTACAACATCATCATCACCGGTAATTATCATGTCGTCGACATATAGTAAAACCAGAATGTGCATACTAAATTTAGACTTCACAAACATACTAGAATCTAAATCAGAAATATTAAAGCCACAAAAAGTAAGAAATTACGCAACCTAGTCATATATACTAAGCGCGCTGGGCTTGCTTCAAAATGTACAATGCCGTTTTAAGCGGACAAGCGTGATGAGGAAGTTCTTTAGACACAAGTCCTTGAGGATGCGCCATAAATACTTATCGTTCTAATTCTCCATATAAGAACGCATATATTTTTTACGTTGAATTGCCATAATTTTCAACCTTTGTGCACTGTCAAAAATATGATAGTTCTTACGGTCACCATTTTTGCAACGGGACTATAAGTTTCTTCCTAGTATAGTCCATAATGTTGTGAAAATACACAAGCCACCAGACGTGCTTTGTATATATCAATGCTTTCATCTGCCACTTTTTCAACTTGTAAACCCATTTACAAGTTATTGACACCACGTCTTTTGGTCTAGGAACTAGCTGTCAAGTGTCATTCTTTTGAAGAGTAGCTTTCTCCTTCATTGCTTCTTCTCATTCTGAAAAACTTTTTGATTCATCATAACTTGATGAGTCCGAACTGTCTACTACTCCTAAAAAGAAACATGAACTTACTGAACAAAGATTTGCTCAACATGATAGTCTTTTTTAGTACTTCCGCAAGGCTGATCGATGATCACATTGTCCCTCGTTCTTCTTCCCATGTTTTCCCACAGGCAGAAGAGTCAGAGGGCGGGTGCTTTAGAGAATCTTTGTGTGAAAAAATGTCCCACCTTATCACCTCCTCGGGAACCGGGTATAGTGTTTGCGTTTCGTTGCAAGGCTCATTTTGAATTGTGGGTCATAGAATGGGTAACTTTATCTGGTCAAGGGTCGGGGGACAAGGGTCCTGATACTATCCAGGTGTGAAGAGCCCCATAGGTGATTGGAATGAGTAGAAATAAAATTTGTCGACCTAAACGACGAGCAAGCACTCGAACGTGAGAGAAAGGGATCACCCATCGAATGGTCTCAAGGGGGGAGGAGTAGCAAAACTATGAACGAGAGCTAGCAATCCGGACCGTATTGAAGAGGTTCCAGAGACACATCATGGAAGAGTCACAATATTAAGAAATGAGGTCGAAGAATGAAGAATGGGGTAGAATTACTGAATGAATACGAGCTGCGGCTAATACCCGAGGCGTAAAAGAAGCATTTTCTACAGGATATTGAAACCACCAAAATAACTAGGCTGCATTTTTTCTCTTGTAAATTTTCTTAAATTTCACTACTCACAACTTTCTGTATAGGAAGCTAAAGGACTAACTTTGGCACACTCTGAACTCTCCTTTACTATGGAAACTGAAGGAATAATATGATCTATGTCATGACATATTTACACCAAAACAAAATAATAAATTCATACCTCTTGATTGCCCTCCAATGAGCAATCCCAGGGTTTGACTGATAACGACCGAGATAACCGACTGCATATGAGGTTGAGTACACACAACTACATACATTAGTTTTCCTATTGCATTGACATACGGGTAATGAGACATTTTCTCAATTTTCTTGTGAGAAGTAGGGCATTGCTTGTGTCCAATGGAGTCGCAATTAGTAATAGGAGTGTCTACAGGTTTGCAGTTGCTCATCTGGAATTGCTCAAGAACCTTCTTAAGGTAAGTCTTTTCGAACAACTAAGAAGCTTCCTTGAGCGATCTCTATAGATCTTAAATCTAAGAACATAATATTTTTCCCCAATGTCCTTCATCTCAAATTTAAGTTAGAGGACATCCACCCTTTGGCGGCGACGATCATCTACTTATCGTTCCCAACTAGCAGAATGTCATCGACATATATAGAATTTATCTTTGGACCGTTTAATATACACACAATGTTCTTTCTCTATCATCGTAAACCCATCACTAATGACGACTCGATGGAATCTCATATACCATTGCCTGAACGCCTGTTTCAAACCACAGAAAAAATGTTTGAGCTTGCATACTTTGCGCTCTTGTCCTTCTGCGATGACACCATCTAGCTGATCCATGTATATTTCCTCAACTAAATCTCCATTGAGAAAAGCTACCTTAACGTCCATTTCATATAACTTCATATCCAAATGCACGACAATCACTAGGACGAGGCGAATTGAGGCAAACCTCACAACTAGTGAGAAGGATTCCTCGTAATCAATTCCCTCTTTATGGGTTTATGGTGTAGTGTTGGTCGTAATCCCGATCAATATATGCATGCAAGTATACACGGTCAACAAGTAATAAAGAGTAAGTAAAGTATCGTTCCCACAGAGAATTACTAATAAAGTTTACCAAGCACTAACCCATAACCATTTCAGTCTTATTAAACGACTGATATGGTACTATATATTTAAACTATGAAATTAAATAATACTAACTACCCCTAGAATAAGACTTGATAATGAAGATTTGATATTACAATTTTCCCTATTGATTCATCTAAGTCAACACACCTCATGCTAAAACAAATCAATTATCACAGATTGTTAGCCGAGAACACAAAAGTAAAATATAGCCATCTCTCGATGTACCATACCCATATCACATATAATCCACAATTGATAAAATACACATCAACACCCACATTACTTAAACCACTATATGTCTATGTGATTTACAAATAAATAGGGTTTAAGCCCAAGTCCTCAATTGACTACGAGTGGTACTTCGGTATATGTCTGTCCTAAGCACGAATCATACATTCCATCATCATGTAGAACATACAAACACAAGCTATTAAAATCAGATCTAAACCCATACTTCATCTTTCAAGTTCATATAGGTTATCACAGTAATTGGTGGCCAATCAACTAAGTAAATGAGCATGAATCTTAATAGTCAAACACATAACAATCAATAAGACTAACAATGAAGTATATCGAAATAAACTAGGCAATAGATTCCATTGCAATCCCAAAATAGAGTTTAACTCATAGTTAAATTAAATCCATCATCCACAAATTGAATAAACATCATAAAAATACAAATAGGAATTAAAGAGAGGATAAGAGTAGAAAGTTGAATTGCAAATCTGTTCTCTTGCTCAAAGTTTGAATATTTAATGCTATCCAATTGCTTCAACCTTCAAATCTAATCAAATCTAGAAAATAACTACTAAATCTACTCTAATCTAATATTGAGAATCAAAGAAAGAGCAATAGTAACTACGTGATCCCCCAAGGGTGGAATCCCCTTTTACATACTGATATAAGTCTTATATATAGGTCTAATTTGAGTGCCTCCTTTTCCAAGCAACAATCTCATTGGCCAGCTTAAGTGAAAGTCTGTCTGCAAAAATAGACCGGCGTAGCTACGCTACAGAGCATTCGGGAAGAGTATCTGGCGTAGCTGCGCTATATCAAAGAACAAGTTGGGCGCAGCTGAGCCGTGCACTAGCAGCTCCTGATTTCTTCTGCTGTAGGCTTTTGTTGTTTGTAGATTCATTGCATCTTACTCCATTTCTTCCTTCCATCATCATGCCATCATACTTAGCTCCATTTACACCAAGAGAGTTCCCATTTATGAAAACTACAAAAGAAAGCACAAATGCATGAAAAACTACACAATCAAATGAGTTTAAACAACAAATTAAGTTAGTTGATATCTAAATAAGTGGTTGTAAAACCACTTATCAAATACCCCCAAACTTAAGTCGTTGCTTGCCCTCAAGCAACCAAAATAAAACCAAACAAAAATGCAATGCAAGAACTACCATGTATGCAACCTACACTATCATGAAATTGAATCCAATTGTCAGCCAGCAATGAAATTCAAATGAAATGCCTCAGAAAAACTACAGGATAATCAAACAGAAAACTACCCAAGACAAGATCATAAAGCCTGTCACTCTACAAATCCAAATCTGTCAGCACTAATGTAGTGTGTGAGTGTGAAGCAACCATTAAACATGATATAGAACAAATTCTTCACATACTATGCTTCTTAGGAAATAAAAAACAGTTTCAACTCAAGAGAAACAGTAAATCAGACAAGCTCTAACCAAGACCATGCATCACTTAAGTTCAGAGTTAACAGGGGGATTTATGCCTTTATTTACTTATGAGGGCGATATTCACACTTTCCCACGGTGTTTATTCATTTTTATTTATATTTTTACCATAGCTGTGCAATGTCTCATTCCATTAGGCTAAATAGTGCTACCCCTTAGCGAGCTTTCAACCAACGACTCCCACACCATTCAGCCTTTAGGGCACTAGGTGTAGAGACAATCCCCTCGGGCGTACTTACTCAAGTAGCAAAGGCCCCGAAACAAGACTAGCCACAGAGTTTATTCATCATCAATTTTTTTAAAAGATTAGCATGCATACCCACTAAATTCCCCCACACTTAAGCTTTTTACAATCCTAGCTATTACCACATGAGTACTGACACTCTTTCATTAAAACACAGAATTCCCACCAGAAGACAAGTATGTGAAAATTTAAACTAAGCACATCATGATGGTTTCTCTAGAGTGCTAACCGGTTACATCAGTATCAGACAGATAAGGATTTATATTATGATATGACATCACAACCGAGCCTAAGTTTTAAATTAGTTCAAAAATCAAGTAATTTAAATTTCCTCATAGGCCAACTAAATAACAAACCAACCGAAAACTAGATTCATACAATATGTCCTAACACAATCAACTAAAATAAAACAAAATGCAACATGATATGAATTATACTAAATGCAAAAATAAACTTAATACCCCCAAACTTAAAAACTACAATGTCCTTATTAGGGACAAAAGGTAGAGGGAACTCCCCTAGATGTCCTCATCATCACCATCCTCCTCTCGCTCGGCTGGAGTGTTTGGAGGTGGATATGGAGTAGCAGTCCCAAATGTCAAAAAGCAGACTTGTGCTCCCAACTGGCTAAATGCATATGATAGTACTCTAGAAAACTCGGTAGTAAAGGCTTGAAAATTTATATGCATCACATCCATCCTTCTTTGGAGGCGGCGAATCTCACGCTCCTGCCTGCCTAGAGGTGCCCTAGCTGTCTGAGGAACAGTAGCGTTCTCCTCTTCTCCTTCTTCATCTTTTGCTTCTTCATTGTCTGATTCATCTTCTGGCAGAATGAACCCCAAGCCCCGAGGATGAGACTCTGCACCATTTTAAATGGTGTATGTAACAATCCATAATTTTAAATTATAATATTTAAATATTTATTAAATTATATAAATATTTAATGGATGTGTTTATTGTTGAATAAATATTTGTTTAATTTGATTTGATTTGATTTGGTTAATTATTTGTTAAATAAATAATTAATGAGTTAAGGAAATTAATTATTGTGAGATAATATTCTAATTTAATTTAATAATTAAATTAGAGAGTTTGATAGGGATTAAATGGATTATTATAATATTTTTAATTTAATTTGGTAATAAAAGTGTGACAAATAATTATGCTATAAATGGATTATAAAATAAATTAAAGGAGTTTAATTTAATTTTTACCAAACAAAGATTAAAGATATTAAGTCTTTAATTTTTAAGAATTTTTGCCAACCAAAGCCTTATGGCTTTTGAATTTTAATAAATAATATAAATAAAATAAATTAAATATAAATAATATATATTAAATTATGGTAACTGATAATTTAATAGGGACATTAGTAAGACGTCAGTTTTAGGCGTTTGAAAGTGTGTGCGTTGGGTTGAGTTTATTTTACGTAAAATGTATTTGGTCTAATGCCTGAGTCTAAGAAGAAAGGGAAGTTGTCAAAAAAGATTACAGAGAATTGAGAGAGACTAAAGAGAATTGAGAGGAGAGAAAGGTGTTGTTGTAACGACCCCAAAATTTATACAATTTAATTCTCGATTTCAGTCGTTAATAATACTTTCAACCTCTGCTTTTGCATCATTAAATGATAATACAACCATTGAAAATTTGCGAAACAATTAAAATTTTCTATTACAAACTATCCTCGTTCCCAAAACCTTCAACCTTTACATCTAAATATCTCAGAATCAATTTAATACTACAATAGTTTACATCACGAAACGATATTACAATTCAACATTAATACATCATCCGGAACCTTAAACATGGTTCAAATAATAATAACGCAACCAAAGTGTATAAATCCTCAAGTACCACGTCGGGTTCATATCTTTCAGGTAACACATAAATTTACCTTGAAATCTTGACCTGCAAAAATGGTTATTTGCAAGGTTAAGCTCAACAGCCCAGCAAAATCTAACAGTTTTCATGCATCACATAACATATAATAACATTCTCAACATATATTTCTTAAACATTGGACTAACATAACATACATGCTACAGTTCATATAACAAGTATAAAGATTAAGTTCCTTACTCAATCAGCATGCTTTACTTAATTAACGTAGTCATAAGTTGACTTTGACGTTTCATGCTTTCAACATAAATATAACACATCATGTTATTTACAATAAAGACTTAAAATAATTAATCATCAAGTTCACGTAGCAAATAGGAACTGAAAGACTTGCCTTGATCGTTGTTTACCAATAACAGTTTAACAGCTTACAGATATCTGCACTTCACGTACCCTACACAATTATATAATCATGCACATCAACCATTAGTCACATAACAATGCATAGTAGTTGTAACGTAAACTTTACTCTATATCTCATAACCCTTCCTGTTATCAATACACAATGTTCAATTTGATTGTGTTAACTGTCAAATTATAGCTCACTATGTTTCATATTCGAAGTTCATTCAAGTGTTTAAGTCTTGCTAGAACTACTTATTGGTTTTATATTAACACTATTTAATATCTTATAATATTCATTTCATTTGATTTAAAATACTTTTTACGTTAATTATCACTTATCACGACGTTTCGACGTTTATTCGTCACACGCCCAATTTGTCTCACTTGTGTGTGCTTAGTATGCGTATACAACTTATCTAATACACCATTTATTAATGTTAAGTATCATTATACTTCATAATATTCATGTTCTATAACTTAGAACAACATCTTTTATCGTCAAGAGCACTACACTTGCATACGTGCATGCCCGACGCCCCCCATTGCCTCCGAAAATACAACAGTCCTAAAAATAACCATTTTAACCCCTTCTCCAGGCCTCCAATTGAAAAACTTAAAGAATTAAAGTTGTAGGTCTATTCGTCCTCGTTCCGGATCATCTTGAATCACCACAATCGGAGTTCGTATGAAAACGTTATGACCATTTTACCAAAAAAGGTCAAAGCAGTTACAGTCAGCACACATGGGCGCGTTTCCGCGCTACTTCCAGCGCATCCACGCAACTTCCAGCGAGCCCACGCCATCTCCCAACCCCAGCTTCATGCCCGCGCGCATGGGCGGAGCGCCCGCCCGAGGTTTCGCACAGATTATAGTTTTTTTAACGTAACTTTCTCGTTTTAAGTCCGAATTAGTTGGTTTCGATTCTATGGACTCGTTAAACTCTTAGCTACTCGTCTAGAGAATAATTATAACACTTCAAACATATTAACAAATCATTTTAAGGGTTCCAATTCAGTGTTCATGCTATATTTTCATGTTTTAAACATAATTAGCGAATTCAATCGCCACGACTTCGTTTCTTAACCAATTGACATGATTCAAACTACGTCGTTTTCATTTCTTAACGTAACAACATATTCTAACATCAAATAACAGATTATAACACGTATTAAGCATGAAATTTTATACTTTCTAAAGCCATTTTTGAACAAAAACACTATTATTTACTTTTCTCCTTATAAACCCAAATTTCATGTATTTGAACACCAACATAGACTTATAGAGGATAACTAACAGATTTAGCAATAGATTACATACATATAAACAATATCTTCTACAACAATTCAACCAAAACCTAATTTCCAGAGAATAAAAAATTACAAAAACTAAATATTAGAATTAGGGGTAGATTATACCTTAACCCTTTGATGTTAAAAAAGTTCTAGCAAATCCTTCTCAATTCCACTCCTTCTCCAACTCTCAATTCTCTGTATTCTTTCTCTCTACCTCTATGTTCTTCTTAGTTAGCCATTAGGAGAAATAAGACGCGTAATATAACTGATAGAGCCTCACCTCCCACGTACTTATCAGTTAAAGAAAATAAAAGACGTTAGTTGAATAAGCCAAAGGCCACAAGGCCTTGTTTTGCTAAGCACATAACTCCCAAACTAGATTATTTTAATAATCTTATATTATATAGTTTTTATTTATCACACCTGCCACCAATTTAAATAGCTTACCATTATAATAATTATAATTATAATTATTATTATAATTACTCTGATGATTAATAAATAATTATATATCTAATTTAATTAATAAATTAGATTTAAACATTACTATATTTAATTTATTTATTCCCTTTAATATTAAACAATTCATTTAATTTAATTAATTCATTAAATTAAATCTTCAAAGAATAAAATTTACATTTGCTTTAATTTAATTATCATACACATGTAACTAAATTATTATACCACAATTCATAAATTATTTATTTTTCTTAATAAATAAATTATTTAGAATATTTATTTAATTCAATAAATATTTAAAATAATTACCAAATTCATTTAATTTCTTCAATAGTTAACTTAACTATTAAACCTCACTTTCTCAATATATAAATATATATTTCTCTTCACACCAGATCACATATTTAAAAATATATAGCATGTATATATACATACTCAAACTCAAAACATCTCATAATAAGAATTTTAATTATTAAATTCCTAATTTAATAACTTATAAAAATTTGGGTTGTCACATCCTTTCTTCCTTATAAGGATTCTGTCCTCGGAATCAACGAAACCTCCCTTACTCGGTTTTCACCAAATCTCTTTTCAAAATCTATCGTTGAATATCTTCAACACATTACCTTAATATAAGTTTTATATTTCCTCTTACATTCATTACCTCAACGAATTCTAGGTTTTATTTCATAACTTTCACTTTAACTCAATTATATTTTGAGTATTATATATTCTTTAACCCATTCATTTCCTTCTCTAAGGATCGTTATCATAAACACGGGGGATATTACATTCACCCATTCTTCTAAGAATTTCGTCCTCGAAATTTTATTTATTAATCTTCATTCAATCAATCTATCAAAATAGATTTTACGCTAATACTTTATTTATTCATGGGGTTCTATAACCACTTCTTTCCACAAAGGTCTTTCTAAGATCATCATATTCCATAGCTCTTCCTCTTCTAAGAGTTTCACATTTATCTTCTTTCTGGAATTTCATTTCTTTTTTGAAATTATTATGTTTTGCTTAATTTTCTCATCCTTTCCACTTTCACCTTTCAGAATAACAAGAATCTTCCACAACTGCTCAATAATTGGGAAGCGATGAATAACAGGAATTTAAAATATTCCAAATCAAGATGAGGGTCATAAGACCTTGAACCACGTCCACGGTTATAAGTACTCTTTCAACTTAAACCTTAACAGTCATTAGACTATAGGGACTCCCGTACTTAGGGTGTTAGCCTTTTGTACGATGTATTGTGCACTCTGTCCACGGTTATAAGTACTCTTTCAACTTAAACCTTAACAGTTATTAAACTATAGGGACTCCCGTACTTAGGGTGATCAGCCCTTCGTACTATGTATTGTGCCCGAACATCTAAACGCTTCCGCGTAATCCCCTATAAAAGGGTTTTTCATCTCAGTTTTTCAACATCTGAATCAGCACCAAAATAATTTGGTTTAGCATAACTTCTAAAAAAAAACGCTTAAATTTCATGAACATCTTTCAATATTCGTCTAGCTGAACCAAATAGCATTGACTTCTACAACAATCCGGACATCAATCGAAATATACATATACATATATATATATATATATATATATATATATATATATATTCCCATATCTTAAAGAAATCTCAAAAATATTTTTATGACGTCATGATACCGCATTGTATTTACAGTCCGTTTGAGGATTCCTTCATTTGGTGATTTTATCATACTACATCATACCATAGTGGGTTGACGATTCTTAGATCACATCCAACACTAAGTAATACTGCATTGATAACTCCATTATTTTTTTTTCATCTCTACACCAGGTTCCATGACACATTGACGATATAAAAATACATTTTGATATTCTTAAAATTATTTTTGTCTAGCCGAAGCAATTAGCATAGACATACGAATAATGGTATTATTTTTAAAACTCATTGGTTTCATCATTTGATCCAATATTTTTCAAGAAAATAGAAGTACAAACATCAGCACGAAGTCAATAAATTTCAAAAGTCTAGCATAGCTAGTAGATTTAGAATATTCAAGTATCCATCAACTTAAATCTTTACTTCATTACTTCATTACTTCACCATTCTATCAATCTTCAACTTCATCAATGCTCTCTATACTATAACCGTTTTCTACCCAAAATAGTTCATCAAACTTACTACACATTAGAAATCCAGAAACTTGCCACAATAATATGAGATTAAGAACTTGTCCTAGTCAGACCATAAGCGTCCATTCGCTGAGGGGTTCAAAACATACCATATTATTATGAGTCACGAACTTACCATATGCATTAGTTTTAAGAACCGCACCTAATCCTAATAATATCTGACTAATCTTAATAGTTTCTAACTATCAAATATACACATGAGAAAAGAATCACCTTTTTGCCATATATACATTGATAGCGCGACACCAACATTCTAACGATTATCAATGTGATAAACTAAGCGCAAGTACAAAACCCTCGCCCATACAAAGGTTTGAACAACTCAGCCATCACATGAGTTCTCAATTGAAATCTCACCTAACTCTATCTTACTCTTAACTTACTCTTTGCTCGATACGAATTCCTCGTATCACATTTTCTATAACTCCTCGTGAGTTTATCTCGTACTATATGTGAGACCCCGAATTTTATGAAATAAAAGTATTCAATTTTTTTATTTTGGTAAATGGTTAAATTGATAAAAGGTTAAAGTTAAAGGTGATATGTGAAAATTTTTTAAAGTAGACAAGTTGTCATAAAATAGCCGGTTACACTCGAGTTTTTGGGGTACTTTTTGTGTCGGAATACTATTCATGAGTTACTATTTACGAGTTACTATTCACGAGTTACTATTCACGAGTTACTATTTATTGGAAATATTCGATTAGTCAGGAAATATTTGTATGACGGTACAATCATTGGTGGACCCCACAACAGAATTATTTTCGGATTGAGAAAACGACAAAAATATTTTAATAAAAATAACGACGGAAGTTTTACCGTTGATACTATTGAACTACTCGGTAGTAAAAGTACAGTAATACGCGTGGTTGCATAATAGCACACGGTATTGATTATTAATGCTTATGTGAGAAGTCACTCAGTTTGATTCAATTATTGTCAATTAATAATATGAATTATTTAGCGATAATGAAGTTTTGTTTTATTCGTATTATTAACGTAATAAAATAGAAACATCTTTTTATATAAAACATAATACTTTATTAAAGTTGTTTGTTTTATTAGGCAATAATTAGAATATATTATATTTTATTTAAAAGGTTTTGTTTTAAATATGGACCGTCAGATTAAAGTAAATCAATCTGAACCGTTCATGGATTAGTTACTATGCATTCCATTTTTCTATAAATAGAAGCTCATTCCTTCATTATTTTCTTACGAATTCACTGAACTCTAGAGAGAGAAACTATAGAGAGAAAGAAGAAGAGTATTCTACCACTTAACTACTTCTTTATTTCAGTTCTTCTTTAAAACGGTAAGGGGTGTTATTCTTTTTTATTCATGAAGAGAACTTATGTTATTTCATCCTTTATTATTCTGTTGGAATAACCTGTATGCGTGGTTTACCCTATACTTGGTGGAATGACCTGTATATGCGGTTTACCCAATACTTAGTGATCTTCTTCTGTTATTCTATTCTTTATTATTATGTTGGAATAACAGGTTTATGCGAAGTACCGCATATACTTGGTGAAACTCTTTCATTATTCCGTTCTTTACGATTTTGTCGGAATATCCTGTCGGTGTGAATTTCACCTGACCTGGTTCTATCATTTATTATTCCGTATTTATTATTCTGTCGGAATATCCTGTCGGTGTGAATTTCACCTGACCTGGTTCCATATTTATTATTCCGCATTTATTATTCTGTTGAGAATAATCTGTTTGTGCGGTCTCTATCGCATGCATGGTGAATCCTTCTGTTATTCCATTCTTTATTATTCTGTTGGAATAACCTATCTATGTGGATTGCCACATGCATGGTGAATAATCCTTTATATTCATTCCTTATTAAATTGTGGAAATGATCTGTATACGTGGATTACCGCATGGCTGGTGAAAATCCATTTGCAGTTTCATATATTCTTTATTATACTCATTTGGTTAAAGTTTTAATTTCTATACTCCATGAAATTAGTGAAATATCCTTGATATTTGCGCTTCATCCAGTATCTTTTCATGAAAATATTCTTTTGAGAATTCTTGACTATTACTTTACAAAGAAGTATCATGTTGACAATTTGGATATTATTAGTTCCTAGATAAACTAATTCTTGAACTTGTTTAATTGAATTCCTATAACATTGTCATCATCCTCATGTTTATTTTATGTTGAAAGTCATCTTTGGCTTACGTGCATAGATAGACTTAGTATGATTATGACCAGGGATCATTCGGTATAATCATGAACTGTGATGTTATAAGTGGTGTGGTAAAAGTCCTCAGTGACCTGTAATGCATTGATAGATAGTTTTTGGTATGATTATGACCAGGAATTTTTTGGTATAGTCATGACCATTGATGATTTAATGAATATCCTTGGCCCGTAATACAGGGATGATTAGATGATGTGGATTATTTTATTAAGCTGAGTCCCAGCGATAACAGTGTTAAAAAACCTTTTTAAATCATAGAAGATAGTATGTTTTATTCTCTACTTGACTCTTCTAATGGATTGCTTATTCCATTGCAGTTAAACTTGATGTCTATTGTATTTTATCAGTTTAACATTGTTGAAGACTATTGATAATTTATTCGTCATTATCTTAGTCATAATATTTCTTACTGGGCTAGTTGAGCTCACCCTTTTTTTTAGTGTTCTCTTCAGGAAATGAGAATATAGCTGGGACGAGTCAGGAAAAGGAGTGATGGTCCAGAAGATAGCATTAGTAGTCCTCACTATTCTGTTAAATAGTGCGACAATAAATGTAATGAGGACTCCTTGAGTATGGATATTGTCTAGATGACAGTATTCCCATTAGAACTCTCAGTTTATGTATTGTCGTATGTTACACGACATTTGTATAATTAAGTTTGTATTTGTATTTTGTACCATGTATTTGGCGACTCAAGATGGGTGATGAATACCTAATTTTGGGGGCGTCACAGTTGGTATCAGAGCTTAGGTGTGAGACCCCGAATTTTATGAAATAAAAGTATTCACTTTTTCTATTTTGGTAAATGGTTAAATTGATAAAAGGTTAAAGTTAAAGGTGATATGTGAAAATTTTTCAAAGTAGACAAGTTGTCATAAAATACCCGGTTACTATTCACTCTAATATTGTTCACTCGAGTTTTTGGGGTACTTTTTGTGTCGGAATACTATTCATGAGTTACTATTCACGAGTTATTATTCACGAGTTACTATTCACGAGTTACTATTCACGAGTTACTATTTACGAGTTACTATTTACGGGAAATATTCGATTAGTCGGAGAATATTTGTACGACGGTACAATCATTGGTGGACCCCACAACAGAATTATTGTCGGATTGAGAAAACGACAAAAATATTTTATTAAAAATAACGGCGGAAGTTTTACCGTTGATACTGTTGAACTACTCGGTAGTAAAAGTACAGTAATACGTGTGGTAACATAGTAGCACATGGTATTGATTATTAATGCTTATGTGAGAAGTCACTCATTTTGATTCAATTATTGTCAATTAATAATATGAATTATTTAGCGATAATGAAGTTTTGTTTTATTCGTATTATTAACGTAATAAAACAGAAACATCTTTTTATATAAAACAGAATACTTTATTAAAGTTGTTTGTGTTATTAGGCAATAATTAGAATATATTATATTTTATTTAAAAGGTTTTTCTTTAAATATAGACCGTCAGATTAAAGTAAATCAATCTGAACCGTTCATGGATTAGTTACTATGCATTCCATTTTTCTATAAATAGAAGCTCATTTTCACGAAACAAGAATCCATCAATTCTAAAGTATTTACCCACGACATTCTTTTCACACGTTTTAAAATCTTCACCAAAATCAAGGTCATTAGCATACAATTCTTTGACTCGCTCAAACCCAAGTAGTTTCGTATCAAGAGTATTCATCAACACATACCTTCGAGATAAAGCATCTACAACGACATTCTCTTTACATTATTTATACCGAACGACATAGGAAAATGTCTCGATAAACTCCATCCATTGCGCATGCCTTTTGTTCAACTTGTGCTGACCCTTCAAATATTTTAATGATTCATGATCGCTGTGGATCACAAATTTCTTAGGCCACAAGTAATGTTGCCATGTCTCCAAAGCTCTAGCCAAAGCGTACATCTCTTTGTCATACGTAGGATAGTTCAAAGCTACCCCACTCAACTTTTCACTGAAATACGCCACTGGTCTTCTTGCATCAATATAGCTCCAATCCCTAAACCTGAAGCATCACACTCAATCTCAAAAGTTTTAGCAAAGTTAGGCAAAATAAGTAAAGTAATAATTGTCAAGTTATCCTTAATCAAATTAAATGTTTTTTCTTGTTCATCACCCCACTTAAATCCCACACTTTTCTTGATGACATCGGTCAATGGTACTGTAATCTCACTAAAATTCCAAACAAAGCATCGGTATAAACTTGCGAGTCCATGAAAGCTTCGTACTTGACTCACATTGGTTGGACTCGGCCAATCCTGGATCGCACGTATTTTCTCCTCATCAACTTGGACTCCTTGTGAACTCACAACAAAGCTAAGAAAAATAATTCTATCCGAACAAAACGTGCATTTTTTCATGTTAGCAACTAACTTTTCTTTTCTAAGTACATCTAAAACAGATTTAAAATGCAATGCATGATCTTCCAAGTTTTTGCTATAAATCAAGATATCATCAAAAATAAACAATGACAAATTTTCCAATAAATGGACGCAAAACATGGTTCATTAATCTCATGAAAGTGCTGGGTGCATTAGTTAAACCAAAAGGTAATACTAACCACTCATTAAGATCATATTTAGTTTTAAACACTGTTTTCCATTCGTCACCCTCTTGCATTCTAATTTGATGATAACCACTTTTTAAATTAAAATTTGAAAATATGCAAGACCAATATAATTCATTTAACAATGTCATCTAAACAAGAAATGGAATGTCGATATTTTATCGTAATGTTATTTACGCTCGACAATCGATGCGCATCCTCGATTTTCCATCCTTTTTTAGCACTAGGATCACTGGAACTGCACACTAACTCGTACTTTCTCTCACGAATCCTTTCCTCATCGGCTCATCAACTTGCCTTTGTAACTACTTCGTCTCCTCGGGATTACTCTGATAAGCCGGACGATTTGGAATGGTCGCACTGGGAACAAAATCAATTTGATGCTCAATTCCCCGAATAGGTGATAGTCTATGAGGAAGCTCCTCGGGAAATACATCTTTGAATTCATGTAAAAGAGAGGAAACAACTCTAGGCAAAGATTCATTAGCTTTAGTATTCAAAAGCGCCTCTTTATACCGAAGTAAAATCATAGGCTGCTTAGAAATCAAAGCTCTTTTCACATCACTCTTTTTTGCTAGTATATTTGTTTTTCTCTCTTTCTTTTTCTCTCTTTTTCTCTTCTTGATTTTTCTTCTCTTCAATCTCTTTTCTTTGTACATGATCTTTCTGCAAATGAATTTGATCCTCATGTACTTGTTGTGGTGACAAAGGACGCAAAGAGATCTTCTTCTTGTCGTGAACAAATGAATATACGTCGGTAAACCCATCAGTTGAACCCTCCTATCAAACTGCCATGGTCTACCCAATAACATATGCCTTGCCTGCATAGGCACCACATCAAGTGTGTCGTGGAGTCTATCACCTAGCAATCGCATTGGTAATAGCTTTGTCTTGATCAGTTATAATGGTAACCGGTGCCTTATTGTTCATCTCTTGAAGCCAATTCTCAAAGACCCATACAAAAGTATCCTCAGTTTCATCTTTAATCAGTGCAAAACCAAATAAGACAGAATAATAATGATGATTTACCCCCGTGAACGGAACAAATGACATGAAATACTTGTTCGCCCGATAAGTTGTATCAAATGTTAAGCTATTATTGATCGGTAATCTATCCACAAAATGCATGCGATACGATTATCTTCATCTCGTTTGACTTCGAAGAAAAATAGAGGATTTTCCGTCGAAAGTTTTTTCAAATACTGCAGAGCTGCTTAGGAATTATTTAAATCTATTGTGTCACGTCTTATATCTCGCACAATATTTCGAATATCCTTATCATTGAAACCGATATTTTCCATTCCCCTCCTATTTCACTTGAAACATTCAACATTTTACTTGGCCCAATTCTAGTGTTGTTTAAAGTTTCGATTAAAGTTCGAGCAACAGGAGTTATATTTTTCCGTGTTTGGATGAAATTTTTCTTGCTCGGAGTCACCAAATCATGATTGTGAGTCAACTCAAGTTTTAAAACTTTTCATGTATCTTCTTTCTTTAGATGAACAACAAACATTCTAGCTTTGCATATCGGGCGACCTATTGAATCCCTTTTTTCTTTTTACCTTATTACCCTCAACTTCATCAACGTCTTGCTTCCTTCTTTCAATTGGTTTTCTAGCTTCGATACATGTAAAAAGTCTGTAGGACAAGTTGTTTGAGCGGGCATATTTATGACTTACTCCAATATTTATTTCAAATCCAGTACTACGTGCATAGGTTCTATAAAATTCTTCCGCCTCTTGGATAGTAGAAAAATCTGACCCTCGTATGGACTTTTTGAATCGTTAATATGCGATTGGTTCATGTTATGAACACCAATATTATCCATGTCAATATTATCACGAGAAGAATTTGAAGAACTAGAATTAAACATATCTTTAGCCATAATTCAAAACTTACCACGACGATTTTGAGGTGCGAAGACATGCTTGATTAATTGTGTTCTTTTCTTCTTTGATGTCAATTGAAGGCGGCTATAATATTTTGTCTACCTTGGTAGGGCAAACAATTTATTAAGTATGATACACCATCTATCTCCTATATCTTAGTATATGGAATTGAACACACATTATAAGATTTGTAAGAATCCTTGTGTGACTCAAATTTGTAATATTCATACTTCCTTGTGCGACTTGGATTTGTAAGATTTTGAATTCCTAAGATTGGTATGTAACTTGGATTTGTAAGATTTTAGATTTGTGGGTTTGTAAGATTTGTACTTCCTCGTGTGGCTTGTATTTATAGGTGATTTTGTTTTGTATTTTTAGGTTATAATTACTTCATTTTGTGACTTGAACATATATGTGACAGACTTTTGGGTTTACAGGTTGACGTGGATTTAAATCCTTGTGTGACTAGGAATTACATGAGACAGTCTCCTAATTACAGGTTTGGTTTAAGCAGGTTGCAGGTTCAATCTTTCTTTTATTTATTTGGTTTACAACAGGTTTGGATGTTTGGTTTACATATGGTATCTAGTAATTGGTTTACAGTTGGTATCTTTTGGTTTACATATGGTATCTAGTAATTGGTTTACAGTTGGTATCTAGTAATTATTGGTTTGGTGGCGGACAGGTTGAATCTTTCTTCTTCTTTTTTTGGTTTACAACAGGTTTGGCGGACAGTTTTACAACATATATTTCCAGTATAACACGTCCGCCAGAATTACTAGCGGATGACCTCAGTGGGGGCATAATAGATTAAAAATGTTTTAAATCTATTTGATAGAATTACTAGCCGGCGACGATAATCTGGACTGTTTATATTTCTAATGGAAGGTTAAGATGTTATATGACACTTTTTGATTCATTGCAAATAGATGCTATGTATTTTTGATATATATATATATATATATATATATATATATATATATATATATATATATATATATGAGTCTTCTCTGATTAGAATCTCATTATTCAGAATATTCGGGGCCAAGGTGAATGGAATGGGTTCAAAGCATTAGTAGTAGAAGATTGTCTATATGTTTATTTTGTTCATTTGTTTCAATTGTGAAGAAGTATTTTAAAGAAACACCTCAAGTTCAAAGTAATATCATTGATGAAGGTACTAGTGCAAATAAACGTGAAAAGCCGGATTGGTATTGGTAGAAAATAGACAGCAATGAAGGATGAAAGTATACTTTTTATTCATATCGGAACTAGAAGTAGAGTACATATAAGTGAAATACTAACAACTTCAGTAGAGATTAACTCCTACAAGACTTTGTCTGCTGCATAAGTCTAGATAACAAACTACCCACCATCGCAATCTCTCTCTTCTATCATCATGACATTATAACACATTTTAAATCTGCACTATAAAATGGAGACTCTCCATTTCATTTGAAATCATTTGAAATGGAGAGGATCCTAATTCAAACTACCCACTTAATACTTATCTCTCAAATTTCTCCACGACTATTGTCAACTCAATGGCTAATTTATTTGACTACTTAAAAAAAATAAAAAAAAAATACTACAACTAACAGTAAATTAATATCAAGCATGCATTAATTTTTGACACTCCCCCTCAGTGCATGCTCACAACCAATAACACCGAGTGCATTTCTGAACTTGTCAAATTTTGCTTTGGCAAGGGCCTTTGTAAATATATCTAAACAAATTTCTTGGTCAAGCACATTCTCTCTGACAAAATGATGTTGAACTTCAATGTGTTTTTTGTGAGCATGATACATTGGATTCTCTACCAACTTAATTGCACTCTCGAAAGAGCTACACATGATTGTTTTTCACGCACCATAAGGCACAGTAACCTGTTGTTGATCGTCCATAATTAACATCTTCTGCCTAATCTGCATTTACAAAACCAATAAGAAGAAAAACATTACTCCCCTTGCAATTCAATCCATAATCCAGCGTCCCTTTTTGTAGCTCATGTTCCTCTTAGCTGCGTCAAGATGAGGAATTCTTGGCTTTTCCATAAACTAAGAGATGACACCAATTGAATAAGCAATTTTTGGTCTTGCACTTCTAAGCTAGATTAGACTAATACCGACAAGTTGTCCAAATCTTGTCCCATCTTTTAGCAACTATTCCCTTTATCCTTCTTTAACTTGAGGTTCTGTTCCATTTGAGTTGACATATTTTTTGACTCCTCCGTGCCAAAACATTCCAATAGAGTTGCAGCTTATAGCTTTTGTGACACAAAATATCCATCAGCTTTCTTTTGAACTTTTAAGCTTAGAAAACATCCAATTTCACCAAGATTTTTCATCTCAAATCGAACTGACTAAGCATCAAATATGTGTGAAATTACAACATCATCATCACCGGTAATTATCATGTCGTCGACATATAGTAAAACCAGAATGTGCATACTAAATTTAGACTTCACAAACATACTGGAATCTAAATCAGAAATATTAAAGCCACAAAAAGTAAGAAATTACGCAACCTAGTCATATATACTAAGCGCGCTGGGCTTGCTTTAAAATGTACAATGCCGTTTTAAGCGGACAAGCGTGATGAGGAAGTTTTTTAGACACAAGTCCTTGAGGATGCACCATAAATACTTATCGTTCTAATTCTCCATATAAGAACGCATATATTTTTTACGTTGAATTGCCATAATTTTCAACCTTTGTGCACTGTCAAAAATATGATAGTTCTTACGGTCACCATTTTTGCAACGGGACTATAAGTTTCTTCCTAGTATAGTCCATAATGTTGTGAAAATACACAAGCCACCAGACGTGCTTTGTATATATCAATGCTTTCATCTGCCACCTTTTCAACTTGTAAACCCATTTACAAGTTATTGACACCACGTCTTTTGGTCTAGGAACTTGCTGTCATGTGTCATTCTTTTGAAGAGTAGCTTTCTCCTTCATTGCTTCTTCTCATTCTGAAAAACTTTTTGATTCATCATAACTTGATGAGTCCGAGCTGTCTACTACTCCTAAAAAGAAACATGAACTTACTGAACAAAGATTTGCTCAACATGATAGTCTTTTTTAGTACTTCCGCAAGGCTGATCGATGATCACATTGTCCCTCGTTCTTCTTCCCATGTTTTCCCACAGGCAGAAGAGTCAGAGGGCGGGTGCTTTAGAGAATCTTTATGTGAAAAAATGTCCCACCTTATCACCTCCTCGGGAACCGGGTATAGTGTTTGCGTTTCGTTGCAAGGCTCATTTTGAATTGTGGGTCATAGGGTGGGCAACTTTATCTGGTCAAGGGTCGGGGGACAAGGGTCCTGATACTATCCAGGTGTGAAGAGCCCCATAGGTGATTGGAATGAGTAGAAATAAAATTTGTCGACCTAAACGACGAGCAAGCACTCGAACGTGAGAGAAAGGGATCACCCATCGAATGGTCTCAAGGGGCGAGGAGTAGCAAAACTATGAACGAGAGCTAGCAATCCGGACCGTATTGAAGAGGTTCCAGAGACACATCATGGAAGAGTCACAATATTAAGAAATGAGGTCGAAGAATGAAGAATGGGGTAGAATTACTGAATGAATACGAGCTGCGGCTAATACCCGAGGCGTAAAAGAAGCATTTTCTACAGGATATTGAAACCACCAAAATAACTAGGCTGCATTTTTTCTCTTGTAAATTTTCTTAAATTTCACTACTCACAACTTTCTGTATAGGAAGCTAAAGGACTAACTTTGGCACAGTCTGAACTCTCCTTTACTATGGAAACTGAAGGAATAATATGATCTATGTCATGACATATTTACACCAAAACAAAATAATAAATTCATACCTCTTGATTGCCCTCCAATGAGCAATCCCAGGGTTTGACTGATAACGACCGAGATAACCGACTGCATATGAGGTTGAGTACACACAACTACATACATTAGTTTTCCTATTGTATTGGCATACGGGTAATGAGACATTTTCTCAATTTTCTTGTGAGAAGTAGGGCATTGCTTGTGTCCAATGGAGTCGCAATTAGTAATAGGAGTGTCTACAGGTTTGCAGTTGCTCATCTGGAATTGCTCAAGAACCTTCTTAAGGTAAGTCTTTTCGAACAACTAAGAAGCTTCCTTGAGCGATCTCTATAGATCTTAAATCTAAGAACATAATATTTTTCCCCCATGTCCATCTCAAATTTAAGTTAGAGGACATCCGCCCTTTGGCGGCGACGATCATCTACTTATCGTTCCCAACTAGCAGAATGTCATCGACATATATAGAATTTATCTTTGGACCGTTTAATATACACACAATGTTCTTTCTCTATCATCGTAAACCCATCACTAATGACGACTCGATGGAATCTCATATACCATTGCCTGAACGCCTGTTTCAAACCACAGAAAAAATGTTTGAGCTTGCATACTTTGCGCTCTTGTCCTTCTGCGATGACACCATCTAGCTGATCCATGTGTATTTTCTCAACTAAATCTCCATTGAGAAAAGCTACCTTAACGTCCATTTGATATAACTTCATATCCAAATGCACGACAATCACTAGGACGAGGCGAATTGAGGCAAACCTCACAACTAGTGAGAAGGATTCCTCGTAATCAATTCCCTCTTTATGGGTTTATGGGTGTAGTGTTGGTCGTAATTCCGATCAATATATGCGTGCAAGTATACACGGTCAACAAGTAATAAAGAGTAAGTAAAGTATCGTTCCCACGGAGAATTACTAATAAAGTTTACCAAGCACTAACCCATAACCATTTCAGTCTTATTTAAACGACTGATATGGTACTATATATTTAAACTATGAAATTAAATAATACTAACTACCCCTAGAATAAGACTAGATAATGAAGATTTGAGATTACAATTTTCCCTATTGATTCATCTAAGTCAACACACCTCATGCTAAAACAAATCAATTATCACAGATTGTTAGCCGAGAACACGAAAGTAAAATATAGCCATCTCTCGATGTACCATACCCATATCACATATAATCCACAATTGATAAAATACACATCAACACCCACATTACCTAAACCACTATATGTCTATGTGATTTACAAATAAATAGGGTTTAAGCCCAAGTCCTCAATTGACTACGAGTGGTACTTCGGTATATGTCTGTCCTAAGCACGAATCATACATTCCATCATCATGTAGAACATACAAACACAAGCTATTAAAATCAGATCTAAACCAATACTTCATCTTTCAAGTTCATATGGGTTATCACAGTAATTGGTGGCCAATCAACTAAGTAAATGAGCATGAATCTTTATAGTCAAACTCATAACAATCAATAAGACTAACAATGAAGTATATCGAAATAAACTAGGCAATAGATTCCATTGCAATCCCAAAATAGAGTTTAACTCATAGTTAAATTAAATCCATCATCCAAAAATTGAATAAACATCATAAAAATACAAATAGGAATCAAAGAGAGGATAAGAGTAGAAAGTTGAATTGCAAATCTGTTCTCTTGCTCAAAGTTTGAATATTTAATGCTATCCAATTGCTTCAACCTTCAAATCTAATCAAATCTAGAAAATAACTACTAAATCTACTCTAATTTAATATTGAGAATCAAAGAAAGAGCAATAGTAACTAAGTGATCCCCCAAGGGTGGAATCCCCTTTTACATACTGATATAAGTCTTATATATAGGTCTAATTCGAGTGCCTCCTTTTCCAAGCAACAATCTCATTGGCCAGCTTAAGTGAAAGTCTGTCTGCAAAAATAGACCGGCGTAGCTACGGTACAGAGCATTCGGGAAGAGTATCTGGCGTAGCTGTGCTATATCAAAGAACAAGTTGGGCGCAGCTGAGCCGTGCACCAGCAGCTCCTGATTTCTTCTGCTGTAGGCTTTTGATGTTTGTAGATTCATTGCATCTTACTCCATTTCTTCCTTCCATCATCATGCCATCATACTTAGCTCCATTTACACCAAGAGAGTTCCCATTTATGAAAACTACAAAAGAAAGCACAAATGCATGAAAAACTACACAATCAAATGAGTTTAAACAACAAATTAAGTTAGTTGATATCTAAATAAATGGTTGTAAAACCACTTATCAAATACCCCCAAACTTAAGTCGTTGCTTGCCCTCAAGCAACCAAAATAAAACCAAACAAAAATGCAATGCAAGAACTACCATGTATGCAACCTACACTATCATGAAATTGAATCCAATTGTCAGCCAAAAATGAAATTCAAATGAAATGCCTCAGAAAAACTACAGGATAATCAAACAGAAAAGCTACCCAAGACAAGATCATAAAGCCTGTCACTCTACAAATCCAAATCTGTCAGCACTAATGTAGTGTGTGAGTGTGAAGCAACCATTAAACATGATATAGAACAAATTCTTCACATACTATGCTTCTTAGGAAATAAAAAATAGTTTCAACTCAAGAGAAACAGTAAATCAGACAAGCTCTAACCAAGACCATGCATCACTTAAGTTAAGAGTTAACAGGGGGATTTATGCCTTTATTTACTTATGAGGGCGATATTCACACTTTCCCACGGTGTTTATTCATTTTTATTTATATTTTTACCATAGCTGTGCAATGTCTCATTCCATTAGGCTAAATAGTGTTACCCCTTAGCGAGCTTTCAACCAACGACTCCCAAACCATTCAGCCTTTAGGGCACTAGGTGTAGAGACAATCCCCTCGGGCGTACTTACTCAAGTAGCAAAGGCCCCGAAACAAGACTAGCCACAGAGTTTATTCATCATCAATTTTTTTAAAAGATTAGCATGCATACCCACTAAATTCCCCCACACTTAAGCTTTTTACAATCCTAGTTATTACCACATGAGTACTGACACTCTTTCATTAAAACACAGAATTCCCACCAGAAGACAAGTATGTGAAAATTTAAACTAAGCACATCATGATGGTTTCTCTAGAGTGCTAACCGGTTACATCAGTATCAGACAGATAAGGATTTATATTATGATATGACATCATAACCGAGCCTAAGTTTTAAATTAGTTCAAAAATCAAGTAATTTAAATTTCCTCATAGGCCAACTAAATAACAAACCAACCGAAAACTAGATTCATACAATATGTCCTAACACAATCAACTAAAATAAAACAAAATGCAACATGATATGAATTATACTAAATGCAAAAATAAACTTAATACCCCCAAACTTAAAAACTACAATGTCCTTATTAGGGACAAAAGGTAGAGGGAACTCCCCTAGATGTCCTCATCATCACCATCCTCCTCTCGCTCGGGTGGAGTGTTTGGAGGTGGATATGGAGTAGCAGTCCCAAATGTCGAAAACCAGACTTGTGCTCCCAACTGGCTAAATGCTTATGATAGTACTCTAGAAAACTCGGTAGTAAAGGCTTGAAAATTTATATGCATCACATCCATCCTTCTTTGGAGGCGGTGAATCTCACGGTCCTGCCTGCCTAGAGGTGCCCTAGCTGTCTGAGGAACAGTAGCGTTCTCCTCTTCTCCTTCTTCATCTTTTGCTTCTTCATTGTCTGATTCATCTTCTGGCAGAATGAACCCCAAGCCCCGAGGATGAGACTCTGCACCATTTTAAATGGTGTATGTAACAATCCAGAATTTTAAATTATAATTTTTAAATATTTATTGAATTATATAAATATTTAATGGATGTGTTTATTGTTGAATAAATATTTGTTTAATTTGATTTGATTTGATTTGGTTAATTATTTGTTAAATAAATAATTAATGAGTTAATGAAATTAATTATTGTGAGATAATATTCTAATTTAATTTAATAATTAAATTAGAGAGTTTGATATGGATTAAATGGATTATTATAATATTTTTAATTTAATTTGGTAATAAAAGTGTGACAAATAATTATGCTATAAATGGATTATTAAAATAAATTAAAGGAGTTTAATTTAATTTTTACCAAACAAGGATTAAAGATATTAAGTCTTTAATTTTTAAGAATTTTTGCCAAACAAAGCCTTATGACTCTTGAATTTTAATAAACAATATAAATAAAATAAATTAAATATAAATAATATATATTAAATTATGGTAACTGATAATTTAATAGGGACATTAGTAAGACGTCAGTTTTAGACGTTTGAAAGTGTGTGCGTTGAGTTGAGTTTATTTTACGTAAAATGTATTTGGTCTGATGCCTGAGTCTAAGAAGAAAGGGAAGTTGTCAGAAAAGATTACAGAGAATTGAGAGAGACTAAAGAGAATTGAGAGGAGAGAAAGGTGTTGTTGTAACGGCCCCAAAATTTATACAATTTAATTCTCGATTTCAGTCGTTAATAATACTTTCAACCTCTGCTTTTGCATCATTAAATGATAATACAACCATTAAAAATTTACGGAACAATTAAAATTTTCTATTACAAACTATCCTCGTTCCCAAAACCTTCAACCTTTACATCTAAATATCTCAGAATCAATTTAATACTACAATAGTTTACATCGCGAAACGATATTACAATTCAACATTAATACGTCATTTGGAACCTTAAACATGGTTCAAATAATAATAACGCAACCAAAGTATATAAATCCTCAAGTACCACGTCAGGTTCATATCTTTCAGGTAACACATAAATTTACCTTGAAATCTTGACCTGCAGAAATGGTTATTTACAAGGTTAAGCTCAACAGCCCTGCAAAATCTAACAGTTTTCATGCATCACATAACATATAATAACATTCTCAATATATATTTCTTAAATATTGGACTAACATAACATACATGCTATAGTTCATATAACAAGTATAAAGATTAAGTTCCTTACTCAATCAGCATGCTTTACTTAATTAACGTAGTCATAAGTTGACTTTGACGTTTCATGCTTTCAACATAAATATAACACATCATGTTATTTGCAATAAAGACTTAAAATAATTAATCATCAAGTTCACGTAGCAAATAGGAACTGAAAGACTTGCCTTGATCGTTGTTTACCAATAACAGTTTAACAGCTTACAGATATCTGCACTTCACGTACCCTACACAATTATATAATCATGCACATCAACTATTAGTTACATAACAATGCATAGTAGTTGTAACGTAAACTTTACTCTATATCTCATAACCCTTCCTGTTATCAATACACAATGTTCAATTTGATTGTGTTAACTGTCGAATTATAGCTCACTATGTTTCATATTCGAAGTTCATTCAAGTGTTTAAGTCTTGCTAGAACTTCTTATTGGTTTTATATTAACACTATTTAATATCTTATAATATTCATTTCATTTGATTTAAAATACTTTTTACGTTAATTATCACTTATCACGACGTTTCGACGTTTATTCGTCACACGCCCCAATTTGTCTCACTTGTGTGTGCTTAGTATGCGTATACAACTTATCTAATACACCATTTATTAATGTTAAGTATTATTATACTTCGTAATATTCATGTTCTATAACTTAGAATAACATTTTTTATCGTCAAGAGCACTACACTTGCATACGTGCATGCCCGACGCCCCCCATTGCCTCCGAAAACACAACAGTCCTAAAAATAACCATTTTAACCCCTTCTCTCGACCTCAAATTGAAAAACTTAAAGAATTAAAGTTGTAGGTCTATTCGTCCTCGTTCCGGATCATCTTGAATCACCTCAATCGGAGTTCGTATGAAAATGGTATGACCATTTTACCAAAAAAGGTCAAAGTAGTTATAGTCAGCACACATGGGCGCGTTCCCGCTCTACTTCCAGCGCGTCCACGCAACTTCCAGCGAGCCCACACCATCTCCCAACCCCAGCTGCATGCCCGCGCGCACGGGCGGCACGCCCGCCCGAGGCTTCGCACAGATTATAGTTTTTTTGACGTAACTTTCTCGTTTTAAGTCCGAATTAGTTGGTTTCGATTCTATGGACTCGTTAAACTCTTAGCTACTCATCTAGAGAATAATTATAACACTTCAAACATATTAACAAATCATTTTAAGGGTTCCAATTCAGTGTTCATGCTATATTTTCATGTTTTAAACATAATTAGCGAATTCAATCGCCACGACTTCGTTTCTTAACCAATTGACATGATTCAAACTACGTCGTTTTCGTTTCTTAACGTACTAACATATTCTAACATCAAATAACAGATTATAACACATATTAAGCATGAAATTTTGTACTTTCTAAAGCCATTTTTGAACAAAAACACTATTATTTACTTTTCTCCTTATAAACCCAAATTTCATGTATTTGAACACCAACATAGACTTATAGAGGATAACTAACAGATTTAGCAATAGATTACATACATATAAACAATATCTTCTACAACAATTCAACCAAAACCTAATTTTCAGAGAATAAAAAATTACAAAAACTAAATATTAGAATTAGAGGTAGATTATACCTTAACCCTTTGATGTTAACAAAGTTCTAGCAAATCCTTCTCAATTCCACTCCTTCTCCAACTCTCAATTCTCTGTATTCTTTCTCTCTACCTCTATGTTCTTCTTAGTTATCCATTAGGAGAAATAAGACGCGTAATATAACTGATAGAGCCTCACCTCCCACGTACTTATCAGTTAAAGAAAATAAAAGACGTCAGTTGAATAAGCCAAAGGCCACAAGACCTTGTTTGGCTAAGCACATAACTCCCAAACTAGATTATTTTAATAATCTTATATTATATAGTTTTTATTTATCACACCTGCCACCAATTTAAATAGCTTACCATTATAATAATTATAATTACAATTATTATTATAATTACTCTGATGATTAATAAATAATTATATATCTAATTTAATTAATAAATTAGATTTAAACATTACTATATTTAATTTATTTATTCCCTTTAATATTAAATAATTCATTTAATTTAATTAATTCATTAAATTAAATCTTCAAAGAATAAAATTTACATTTGATTTAATTTAATTATCATACACATGTAACTAAATTATTATACCACAATTCATAAATTATTTATTTTTCTTAATAAATAAATTATTTAGAATATTTATTTAATTTAATAAATATTTAAAATAATTACCAAATTCATTTAATTTCTTCAATAGTTAACTTAACTATTAAACCTCACTTTCTCAATATATGAATATATATTTCTCTTCACACCAGATCACATATTTAAAAATATATAGCATGTATATATACATACTCAAACTCAAAACATCTCATAATAAAAATTTTAATTAATAAATTCCTAATTTAATAACTTATAAAAATTCGGGTTGTCACATCCTTCCTTCCTTATAAGGATTCCGTCCTCGGAATCAACGAAACCTCCCTTACTCGGTTTTCACCAAATCTCTTTTCAAAATTTATCGTTGAATATCTTCAACACATTACCTTAATATAAGTTTTATATTTCCTCTTACATTCATTACCTCAACAAATTCTAGGTTTTATTTCATAACTTTCACTTTAACTCAATTATATTTTGAGTATTATATATTCTTTAACCCATTCATTTCCTTCTCTAAGGATCGTTATCATAAACACTAGAGATATTACATTCACCCATTCTTCTAAAAATTTCGTCCTCGAAATTTTATTTATTAATCTTCATTCAATCAATCTATCAAAATAGATTTTACGCTAATACTTTATTTATTCATGGGGTTCTATAACCACTTCTTTTCACAAAGGTCTTTCTAAGATCATCATATTCCTCATCTCTTCCTCTTCTAAGAGTTTCACATTTATCTTCTTTCTGGAATTTCATTTTTTTCTTGAAATTATTATGTTTTGCTTAATTTTCTCATCTTTTCCACTTTCACCTTTCATAATATCAAGAATCTTCCACAACTGCTCAATAATTGGGAAGCGATGAATAACAGGAATTTAAAATATTCCAAATCAAGATGAGGGTCATAAGACCTTGAACCACGTCCACGGTTATAAGTACTCTTTCAACTTAAACCTTAACAGTCATTAGACTATAGGGACTCCCGTACTTAGGGTGTTAGCCTTTCGTACGATGTATTGTGCACTCTGTCCACGGTTATAAGTACTCTTTCAACTTAAACCTTAACAGTCATTAAACTATAGGGACTCCCGTACTTAGGGTGATCAGCCCTTCGTACTATGTATTGTGCCCAAACATCTAAACGCTTCCGCGTAATCCCCTATAAAAGGGTTTTTCATCTCAGTTTTTCAACATCTGAATCAGCACCAAAATAATTTGGTTTAGCATAACTTCTCAAAAAAAACGCTTGAATTTCATGAACATCTTTCAATATTCGTCTAGCTGAACCAAATAGCATTGACTTCTACAATAATCCGGACATCAATCGAAATATACATATATATATATATATATATATATATATATATATATATATATATATATTCTCATATCTTAAAGAAATCTCAAAAATATTTTTATGACGTCATGATACCGCATTGTATTTACAGTCCGTTTGAGGATTCCTTCATTTGGTGATTTTATCATGCTACATCATACCATAGTGGGTTGACGATTCTTAGATCACATCCAACACTAAGTAATACTGCATTGATAACTCTATTATTTTTTTTTCATCTCTACACCAGGTTCCATGACACATTGACGATATAAAAATACATTTTGATATTCTTTAAATTATTTTTGTCTAGCCGAAGCAATTAGCATAGACATACGAATAATGGTATTATTTTTAAAACTCATTGGTTTCATCATTTGATCCAATATTTTTCAAGAAAATAGAAGTGCAAACATCAGCACGAAGTCAATAAATTTCGAAAGTCTAGCATAGCTAGTAGATTTAGAATATCCAGGCATCCATCAACTTAAATCTTTACTTCATTACTTCATTACTTCACCATTCTATCAATCTTCAACTTCATCAATGCTCTCTATACTATAACCGTTTTCTACCCAAAATAGTTCATCAAACTTACTACACATTAGAAATCCAGAAACTTGCCACAATAATATGAGATTAAGAACTTGTCCTAGTCAGACCATAAGCGTCCATTCGCTGAGGGGTTCAAAACATACCATATTATTATGAGTCACGAACTTTCCATATGTATTAGTTTTAAGAACCGCACCTAATCCAAATAATATCTGACTAATCTTAATAGTTTCTAACTATCAAATATACACATGAGAAAAGAATCACCTTTTTGCCATATATACATTGATAGCGCGACACCAACATTTCAACGATTATCAATGTGATAAACTAAGCACAAGTACAAAGCTCTCGCCCATACAAAGGTTTGAACAACTCAGCCATCACATGAGAAGCCATCACATGAGTTCTCAATTGAAATCTCACCTAACTCTATCTTACTCTTAACTTACTCTTTGCTCGATACGAATTCCTCGTATCACATTATCTATAACTCCTCGTGAGTTTATCTCGTACTATATGTGAGACCCCGAATTTTATAAAATAAAAGTATTCAATTTTTCTATTTTGGTAAATGGTTAAATTGATAAAAGGTTAAAGTTAAAGGTGATATGTGAAAATTTTTCAAAGTAGACAAGTTGTCATAAAATACCCCGTTACTATTCACTCTAATATTGTTCACTCGAGTTTTTGGGGTACTTTTTGTGTCGGAGTACTATTCATGAGTTACTATTCATGAGTTACTATTCACGAGTTACTATTCACGAGTTACTATTTACGAGAAATATTCGATTAGTCGGGAAATATTTGTATGACGGTACAATCATTGGTGGACCCCACAACAGAATTATTGTCGGATTGAGAAAACGACAAAAATATTTTATTAAAAATAACGGCGAAAGTTTTACCGTTGATACTGTTGAACTACTCGGTAGTAAAAGTACAGTAATACGCGTGGTTGCATAATAGCACACGGTATTGATTATTAATGCTTATGTGAGAAGTCACTCAATTTGATTCAATTATTGTCAATTAATAATATGAATTATTTAGCGATAATGAAGTTTTGTTTTATTCGTATTATTAACGTAATAAAATAGAAACATCTTTTTATATAAAACAGAATACTTTATTAAAGTTGTTTGTTTTATTAGGCAATAATTAGAATATATTATATTTTATTTAAAAGGTTTTACTTTAAATATGGACCGTCAGATTAAAGTAAATCAATCTGAACCGTTCATGGATTAGTTACTATGCATTCCATTTTCCTATAAATAGAAGCTCATTCCTTCATTATTTTCTTACGAATTCACTGAACTCTAGAGAGAGAAACTATAGAGAGAAAGAAGAAGAGTATTCTACCACTTAACTACTTCTTTATTTCAGTTCTTCTTTAAAACGGTAAGGGGTGTTATTCTTTTTTATTCATGAAGAGAACTTATGTTATTTCATCCTTTATTATTCTGTTGGAATAACCTGTATGCGTGGTTTACCCTATACTTGGTGGAATGACCTGTATATGCGGTTTACCCAATACTTGGTGATCTTCTTCTGTTATTCCATTCTTTATTAGTATGTTGGAATAACCTGTTTATGCGAAGTACCGCATACTTGATGAAACTTTTTCATTATTCCGTTCTTTACGATTTTGTCGGAATATCCTGTCGGTGTGAATTTCACCTGTCCTGGTTCCATCATTTATTATTCCGCATTTATTATTCTGTCGGAATATCCTGTCGGTGTGAATTTCACCTGACCTGGTTCCATATTTATTGTTCCGCATTTATTATTCTGTTGGGAATAACCTGTCTGTGCGGTCTCTATCGCATGCATGGTGAATCCTTCTGTTATTCCATTCTTTATTATTATGCTGGAATAACCTGTCTATGTGGATTGCCACATGCATGGTGAATAATCCTTTATATTCATTCCTTATTAAATTGTGGAAATGATCTGTATACGTGGATTACCGCATGGCTGGTGAAAATCCATTTGCAGTTTCATATATTCTTTATTATACTCATTTGGTTAAAGTTTTGATTTCTATACTCCATGAAATTAGTGAAATATCCTTGATATTTGCGCTTCATCCAGTATCTTTTCATGGAAATATTCTTCTGAGCATTCTTGACTGTTACTTTACAAAGAAGTATCATGTTGACAATTTGGATATTATTAGTTCCTAGATAAACTAATTCTTGAACTTGTTTAATTGAATTCCTATAACATTGTCATCATCCTCATGTTTATTTTATGTTGAAAGTCATCTTTGGCTTACGTGCATAGATAGACTTAGTATGATTATGACCAGGGATCATTCGGTATAATCATGAACTGTGATGTTATAAGTGGTGTGGTAAAAGTCCTCAGTGACCTATAATGCATTGATAGACAGTTTTTGGTATGATTATGACCAGGAATTTTTCGGTATAGTCATGACTATTGATGATTTAATGAATATCCTTGGCCCGTAATACAGGGATGATTAGATGATGTGGATTATTTTATTAAGCTGAGTCCCAGCGATAACAGTGTTAAAAAACCTTTTTAAATCATAGAAGATAGTAGGTTTTATTCTCTACTTGACTCTTCTAATGGATTGCTTATTCCGTTGCAGTTAAAGTTGATGTCTATTGTATTTTATCATTTTAACATTGTTGAAGACTATTGATAATTTATTCTTCATTATCTTAGTCATAATATTTCTTACTGGGCTAGTTGAGCTCACCCTTTTTTTCAGTGTTCTCTTCAGGAAATGAGAATATAGCTGGGACGAGTCAGGAAAAGGAGTGATGGTCCAGAAGATAGCATTAGTAGTCCTCACTATTCTATTAAATAGTGCGACAATAAATGTAATGAGGACTCCTTGAGTATGGATATTGTCTAGATGACAATATTCCTATTAGAACTCTCAGTTTATGTATTGTTGTATGTTACACGACATTTGTATAATTAAGTTTGTATTTGTATTTTGTACCATGTATTTGGCGACTCAAGATGGGTGATGAATACCTAATTTTGGGGGCGTCACAGTTGGTATCAGAGCTTAGGTGTGAGACCCCGAATTTTATGAAATAAAAGTATTCAATTTTTCTATTTTGGTAAATGGTTAAATTGATAAAAGGTTAAAGTTAAAGGTGATATGTGAAAATTTTTCAAAGTAGACAAGTTGTCATAAAATACCCGGTTACTATTCACTCTAATATTGTTCACTCGAGTTTTTGGGGTACTTTTTGTGTCGGAGTACTATTCATGAGTTACTATTCACGAGTTATTATTCATGAGTTACTATTCACGAGTTACTATTCATGAGTTACTATTCACGAGTTACTGTTTACGGGAAATATTCGATTAGTCGGGGAATATTTGTACGATGGTACAATCATTGGTAGACCCCACAACAGAATTATTGTCGGATTGAGAAAATGATAAAAATATTTTATTAAAAATAACGGCGGAAGTTTTACCGTTGATACTGTTGAACTACTCGGTAGTAAAAGTACAGTAATATGTGTGGTTGCATAGTAGCACATGGTATTGATTATTAATGCTTATGTGAGAAGTCACTCATTTTGATTCAATTATTGTCAATTAATAATATGAATTATTTAGCGATAATGAAGTTTTGTTTTATTCGTATTATTAACGTAATAAAACAGAAACATCTTTTTATATAAAACATAATACTTTATTAAAGTTGTTTGTGTTATTAGGCAATAATTAGAATATATTATATTTTATTTAAAAGGTTTTTCTTTAAATATGGACCGTCAGATTAAAGTAAATCAATCTGAACCGTTCATGGATTAGTTACTATGCATTCCACTTTCCTATAAATAGAAGCTCATTTTCACGAAACAAGAATCCATCAATTCTAAATATTTACCTACGACATTCTTTTCACACGTTTTAAAATCTTCACCAAAAGCAAGGTCATTAGCATATAATTCTTTGACTCGCTCAAACCCAAGTAGTTTCGTATCAAGAGTATTCATCAACACATACCTTCGAGATAAAGCATCTACAACGACATTCTCTTTACCTTATTTATACCGAACGACATAGGAAAATGTCTCGATAAACTCCATCCATTGCGCATGCCTTTTGTTCAACTTGTGCTGACCCTTCAAATATTTTAATGATTCATGATCGCTGTGGATCACAAATTTCTTAGGCCACAAGTAATGTTGCCATGTCTCCAAAGCTCTAGCCAAAGCGTACATCTCTTTGTCATACGTAGGATAGTTCAAAGCTACCCCACTCAACTTTTCACTGAAATACGCCACTGGTCTTCTTGCATCAACATAGCTCCAATCCCTAAACCTGAAGCATCACACTCAATCTCAAAAGTTTTAGCAAAGTTAGGCAAAATAAGTAAAGTAATAATTGTCAATTTATCCTTAATCAAATTAAATGTTTTTTCTTGTTCATCACCCCACTTAAATCCCACACTTTTCTTGATGACATCGGTCAATGGTGCTGTAATCTCACTAAAATTCCAAACAAAGCATCGGTAGAAACTTGCGAGTCCATGAAAGCTTCGTACTTGACTCACATTGGTTGGACTCGGCCAATCCTGGATTGCACGTATTTTCTCCTCATCAACTTGGACTCCCTGTGAACTCACAACAAAGCTAAGAAAAATAATTCTATCCGAACAAAACGTGCATTTTTTCGTTTTAGCAACTAACTTTTCTTTTCTAAGTACATCTAAAACAGATTTAAAATGCAATGCATGATCTTCCAAGTTTTTGCTATAAATCAAGATATCATCAAAAATAAACAATGACAAATTTTCCAATAAATGGACGCAAAACATGGTTCATTAATCTCATGAAAGTGATGGGTGCATTAGTTAAACCAAAAGGTAATACTAACCACTCATAAAGATCATATTTAGTTTTAAACACTGTTTTCCATTCGTCACCCTCTTGCATTCTAATTTGATGATAACCACTTTTTAAATTAAAATTTGAAAATATGCAAGACCCATATAATTTATTTAATAATGTCATCTAAACAAGGAATGGAATGTCGATATTTTATCGTAATGTTATTTACGCTCGACAATCGATGCGCATCCTCGATTTTCCATCCTTTTTCAGCACTAGGATCACTGGAACTGCACACTAACTCGTACTTTCTCTCACGAATCCTTTCCTCATCGGCTCATCAACTTGCCTTTGTAACTCCTTCGTCTCCTCGGGATTACTCTGATAAGCCGGACGGTTTGGAATGGTCGCACTGGGAAAAAAATCAATTTGATGCTCAATTCCCCGAATAGGTGATAGTCCATGAGGAAGCTCCTCGGGAAATACATCTTTGAATTCATGTAAAAGAGATGAAACAACACTAGGAAAAGATTCATTAGCTTTAGTATTCAAAAGCGCCTCTTTATACCGAAGTAAAATCATAGGCTGTTTAGAAATCAAAGCTCTTTTTACATCACTCTTTTTTGCTAGTATATTTATTTTTCTCTCTTTCTTTTTCTCTCTTTTTCTCTTCTTGATTTTTCTTCTCTTCAATCTCTTTTCTTTGTACATGATCTTTCTGCAAATGAATTTGATCCTCATGTACTTGTTGTGGTGACAAAGGACGCAAAGAGATCTTCTTCTTGTCGTGAACAAATGAATATACGTCGATAAACCCATCAGTTGAACCCTCCTATCAAACTGCCATGGTCTACCCAATAACATATGCCCTGCCTGCATAGGCACCACATCAAGTGTGTCGTGGAGTCTATCACCTAGCAATCTCATTGGTAATAGCTTTGTCTTGATCAGTTATAATGGTAACCGGTGCCTTATTGTTCATATCTTGAAGCTAATTCTCAAAGACCCATACAAAAGTATCCTCAGTTTCATCTTTAATCAGTGCAAAACCAAATAAGACAGAATAATAATGATGATTTGCCCCCGTGAACGGAACAAATGACATGAAATACTTGTTCGCCCGATAAGTTGTATCAAATGTTAAGCTATTATTGATCGGTAATCTATCCACAAAATGCATGCGATACGATTATCTTCATCTCGTTTGATATCGAAGAAAAATAGAGGATTTTCCGTCAAAAGTTTTTTCAGATACTGCAGAGCTGCTTGGGCATTATTTAAATCTATTGTGTCACGTCTTATATCTCGCACAATATTTCGAATATCCTTATCATTGAAACCGATATTTTCCATTCCCCTCCTATTTCACTTGAAACATTCAACATTTTACTTGGCCCAATTCTAGTGTTGTTTAAAGTTTCGATTAAAGTTCGAGCAACAGGAGTTATATTTTTCCGTGTTTGGATGAAATTTTTCTTGCTCGGAGTCACCAAATCATGATTGTGAGTCAACTCAAGTTTTGAAACTTTTCATGTATCTTCTTTCTTTAGATGAACAACAAACATTCTAGCTTTGCATATCGTGCGACCTATTGAATCCCTTTTTTCTTTTTACCTTATTACCCTCAACTTCATCAACGTCTTGCTTCTTTCTTTCAATTGGTTTTCTAGCTTCGATACATGTAAAAAGTCTGTAGGACAAGTTGTTTGAGGGGGCATATTTATGACTTACTCCAATATTTATTTCAAATCCAGTACTACGTGCATAGGTTCTATAAAATTCTTCCGCCTCTTGGATAGTAGAAAAATCTGACCCTCGTATGGACTTTTTGAATCGTTAATATGCGATTGGTTCATGTTATGAACACCAATATTATCCATGTCAATATTATCACGAGAAGAATTTGAAGAACTAGAATTAAACATATCTTTAGCCATAATTCAAAACTTACCACGACGATTTTGAGGTGCAAAGACATGCTTGATTAATTGTGTACTTTTCTTCTTTGATGTCAATTGAAGGCGGCTATAATATTTTGTTTACCTTGGTAGGGCAAACAATTTATTAAGTATGATAGACCATCTATCTCCTATATCTTAGTATATGGAATTGAACACACATTATAAGATTTGTAAGAATCCTTGTGTGACTCAAATTTGTAATATTCGTACTTCTTTGTGCGACTTGGATTTGTAAGATTTTGAATTCCTAAGATTGGCATGTAACTTGGATTTGTAAGATTTTAGATTTGTGGGTTTGTAAGATTTGTACTTCCTCGTGTGGCTTGTATTTATAGGTGATTTTGTTTTGTATTTTTAGGTTATAATTACTTCCTTTTGTGACTTGAACATATATGTGACAGACTTTTGGGTTTACAGGTTAACGTGGATTTAAATCCTTGTGTGACTAGGAATTACATGAGACAGTCTCCTAATTACAGGTTTGGTTTAAGCAGGTTGCAGGTTCAATCTTTCTTTTATTTATTTGGTTTACAACAGGTTTGGATGTTTGGTTTACATATGGTATCTAGTAATTGGTTTACAGTTGGTATCTTTTGGTTTACATATGGTATCTAGTAATTGGTTTACAGTTGGTATCTAGTAATTATTGGTTTGGTGGCGGACAGGTTGAATCTTTCTTCTTCTTTTTTTGGTTTACAACAGGTTTGGCGGACAGTTTTACAACATATATTTCCAGTATAACACGTCCGCCAGAATTACTAGCGGATGACCTCAGTGGGGGCATAATAGATTAAAAATGTTTTAAATCTATTTGATAGAATTACTAGCCGGCGACAATAATCTGGGCTGTTTATATTTCTAATGGAAGGTTAAGATGTTATATAGCACTTTTTGATTCATAGCAAATAGATGCTATGTATTTTTGATATATATATATATATATATATATATATATATATATATATATATATATATATATATATATATAATCTCAATATTCAGAAATTCGGGGCCAAGGTGAATGGAATGGGTTCAAAGCATTAGTAGTAGAAGATTGTCTATATGTTTATTTTGTTCATTTGTTTCAATTGTGAAGAAGTATTTTAAAGAAACACCTCAAGTTCAAAGTAATATCATTGATGAAGGTACTAGTGCAAATAAACGTGAAAAGCCGGATTGGTATTGGTAGAAAATAGACAGCAATGAAGGATGAAAGTATACTTTTTATTCATATCGGAACTAGAAGCAGAGTACATATAAGTGAAATACTAACAACTTCAGTAGAGATTAACTCCTATAAGACTTTGTCTGCTGCATAAGTCTAGATAACAAACTACCCACCATCGCAATCTCTCTCTTCTATCATCTAACACATTTTAAATCTGTACTATAAAATGGAGACTCTCCATTTCATTTGAAATCATTTGAAATGGAGAGGATCCTAATTCAAACTACCCACTTAATACTTATCTCTCAAATTTCTCCACCACTATTGTCAACTCAACGGCTAATTTATTTGACTACTTAAAAAAAATTAAAAAAAAATAGTACAACTAACAGTAAATTAATATCAAGCATGCATTAATTTTTGACACTCCCCCTCAGTGCATGCTCACAACCAATAACACCGAGTGCATTTCTGAACCTATCAAATTTTGCTTTGGCAAGGGCCTTTGTAAAGATATCTAAACAAATTTCTTGGTCAAGCACATTCTCTCTGACAAAATGATGTTGAACTTCAACGTGTTTTTTGTGAGCATGATACATTGGATTCTCTGCCAACTTAATTGCACTCTCGAAAGAGCTACACATGATTGTTTTTCACTCACCAAAAGGCACAATAGCCTGTTGTTGATCGTCCATAATTAACATCTTCTGCCTAATCTACATTTACAAAACCAATAAGAAGAAAAACATTACTCCCCTTGCAATTCAATCCATAATCCAGCGTCCCTTTTTGTAGCTCATGTTCCTCTTAGCTGCGTCAAGATGAGGAATTCTTGGCTTTTCCATAAGCTGAGAGATGACACCAACTGAATAAGCAATTTTTGGTCTTGCACTTCTAAGGTAGATTAGACTAATACCGACAAGTTGTCCAAATCTTGTCCCATCTTTTAGCAACTATTCCCTTTATCCTTCTTTAACTTGAGGTTCTGTTCCATTTGAGTTGACATATTTTTTGACTCCTCCGTGCCAAAACATTAGAGTTTCAGCTTATAGCTTTTGTGACACAAAATATCCATCAGCTTTCTTTTGAACTTTTAAGCTTAGAAAACATCCAATTTCACCAAGATTTTTCATCTCAAATCGAACTGACTAAGCATCACATATGTGTGAAATTACAACATCATCATCACCGGTAATTATCATGTCGTCGACATATAGTAAAACCAGAATGTGCATACTAAAGTTAGACTTCACAAACATACTGGAATCTAAATCAGAAATATTAAAGCCACAAAAAGTAAGAAATTACGCAACCTAGTCATATATACTAAGCGCGCTTGGCTTGCTTCAAAATGTACAATGCCGTTTTAAGCGGACAAGCGTGATGAGGAAGTTCTTTAGACACAAGTCCTTGAGGATGCGCCATAAATACTTATCGTTCTAATTCTCCATATAAGAACGCATATATTTTTTACGTTGAATTGCCATAATTTTCAACCTTTGTGCACTGTCAAAAATATGATAGTTCTTACGGTCACCATTTTTGCAACGGGACTATAAGTTTCTTCCTAGTATAGTCCATAATGTTGTGAAAATACACAAGCCACCAGACGTGCTTTGTATATATCAATGCTTTCATCTGCCACTTTTTCAACTTGTAAACCCATTTACAAGTTATTGACACCACGTCTTTTGGTCTAGGAACTAGCTGTCATGTGTCATTCTTTTGAAGAGTAGCTTTCTCCTTCATTGCTTCTTGTCATTCTGAAAAACTTTTTGGTTCATCATAACTTGATGAGTCCGAGCTGTCGACTACTCCTAAAAAGAAACATGAACTTACTGAACAAAGATTTGCTCAACATGATAGTCTTTTTTAGTACTTTCGCAAGGCTGATCGATGATCACATTGTCCCTCGTTCTTCTTCCCATGTTTTCATACAGGCAGAAGAGTCAGAGGGCGGGTGCTTTAGAGAATCTTTGTGTGAAAAAATGTCCCACCTTATCACCTCCTCGGGAACCGGGTATAGTTTACGCTTAGAATTGGGAATGTTTGCGTTTTGTTGCAAGGCTCATTTTGAATTGTGGGTCATAGGGTGGGCAACTTTATCTAGTCAAGGGTCGGGGGACAAGGGTCCTGATACTATCCAGGTGTGAAGAGCCCCATAGGTGATTGGAATGAGTAGAAATAAAATTTGTCGACCTAAACAACGAGCAAGCACTCGAACGTGAGAGAAAGGGATCACCCATCGAATGGTCTCAAGGGGGGAGGAGTAGGAAAACTATGAACGAGAGCTAGCAATCCGGACCGTATTGAAGAGGTTCCAGAGACACATCATGGAAGAGTCACAATATTAAGAAATGAGGTCGAAGAATGAAGAATGGGGTAGAATTACTGAATGAATACGAGCTGCGGCTAATACCCGAGGCGTAAAAGAAGCATTTTCTACAGGATATTGAAACGACCAAAATAACTAGGCTGCATTTTTTCTCTTGTAAATTTTCTTAAATTTCACTACTCACAACTTTCTGTATAGGAAGCTAAAGGACTAACTTTGGCACACTCTGAACTCTCCTTTACTATGGAAACTGAAGGAATAATATGATCTATGTCATGACATATTTACACCAAAACAAAATAATAAATTCATACCTCTTGATTGCCCTCCAATGAGCAATCCCAGGGTTTGACTGATAACGACCGAGATAACCGACTGCATATGAGGTTGAGTACACACAACTACATACATTAGTTTTCCTATTGCATTGGCATACGGGTAATGAGACATTTTCTCAATTTTCTTGTGAGAAGTAGGGCATTGCTTGTGTCCAATGGAGTCACAATTAGTAATAGGAGTGTCTACAGGTTTGCAGTTGCTCATCTGGAATTGCTCAAGAACCTTCTTAAGGTAAGTCTTTTCGAACAACTAAGAAGCTTCCTTGAGCGATCTCTATAGATCTTAAATCTAAGAACATAATATTTTTCCCCAATGTCCTTCATCTCAAATTTAAGTTAGAGGACATCCGCCCTTTGGCGGCGACGATCATCTACTTATCGTTCCCAACTAGCAGAATGTCATCGACATATATAGAATTTATCTTTGGACCGTTTAATATACACACAATGTTCTTTCTCTATCATCGTAAACCCATCACTAATGACGACTCGATGGAATCTCATATACCATTGCCTGAACGCCTGTTTCAAACCACAGAAAAAATGTTTGAGCTTGCATACTTTGCGCTCTTGTCCTTCTGCGATGACACCATCTAGCTGATCCATGTGTATTTTCTCAACTAAATCTCCATTGAGAAAAGCTACCTTAACGTCCATTTGATATAACTTCATATCCAAATGCACGACAATCACTAGGACGAGGCGAATTGAGGCAAACCTCACAACTAGTGAGAAGGATTCCTCGTAATCAATTCCCTCTTTATGGGTTTATGGGTGTAGTGTTGGTCGTAATTCCGATCAATATATGCGTGCAAGTATACACGGTCAACAAGTAATAAAGAGTAAGTAAAGTATCGTTCCCACGGAGAATTACTAATAAAGTTTACCAAGCACTAACCCATAACCATTTCAGTCTTATTTAAACGACTGATATGGTACTATATATTTAAACTATGAAATTAAATAATACTAACTACCCCTAGAATAAGACTAGATAATGAAGATTTGAGATTACAATTTTCCCTATTGATTCATCTAAGTCAACACACCTCATGCTAAAACAAATCAATTATCACAGATTGTTAGCCGAGAACACGAAAGTAAAATATAGCCATCTCTCGATGTACCATACCCATATCACATATAATCCACAATTGATAAAATACACATCAACACCCACATTACCTAAACCACTATATGTCTATGTGATTTACAAATAAATAGGGTTTAAGCCCAAGTCCTCAATTAACTACGAGTGGTACTTCGGTATATGTCTGTCCTAAGCACGAATCATACATTCCATCATCATGTAGAACATACAAACACAAGCTATTAAAATCAGATCTAAACCAATACTTCATCTTTCAAGTTCATATGGGTTATCACAGTAATTGGTGGCCAATCAACTAAGTAAATGAGCATGAATCTTAATAGTCAAACTCATAACAATCAATAAGACTAACAATGAAGTATATCGAAATAAACTAGGCAATAGATTCCATTGCAATCCCAAAATAGAGTTTAACTCATAGTTAAATTAAATCCATCATCCACAAATTGAATAAACATCATAAAAATACAAATAGGAATCAAAGAGAGGATAAGAGTAGAAAGTTGAATTGCAAATCTGTTCTCTTGCTCAAAGTTTGAATATTTAATGCTATCCAATTGCTTCAACCTTCAAATCTAATCAAATCTAGAAAATAACTACTAAATCTACTCTAATCTAATATTGAGAATCAAAGAAAGAGCAATAGTAACTAAGTGATCCCCCAAGGGTGGAATCCCCTTTTACATACTGATATAAGTCTTATATATAGGTCTAATTCGAGTGCCTCCTTTTCCAAGCAACAATCTCATTGGCTAGCTTAAGTGAAAGTCTGTCTGTAAAAATAGACCGGCGTAGCTACGCTACAGAGCATTCGGGAAGAGTATCTGGCGTAGCTGCGCTATATCAAAGAACAAGTTGGGCGCAGCTGAGCCGTGCACCAGCAGCTCCTGATTTCTTCTACTGTAGGCTTTTGATGTTTGTAGATTCATTGCATCTTACTCCATTTCTTCCTTCCATCATCATGCCATCATACTTAGCTCCATTTACACCAAGAGAGTTCCCATTTATGAAAACTACAAAAGAAAGCACAAATGCATGAAAAACTACACAATCAAATGAGTTTAAACAACAAATTAAGTTAGTTGATATCTAAATAAGTGGTTGTAAAACCACTTATCAAATACCCCCAAACTTAAGTCGTTGCTTGCCCTCAAGCAACCAAAATAAAACCAAACAAAAATACAATGCAAGAACTACCATGTATGCAACCTACACTATCATGAAATTGAATCCAATTGTCAGCCAGAAATGAAATTCAAATGAAATGCCTCAGAAAAACTACAGGATAATCAAACAGAAAAGCTACCCAAGACAAGATCATAAAGCCTGTCACTCTACAAATCCAAATCTGTCAGCACTAATGTAGTGTGTGAGTGTGAAGCAACCATTAAACATGATATAGAACAAATTCTTCACATACTATGCTTCTTAGGAAATAAAAAACAGTTTCAACTCAAGAGAAACAGTAAATCAGACAAGCTCTAACCAAGACCATGCATCACTTAAGTTAAGAGTTAACAGGGGGATTTATGCCTTTATTTACTTATGAGGGCGATATTCACACTTTCCCACGGTATTTATTCATTTTTATTTATATTTTTACCATAGCTGTGCAATGTCTCATTCTATTAGGCTAAATAGTGCTACCCCTTAGCGAGCTTTCAACCAACGACTCCCAAACCATTCAGCCTTTAGGGCACTAGGTGTAGAGACAATCCCCTCGGGCGTACTTACTCAAGTAGCAAAGGCCCCGAAACAAGACTAGCCACAGAGTTTATTCATCATCAATTTTTTTTAAAAGATTAGCATGCATACCCACTAAATTCCCCCACACTTAAGCTTTTTACAATCCTAGCTATTACCACATGAGTACTGACACTCTTTCATTAAAACACAGAATTCCCACCAGAAGACAAGTATGTGAAAATTTAAACTAAGCACATCATGATGGTTTCTCTAGAGTGCTAACCGGTTACATCAGTATCAGACAGATAAGGATTTATATTATGATATGACATCACAACCGAGCCTAAGTTTTAAATCAGTTCAAAAATCAAGTAATTTAAATTTCCTCATAGGCCAACTAAATAACAAACCAACCGAAAACTAGATTAATACAATATGTCCTAACACAATCAACTAAAATAAAACAAAATACAACATGATATGAATTATACAACCGAAAACTAGATTAATACAAGGATGCATCACATCCATCCTTCTTTGGAGGCGGCAAATCTCACGCTCCTGCCTGCCTAGAGGTGCCCTAGCTGTCTGAGGAACAGTAGCGTTCTCCTCTTCTCCTTCTTCATCTTTTGCTTCTTCATTGTCTGATTCATCTTCTGGCAGAATGAACCCCAAGCCCCGAGGATGAGACTCTGCACCATTTTAAATGGTGTATGTAACAATCCAGAATTTTAAATTATAATTTTTAAATATTTATTAAATTATATAAATATTTAATGGATGTGTTTATTGTTGAATAAATATTTGTTTAATTTGATTTGATTTAATTTGGTTAATTATTTGTTAAATAAATAATTAATGAGTTAAGGAAATTAATTATTGTGAGATAATATTCTAATTTAATTTAATAATTAAATTAGAGAGTTTGATATGGATTAATTGGATTATTATAATATTTTTAATTTAATTTGGTAATAAAAGTGTGACAAATAATTATGCTATAAATGGATTATTAAAATAAATTAAAGGAGTTTAATTTAATTTTTACCAAACAAGGATTAAAGATATTAAGTCTTTAATTTTTAAGAATTTTTGCCAAACAAAGCCTTATGGCTTTTGAATTTTAATAAATAATATAAATAAAATATAAATAATATATATTAAATTATGGTAACTGATAATTTAATAGGGACATTAGTAAGACGTCAGTTTTAGACGTTTGAAAGTGTGTGCGTTGAGTTGAGTTTATTTTACGTAAAATGTATTTGGTCTAATGCCTGAGTCTAAGAAGAATGGGAAGTTGTCAGAAAAGATTACAGAGAATTGAGAGAGACTAGAGAGAATTGAGAGGAGAGAAAGGTGTTGTTGTAACGACCCCAAAATTTATACAATTTAATTCTTGATTTCAGTCGTTAATAATACTTTCAACCTCTGCTTTTGCATCATTAAATGATAATACAACCATTGAAATTTTGCGGAACAATTAAAATTTTCTATTACAAACTATCCTCGTTCCCAAAACCTTCAACCTTTACATCTAAATATCTAAGAATCAATTTAATACTACAATAGTTTACATCGCGAAACGATATTACAATTCAACATTAATACATCATTCGGAACCTTAAACATGGTTCAAATAATAATAACGCAACCAAAGTGCATAAATCCTCAAGTACCACGTCGGGTTCATATCTTTCAGGTAACACATAAATTTACCTTGAAATCTTGACCTGCAAAAATGGTTATTTGCAAGGTTGAGCTCAACAGCCCAGCAAAATCTAACAGTTTTCATGCATCACATAACATATAATAACATTCTCAACATATATTTCTTAAACATTGGACTAACATAACATACATGCTACAGTTCATATAACAAGTATAAAGATTAAGTTCCTTACTCAATCAGCATGCTTTACTTAATTAATGTAGTCATAAGTTGACTTTGACGTTTCATGCTTTCAACATAAATATAACACATCATGTTATTTGCAATAAAGACTTAAAATAATTAATCATCAAGTTCACGTAGCAAATAGGAACTGAAAGACTTGCCTTGATCGTTGTTTACCAATAACAGTTTAACAGCTTACAGATATCTGCATTTCACGTACCCTACACAATTATATAATCATGCACATCAACTATTAGTCACATAACAATGCATAGTAGTTGTAACGTAAACTTTACTCTATATCTCATAACCCTTCCTGTTATCAATACACAATGTTCAATTTGATTGTGTTAACTGTCGAATTATAGCTCACTATGTTTCATATTCGAAGTTCATTCAAGTGTTTAAGTCTTGCTAGAACTTCTTATTGGTTTTATATTAACACTATTTAATATCTTATAATATTCATTTCATTTGATTTAAAATACTTTTTACGTTAATTATCACTTATCACGACGTTTCGACGTTTATTCGTCACACGCCCCAATTTGTCTCACTTGTGTGTGCTTAGTATGCGTACACAACTTATCTAATACACCATTTATTAATGTTAAGTATTATTATACTTCGTAATATTCATGTTCTATAACTTAGAACAACATCTTTTATCGTCAAGAGCACTACACTTGCATACGTGCATGCCCGACGCCCCCCATTGCCTCTGAAAACACAACAGTCCTAAAAATAACCATTTTAACCCCTTCTCTAGGCCTCAAATTGAAAAACTTAAAGAATTAAAGTTGTAGGTCTATTCGTCCTCGTTCCGGATCATCTTGAATCACCTCAATCGGAGTTCGTATGAAAATGGTATGACCATTTTACCAAAAAAGGTCAAAATAGTTACAGTCAGCACACATGGGCGCGTTCCCGCGCTACTTCCAGCGCGTCCACGCAACTTCCAGCGAGTCCGCGCCATCTCCCAACCCCAGCTGCATGCCCGCGCGCACGGGCGGCGCACCCGCCCGAGGCTTCGCACAGATTATAGTTTTTTTGACGTAACTTTCTCGTTTTAAGTCCGAATTAGTTGGTTTCGATTCTATGGACTCGTTAAACTCTTAGCTACTCATCTAGAGAATAATTATAACACTTCAAACATATTAACAAATCATTTTAAGGGTTCCAATTCAGTGTTCATGCTATATTTTCATGTTTTAAACATAATTAGCGAATTCAATCGCCACGACTTCGTTTCTTAACCAATTGACATGATTCAAACTACGTCGTTTTCATTTCTTAACGTAACAACATATTCTAACATCAAATAACAGATTATAACACGTATTAAGCATGAAATTTTATACTTTCTAAAGCCATTTTTGAACAAAAACACTATTATTTACTTTTCTCCTTATAAACCCAAATTTCATGTATTTGAACACCAACATAGACTTATAGAGGATAACTAACAGATTTAGCAATAGATTACATACATATAAACAATATCTTCTACAACAATTCAACCAAAACCTAATTTCCAGAGAATAAAAAATTACAAAAACTAAATATTAGAATTAGGGGTAGATTATACCTTAACCCTTTGATGTTAACAAAGTTCTAGCAAATCCTTCTCAATTCCACTCATTCTCCAACTCTCAATTCTCTGTATTCTTTCTCTCTACCTCTATGTTTTTCTTAGTTAGCCATTAGGAGAAATAAGACGCGTAATATAACTGATAGAGCCTCACCTCCCACGTACTTATCAGTTAAAGAAAATAAAAGACGTCAGTTGAATAAGTCAAAGGCCACAAGGCCTTGTTTGGCTAAGCACATAACTCCCAAACTAGATTATTTTAATAATCTTATATTATATAGTTTTTATTTATCACACCTGCCACCAATTTAAATAGCTTACCATTATAATAATTATAATTATAATTATTATTATAATTACTCTGATGATTAATAAATAATTATATATCTAATTTAATTAATAAATTAGATTTAAACATTACTATATTTAATTTATTTATTCCCTTTAATATTAAACAATTCATTTAATTTAATTAATTCATTAAATTAAATCTTCAAAGAATAAAATTTACATTTGCTTTAATTTAATTATCATACACATGTAACTAAATTATTATACCACAATTCATAAATTATTTATTTTTCTTAATAAATAAATTATTTAGAATATTTATTTAATTCAATAAATATTTAAAATAATTACCAAATTCATTTAATTTCTTCAATAGTTAACTTAACTATTAAACCTCACTTTCTCAATATATGAATATATATTTCTCTTCACACCAGATCACATATTTAAAAATATATAGTATGTATATATACATACTCAAACTTAAAACATCTCATAATAAGAATTTTAATTATTAAATTCCTATTTTAATAACTTATAAAAATTCGGGTTGTCACATCCTTCCTTCCTTATAAGGATTCCGTCCTCGGAATCAACGAAACCTCCCTTACTCGATTTTCACCAAATCTCTTTTCAAAATTTATCGTTGAATATCTTCAACACATTACCTTAATATAAGTTTTATATTTCCTCTTACATTCATTACCTCAACAAATTCTAGGTTTTATTTCATAACTTTTACTTTAACTCAATTATATTTTGAGTATTATATATTCTTTAACCCATTCATTTCCTTCTCTAAGGATCGTTATCATAAACACTAGGGATATTACATTCACCCATTCTTCTAAGAATTTCGTCCTCGAAATTTTATTTATTAATCTTCATTCAATCAATCTATCAAAATAGATTTTACGCTAATACTTTATTTATTCATGGGGTTCTATAACCACTTCTTTCCACAAAGGTCTTTCTAAGATCATCATATTCCTCATCTCTTCCTCTTTTAAGAGTTTCACATTTATCTTCTTTCTGGAATTTCGTTTCTTTCTTGAAATTATTATGTTTTGCTTAATTTTCTCATCATTTCCACTTTCACCTTTCAGAATAACAAGAATCTTCCACAACTGCTCAATAATTGGGAAGCAATATGAATAACAAGAATTTAAAATATTCCAAATCAAGATGAGGGTCATAAGACCTTGAACCATGTCCACGGTTATAAGTACTTTTTCAACTTAAACCTTAACAGTCATTAGACTATAGGGACTCCCGTACTTAGGGTGTTAGCCTTTCGTACGATGTATTGTGCACTCTGTCCACGGTTATAAGTACTCTTTCAACTTAAACCTTAACAGTTATTAAACTATAGGGACTCCCGTACTTAGGGTGATCAGCCCTTCGTACTATGTATTGTGCCCAAACATCTAAACGCTTCCGCGTAATCCCCTATAAAAGGGTTTTTCATCTCAGTTTTTCAACATCTGAATCAGCACCAAAATAATTTGGTTTAGCATAACTTCTCAAAAAAAAAACGCTTGAATTTCATGAACATCTTTCAATATTCGTCTAGCTGAACCAAATAGCATTGACTTCTACAACAATCCGGACATCAATCGAAATATACATATACATATATATATATATATATATATTCTCATATCTTAAAGAAATCTCAAAAATATTTTTATGACGTCATGATACCGCATTGTATTTACAGTCCGTTTGAGGATTCTTTCATTTGGTGATTTTATCATACTACATCATACCATAGTGGGTTGACGATTCTTAGATCACATCCAACACTAAGTAATACTGCATTGATAACTCCATTATTTTTTTTCATCTCTACACCAGGTTCCATGACACATTGACGATATAAAAATACATTTTGATATTCTTTAAATTATTTTTGTCTAGCCGAAGAAATTAGCATAGACATACGAATAATGGTATTGTTTTTAAAACTCATTGGTTTCATCATTTGATCCAATATTTTTCAAGAAAATAGAAGTGCAAACATCAACACGAAGTCAATAAATTTCGAAAGTCTAGCATAGCTAGTAGATTTAGAATATCCAGGCATCCATCAACTTAAATCTTTACTTCATTACTTCGTTACTTCACCATTCTATCAATCTTCAACTTCATCAATGCTCTCTATACTATAACTGTTTTCTACCCAAAATAGTTCATCAAACTTACTACACATTAGAAATCCAGAAACTTGCCACAATAATATGAGATTAAGAACTTGTCCTAGTCAGACCATAAGCGTCCATTCGCTGAGGGGTTCAAAATATACCATATTATTATGAGTCACGAACTTACCATAATTAGTTTTAAGAACCACACCTAATCCTAATAATATCTGACTAATCTTAATAGTTTCTAACAATCAAATATACACATGAGAAAAGAATCACCTTTTTGCCATATATACATTGATAGCGCGACACCAACATTCTAACGATTATCAATGTGATAAACTAAGCGCAAGTACAAAACCCTCGCCCATACAAAAGTTTGAACAACTCAGCCATCACATGAGTTCTCAATTGAAATCCCACCTAACTCTATCTTACTCTTAACTTACTCTTTGCTCGATACGAATTCCTCGTATCACATTATCTATAACTCCTCGTGAGTTTATCTCGTACTATATATGAGACCCCGAATTTTATGAAATAAAAGTATTCAATTTTTCTATTTTGGTAAATGGTTAAATTGATAAAAGGTTAAAGTTTAAGGTGATATGTGAAAATTTTTCAAAGTAGACAAGTTGTCATAAAATACCCGGTTACTATTCACTCTAATATTGTTCACTCGAGTTTTTGGGGTACTTTTTGTGTCGGAGTACTATTCATGAGTTACTATTCACGAGTTACTATTCATGAGTTACTATTCACGAGTTACTATTCATGAGTTACTATTTATGGGAAATATTCGATTAGTCGGGGAATATTTGTATGACGGTACAATCATTGGTGGACCCCACAACAGAATTATTGTCGGATTGAGAAAACGACAAAAATATTTTATTAAAAATAACAGCGAAAGTTTTACCGTTGATACTGTTGAACTACTCGGTAGTAAAAGTACAGTAATACGCGTGGTTGCATAATAGCACACGGTATTGATTATTAATGCTTATGTGAGAAGTCACTCAGTTTGATTCAATTATTGTCAATTAATAATATGAATTATTTAGCGATAATAAAGTTTTGTTTTATTCGTATTATTAGCGTAATAAAATAGAAACATCTTTTTATATAAAACAGAATACTTTATTAAAGTTGTTTGTTTTATTAGGCAATAATTAGAATATATTATATTTTATTTAAAAGGTTTTGCTTTAAATATGGACCGTCATATTAAAGTAAATCAATCTGAACCGTTCATGGATTAGTTACTATGCATTCCATTTTCTTATAAATAGAAGCTCATTCCTTCATTATTTTCTTACGAATTCACTGAACTCTAGAGAGAGAAACTATAGAGAGAAAGAAGAAGAGTATTCTACCACTTAACTACTTTATTTCAGTTCTTCTTTAAAACGGTAAGGGGTGTTATTCTTTTTTATTCATGAAGAGAACTTATGTTATTTCATCCTTTATTATTCTGTTGGAATAACCTGTATGCGTGGTTTACCCTATACTTGGTGGAATGACCTGTATATGCGGTTTACCCAATACTTGGTGATCTTCTTCTGTTATTCCATTCTTTATTAGTATGTTGGAATAACCTGTTTATGCGAAGTACCGCATACTTGATGAAACTTTTTCATTATTCCGTTCTTTACGATTTTGTCGGAATATCCTGTCGGTGTGAATTTCACCTGTCCTGGTTCCATCATTTATTATTCCGCATTTATTATTCTGTCGGAATATCCTGTCGGTGTGAATTTCACCTGACTTGGTTCCATATTTATTGTTCCGCATTTATTATTCTGTTGGAAATAACATGTCTGTGCGGTCTCTATCGCATGCATGGTGAATCCTTCTGTTATTCCATTCTTTATTATTATGTTGGAATAACCTGTCTATGTGGATTGCCACATGCATGGTGAATAATCCTTTATATTCATTCCTTATTAAATTGTGGAAATGATCTGTATACGTGGATTACCGCATGGCTGGTGAAAATCCATTTGCAGTTTCATATATTCTTTATTATACTCATTTGGTTAAAGTTTTGATTTCTATACTCCATGAAATTAGTGAAATATCCTTGATATTTGCGCTTCATCCAGTATCTTTTCATGGAAATATTCTTCTGAGCATTCTTGACTGTTACTTTACAAAGAAGTATCATGTTGACAATTTGGATATTATTAGTTCCTAGATAAACTAATTCTTGAACTTGTTTAATTGAATTCCTATAACATTGTCATCATCCTCATGTTTATTTTATGTTGAAAGTCATCTTTGGCTTACGTGCATAGATAGACTTAGTATGATTATGAACAGGGATCATTCGGTATAATCATGAACTGTGATGTTATAAGTGGTGTGGTAAAAGTCCTCAGTGACCTATAATGCATTGATAGACAGTTTTTGGTATGATTATGACCAGGAATTTTTCGGTATAGTCATGACTATTGATGATTTAATGAATATCCTTGGCCCGTAATACAGGGATGATTAGATGATGTGGATTATTTTATTAAGCTGAGTCCCAGCGATAACAGTGTTAAAAAACCTTTTTAAATCATAGAAGATAGTAGGTTTTATTCTCTACTTGACTCTTCTAATGGATTGCTTATTCCGTTGCAGTTAAAGTTGATGTCTATTGTATTTTATCAGTTTAACATTGTTGAAGACTATTGATAATTTATTCTTCATTATCTTAGTCATAATATTTCTTACTGGGCTAGTTGAGCTCACCCTTTTTTTCAGTGTTCTCTTCAAGAAATGAGAATATAGCTGGGACGAGTCAGGGAAAGGAGTGATGGTCCAGAAGATAGCATTAGTAGTCCTCACTATTCTATTAAATAGTGCGACAATAAATGTAATGAGGACTCCTTGAGTATGGATATTGTCTAGATGACAATATTCCTATTAGAACTCTCAGTTTATGTATTGTTGTATGTTACACGACATTTGTATAATTAAGTTTGTATTTGTATTTTGTACCATGTATTTGGCGACTCAAGATGGGTGATGAATACCTAATTTTGGGGGCGTCACAGTTGGTATCAGAGCTTAGGTGTGAGACCCCGAATTTTATGAAATAAAAGTATTCAATTTTTCTATTTTGGTAAATGGTTAAATTGATAAAAGGTTAAAGTTAAAGGTGATATGTGAAAATTTTTCAAAGTAGGAAAGTTGTCATAAAATACCCGGTTACTATTCACTCTAATATTCTTCACTCGAGTTTTTGGGGTACTTTTTGTGTCGGAGTACTATTCATGAGTTACTATTCACGAGTTATTATTCATGAGTTACTATTCACGAGTTACTATTCACGAGTTACTATTCACGGGAAATATTCGATTAGTCGGGGAATATTTGTACGACGGTACAATCATTGGTGGACCCCACAACAGAATTATTATCGGATTGAGAAAACGACAAAAATATTTTATTAAAAATAACGGCGGAAGTTTTACCGTTGATACTGTTGAACTACTCGGTAGTAAAAGTACAGTAATACATGTGGTTGCATAGTAGCACATGGTATTGATTATTAATGCTTATGTGAGAAGTCACTCATTTTGATTCAATTATTGTCAATTAATAATATGAATTATTTAGCGATAATGAAGTTTTGTTTTATTCGTATTATTAACGTAATAAAACAGAAACATCTTTTTATATAAAACATAATACTTTATTAAAGTTGTTTGTTTTATTAGGCAATAATTAGAATATATTATATTTTATTTAAAAAGTTTTTCTTTAAATATGGACCGTCAGATTAAAGTAAATCAATCTGAACCGTTCATGGATTAGTTACTATGCATTCTATTTTCCTATAAATAGAAGCTCATTCCTTTATTATTTTCTTACGAATTCACTGAACTCTAGAGAGAGAAACTATAGAGAGAAAGAAGAAGAGTATTCTACCACTTAACTACTTCTTTATTTCAGTTCTTCTTTAAAACGGTAAGGGGTGTTATTCTTTCTTATTCATGAAGAGAACTGTTGTTATTCCATTTCTTATTATTCTGTTGGAATAACATGTATACGCGGTCTACCCTATACTTGGTGACATTCTTCTATTATTTTGTTAGAACATCCTGTCTGTGTGTTTTACACTAGACCTGGTTCCGTTTTTATTATTATTCTGTTGGAACATCCTGTCTGTGTGTTTTACACCGGACCTGGTTCTGTTTTTATTATTATTCTGTTGGAACATCCTGTCTGTGTATTTTACACCGGACCTGGTTCTGTCTTGTTATTATTCTGTTGGAACATCCTGTCTGTGTGTTTTACACCGGACCTGGTTCCATTATTTATTATTCTGTCGGAATATCCTGTCTGTGCGTTTAAGCCAGATCTGGTTCCATTATTTATTATTCTGTTGGAATAACTTGTCTGTGCGGTCTATCGCATGCCGGGTGATTTTTTTTGTTATTCTATTCTTTATTATACTTAGTTGGTTAAGTTTTGACTTCTATACTCCACGAAATTAGTAGAATATCCTTGGTAATGTTGACAATTTGGACGTTGTTAATTCTTGGATAAATTAATTCTTGAACTTGTTTTATTGAATTCTTATATCATTGTCATCATCCTCATATTTATAAAATGTTGAAAGTCATCTGTGGCCTATAGTGCATAGATGGACTTGGTATGATTATGACCAGAGATTATTCGGTATAATCATGACCGTAATATTACAAATGATGTGGTAAAAGTCCTCATTGGCCCGTAGTGCATTGATGGACAGTTGTTGGCATGATCATGACCATTAATGAATACACGAATATCCTTGGCCGTAGTGCAGGGGTGATTCGATGATGTGGATTATTTTATTAAGCTGAGTCCCAGCGATCACAATGTTGAAAAACCTTTTAAATCATAAAAGATAGTAGAGTTTGTTTTCTACTTGACTCTTTTAATGGATTGCTTGTTCCGCTGCAGTTAAACTTGATGTTTGTTATATTTTATCAGTTTAAAATTGTTGAAGGCTAATGATAATTTATTCTGTATTATCTTAGTCATAATATTTCTTACTGGGCTATCACCCTTTCTTTCACTGTTCTCTTCAGGAAATGAGAACGTAGCTGGGGTAAGTCGGGGAACAGAGTGATGGTTCGAATGATAGTATTAGTTAGTAGTCCTCACTATTCTATGTAATAGTGTGTTAATAAATGTAATGAGGACTCCTTTTAAGTATGAATACTCTCTAGAAGACAATATTTGTATTCAAACTCACAGTTTATGTTTTGTCGTATTGTACACGACAGTTGTATTAATAAGTTATATTTGTTTTCTGTACTATGTATCTGACGACCCAAGATGGGTGATGTATACCTAGTTTTGAGGGCGTCACAGTTGGTATCAGAGCTTAGGGATATAATCCCTGGCTAAGATGTGAGAATAGAACTAGGAGGGGAGAGACGAGGAATTCCTTCACTAGTATGACCTACCTAAGTTTATTTGCATGGTATTTAATTGGTCGGTCATAATATAAGGATAATATATGACATATCAATTAACTTTTATTTTGTGGCAGTATCTGAAAATGGCATCTGAGAATGTTGAGAATAGCAATGGAGCACATGCGACTGTTGATTCACCACATATCAATAATCAGGATAATGTGCATCAAAAAGGTGACAATCCTCATGCAAACAACAACACTGACCAGATGATGAATGATGGAATGTTCAGAAACTTTATGCAGTTCATGCAACAGCATGCGAGAGCGGCTCCTGTCCAAAATATAGGTGGAAACACTGAGAACTCTCGGACGGTCACCGCTAAACAGTTCAAGGAGCTGGGACCACCAGAGTTTAAGGGAGAGCCAAAACCACTTATAGCGAAAACATGGATAAAGCAGATTACCAAGATATTTGATGTCTTGGGATGCTCCGAGGAGCAAAAGGTTCCCTTTGCCGCCTTTATATTGCGAGGAGAGGCAGATTACTGGTGAGAATCGATTAAGCGTACTCAACCTGCCGCACTGAAGATGTCTTGGGAGAAGTTCCAAGAGCTGTTCAATGACAAATACTTTCCCGAAAGTGTTCGTCACATGAAGGAGGTGAAGTTCATCAAATTGGAGCAGAATAATATGACCGTGTCGCAGTATGAGGCTAAATTTGCTGAGTTGTCCCGGTTTGCGTCCCACTTGGTGGATAATGAAGAGCGAATGATGCGAATGTTTTTGCGAGGTTTGAAACCTGAGATACGTCAACATCTTATTTCTCATAAACTGTGTTTGTATTCAGATGTTGTGAATAGGGCTCAGTTAGTGGAACACGATAACGAGTCAACGCAACCAAAAGAGAGCAGTCGACAAAATGATAATACCAGTGAGAGCGGTCACCGAAGCGGTGACAACAAGCGTGGACGGAATCAACAGGCCAGAAATGGTAACCACTTTGGTGGTAATCAGGGCCAAAACAATAAGAATGGTCATTTCAAGAAAAGGAGATTAAACAATGATGGAAAGATGTCAGCACCAGCACCCGTTGTTAAGAAAGGAGAACGACCACCTATCATATGTTTCAAATGCGGAGGGGAGGGGCACATCAGTCCAAACTGTGCGATGCCGTCTAAAGCATGTTATAATTGTGGAAGAGAAGGTCATTTAGCTCGATTTAGTCGTTTACCAAAAACAAGTTCAGCCAAGATGGAGACACCAAAGGCCGTCCCAGAAAAGTCAAAACCGGTAGTGCAAGGGAGAGCGTTTGTTGTGACCTCCCAGAAAGCAAGGAACCCGAATGAGGTCATCACGGGTAAGCTTATCATAAACTCTAACGAATTTTATACTTTATTTGATACCGGTTCTACCCATTCTTTTATTTCTCCTACTTGCGCTCATCGATTAAATTTGATTCCGGAGAAATTAGACTTTGACTTATCTGTTGAAACTCCATTAGGAGAAACCTTCATTACATCTACGATTTATAAGTCTTGTTTGGTTCAAGTTGGTACCCACACATTACCTGTCGATCTTATTTCATTAAAAATACTTGCATTTGACGTGATTCTAGGGATTGATTGGTTAACTACTCATCATGCAAAAATTGATTGTTTTCGTAAGGTTGTTAGCTTTCATATTCCTAATCGACCTATTATGCGAATTTAAGCAACCAAACAATTAAAATCGATCGCTGTCATCTCAAGCCATAAAGCTATTCGTTTATTGAAAAACGGATGTCAAGCTTTCTTAGCTCATGTCACGGATCTAAACAAAAATACGTCAGTTTAGAATGATATTTCTATTGTTAATAAATTCCCTGACATATTCCCTGAAGAACTTCCTGGACTACCCCCAGAGCGTGAAATTAAATTTTGTATCGACCTTGAACCCGGTACAAAACCCATTTCCAAAGCCCCATATCGAATGACTCCTATTGAACTTCAGGAGTTAAAGATCCAACTGCAGGAATTGTTAGACATTGGCTTTATTCATCCTAGTACTTCTCCTTGGGGTGCTCCTGTGCTATTCGTGAAGAAGAAAGGTGGAAGTATGCGACTTTGTATTGATTATCGGGAGTTGAATCATGTCACCATCAAAAATAGGTACCCATTGCCACGTATTGATGACCTGTTTGACCAGTTGCTGTAACATTCCATAATTTTAAAGTGTGATATTAAATATTTATTGATTTATTTAAGTATTTAATAAAATTGTTATTGTTGAATAAATAATTGTTCAATTTGAGGGATGTGGTTTATTTAATTATTTGTTAAATAAATAATTAAATATTAAATATTAAATATTTATTGGAAATATTAAATATTTATTGAATTATATGGTAATTTGAGTTGATGTGATTTAATTAATTATTTGTTGAGTAAATAATTAAGGAGCTAAATAAATTAATTGTTATGAGGTTATATACCAAATTTATTTAATAAATAAGCTAGAGAGCTTATAGTGATTTTAAATAGGTAATAATATTTTAAATGGAAAATTATAATTTAAAATATTAGTTGGTTAAATAAAATTATAGTTATAGAAGAAATTATAATTATATGATAATGATTTATGTGTTAAAGTAATTTAGTAGATTAATGTTTTAATTGATTTATTTAATTAAATAAAGGGTGATTAATAACCTTGTTATAAAGGAGTTATTAAAATAAATTAAAAGAGTTTAATTTAGTTTTGCCAAACATGCCTTATTGTATAATAAGTCTTTAATCTAATAGTGTTTTAGCAAACAAGGTATAAGGATTAATCCATTTGTTTTAATTCAATTTACCAAACAAGGAGTAAGGATTAATGAGTTATTTTATTAAGCTTAACCAAACAAGCCTTATGGCTTTTGATTTTCAAAATAAAAATAACTGATGTCAGTTATGTGAGAGTTATATTATATATTTAATATATACATTATATCTTATACGTTATATTATAATACGTAAGATAGAGGAGAGAGGTTAGAGAGAAAGAAAAAAAAAACCTCAGAGGAAGAAGAAGAAGAAAAGAAGGAAAAAATAAGAGATTTTTTTAGAGAGATTGAGTGTTTATTTTTCAGGTTTTGGAGAAAAGTGATAATCAAAGAGTTAGGACCATCATCTTCTTCATAATCCAAGGTAGGTCATCTTCTTCTTTACAAAACTCTAAAAGTTTTTCTTCCCAAAAAGTCTCTGTGAAAAATTTATGAAAAGAAATTTTGTTGTTTTGGTTATAAGTTTATATAATTAGCAATTGTAGATGTGTTTCATGAGTTATGCATGATTATATAGAGTTTAATTCAAGTATGTATATATTATGAAGAAATTGTTTTACAGAGAATTTTATGAATGAGAATGTGTTATTTTTAAAATGGAAATTAAGGTTTAATTGGTTGTGTTTTGATAAATTGATTGTTAGAATTGTTAGAATAGGTAGAATCATAATCATGATAGTTAGAAATTTCTATTTTGATTGAATAACAAAATCACAGTGGTAATTTTAATGAAAAATAATATCAATAATGGAGTTTTGCCAAAAACCTTGAAATTAGGTGTTTTATAGTTGATGTTTAGACAAATTATGAATAGAAACACGTTAAGAATTGTCACAATGTGTTTGTATGAAGTTTATGTGCAAAATAGAGTGTAACTAGTCTATTAGATTCGAGCTTTTTGGCCAATTTGGCTTTTCTTTCATGGTTGCCGAAGCTGTCAGTCGACGCTGACAGTTCGCGCCGCGGCGCGGCCCATCAGTTCATTGCTGGCGCCGCAACGCCATCACCATGACGTAAGCGGCCTGTTGCACAATCACTGCGCCACTGCGCCGCAGCGCCGGCTTATAGTATAATCGCTGAGCCGCAGCGCCGACTCAGCGCCGCAGCGCGAGCCACAGTACAAACTGTGGCGCCGCGGCGCGGCTTGGCAGAACTGTCTGAAAGTTTTGTTTAAATGTACAAAACTTGAAAATAAATGTTATGTATTTATTATAATAATGTTAAATGATAATTTCAGTATTATTAGACTATGAAGTATCATGTTATGAAGTATTATCTACTTGAAATATAATTGATTATGTGAATGGGTAATTCAACCCATATGAGGAATGTAATTATTTATATAAATGTACAATATTGGTTAGGACTAATTATGTTAATATGACATATGTTTAGGGTATCAATTCAAGTGGTAAAAGTGTAGCTTGTGCTAAAGGCAAGTTTCCTAAACCTACCTTTTACATTGAGCAAGTTTCTAAGCCTTAACTTTTGATATTTAGCAAGTTCTTTATTGTATAAGTTTTCTAATCATTGGTGTTATTGAACTAATTATTATTTCAATTTCGATTATCATATAATGGTGTAAATTTATTTGGAGCAAGTTATTCTTGTACTTAACTTGTGGTTTAGCATGTACAATTATATACATGTTGTGGATGTTTATTATTCAATTAACCTTGTCTTATTATTGTTCAAGCAATGTAGGGTATAATTATTCAAATTGTAAGCTATTAGATTATCCCTAAAGCATGATGTCAATTTATAAACATCAATTAAACTATGATTATTCCATAGTATACAGTTATGTCGTTGTAATCAACTAAACCTTAGTTGATTACCGTTGAATTCTAAATTACCCCATGATGTATCCAAACCAAACTCACTTTGGTACGGACTTGTATTCTAAATACTGAGAAGAACAACTCTTTTATAAGAGGTTACGCTTAGCGTTGAAATGATTGTGCACAATACATTGTACGAAGGGTTGATCCCCCTAAGTACGTGAAGTCCTTATAGTCTTATGACTGTTAAAGTTTAAGTTGAAAAATTACTTATAACTATGGACATGATTCGTGGTCATTAGACCCTCAGTAAAGGTTAAAGCTTTCCAAAAGTTAATAGAATATATTGTTAAATTCTATTGAGCTTAATGTTGACAAATGATGTAAAAGTTATTGATTTAATTATTGTTATTTCAAGTGGGCCTTGTTTGCTCACTCTTGCCTGTAAAATTTCTTACAGCTAAGGTTGAAACTGGTGGTGTGCCTAGTACCAGTAAAGGGAAAGGAAAGACGAAGCAATGCTGAAGACTTGTAATAGTTGAATAGTTTATTTTCAGACTTGGTTTAAAGATTGTAATGAAATTTATTTTATTTTTTCCGCATGAATGAATGTTTGTAAAGGTTAGTTAACCTGGGAGATTTATTTAAGTTTAATCCTGTATGGGCAGGTTTTGTTATTCAATTTTTTTATAATTGGGTAGTTAGAAATGAATGTTTTGATTACGTGAACACCAAACCCTGAGGAAATGAAGTACCGGGATTTGGGGGTGTCACAGGTTGGTATCAAAGCTTTAGGTTATGAACCTTAGGTGGGGGAAAAAGCCTTAGGAAGTAACCTTTGAAAAGATAGTGGAGATAACTCTTATCGAGTTTTAAGAAAGAAGTAATAAAACACTTATGTGCTTATGTGTTTATAACTTATGTGCTCGCGAGTGTCAAGTAGAATGATTAATAACTAAAACTTTAAAATTTTGTTGTCAGGATGACTAATGTCGGAGAATCCAGTCAGGCTAGGGAGGAGGGACCTTAAATGCTTATAGAGGAGGAGCCTCGCGACATTCAGGTAGTTTGGGAACAACTACTGTCACGGGAGTTAGCCCAGTTGGTCACAGTAGTTGAAGATGAGGAGGATGATGTGGAGACAGATGAGGAGGATGAGGAAGAAAGGATTCCACTTAACTCGATAACAGGCCGTATTTACGATGAGGTGCATGACCGCAACGTGGAACTTCAGGATACAGTTGAGGAATTGCAAGAGATAGTAGCTGAACAACAGACGGCAATGACACAAAAAGACGGCGAGATCCAGGATCGTGATGAACGACTGACTAACGCCGAGGAGAAATTAATACAAACTGAAGGAGAGAAAGAACAATTGATCGAGATGGTTGCTGAACTAGAGAGCAAGCTGAGAGAAGAAGCTGCTAAGAGGGCAAGAGCTGAAGATGCATATGAGGAAGCTTATCAATGAACTGGAAGAGCAGCGAGAGACGCGCAGGCAAAGAGGATGAAGATGGGAGAGATGGATAAAGTATTTAACACTGCAATTAATCGAGCTCAAGATCGGGTCATGGGATATCCGATTCAGTTCGAGACACTGCCATCATTCGTGTTAGATCGCAGAACAATGTTTCGAGTCATGGAGGAGGAACGTGATAGGGCAACGAAGTACCTTAATAGATCATCGTAAAAAAATGTGTCGGTAATGTACGTAATAAGTATTGAATAATGTGTAAGTCCCTAGTGTTAGGTAACCATGGGATATGATAATAATGGTGTTGTCCTGAAACTTTTGTAGTTCAGGAAAGGATGTAGATAGTAGAGATGCTATTGTGTTATGTTTTCAAAAAGTTTATGAATAAATAAAAGTTATTATTTTATTCAAAGTGTTATGTGCTATGTGGTTATTTCTTTTGTTGAGACAAGTTAATTAGAAATACTTAAAGAAGTTGAGTAATGGTCTAATAGATGTTTTATTTTAAACAGAAAATGCCTCCCAGACGTCAACCAACACGACAGAGAACCACCGAAGAAGCTAACGACAATGTTGATGCGAATCCCGTTCAACAACTAGTAACACTACTGACAGGAGCGTTGCAGAATCAACCTCAAAACCAAGGTACAACGTTTAAGGAGTTTAAGGCGGTTGGACCACCTGAATTCTGTGGGTCCATGAATCCAGTTGAAGCACAAACCTGGATTATGGAGATAGAGAAGGTGTTCGATGTCGCTAGGGTAGGGGATGATCAGAAGACTGCTTTCGCAACGTTTATGTTGAAAGTAGAAGCTAGTTATTGGTGGCAGGCTAATAAAACTCGTGAAGGGCTGGGAGTGATGACCTGGGATAGGTTTAAGGAGTTGTTCTTCGAGACCTATTTCCCGGAGAGTTCAAAGAGTCAGCTGGAAGTACAGTTTCTGGAGCTGAAGCAAGGGATGATGTCGGTATCCGAGTATGCCGCAAAATTCAACGAATTGGCGAGGTTTGCGCCATATCAGTTTAGCACAGACGAACGCAAGGCGAAGAGGTTTGAACAGGGACTGAAGCCCTGGCTGTACAGTAGGGTTTCCCTGTTCCAGTTGAAGACATTTGCAGTAGTAATGGAGAAAGCAGTACTCGCCGAAGGTGGAGGCGAGGCGGTAACAAAAGTCAACCAGGAACAAAAGAAGAAGAAGAATGAAAATGAGATGAAGAGTGGAGGTGGTAGCGGTGGAAACAACAACAACAACAACAACAACAACAACAACAACAACAACAACAACAACAACTTGAAGAGAAAGTGGAATGGGAGTATGGGTACTGAAAACCAGCAATGTAACATTCTATAATTTTAAATTATTATAATAAGTATTTATTGATTTATATAAATATTTAATGGATAGGTTTATTGATTGAATAGTTAATTGTTTAATTTGAGTGATGTAGTTTATTTAATTATTTGTAGAATAAATAATTAAATAGTAGATATTAAATATTTATTGGCAATATTAAATATTTATCGAATTATGGCAATTGGAATTGATGTGATTTAATTAATTATTTGTTGTGTAATTAATTAAGGAGCTAAATAAATTAGTTGTTATGAGATTTATAATAATTAATTTAATTAATAAGCTAGAGAGCTTATAGTGGTTTTAAATAAATAATAATATTTTAAATGAGAAATTGTAGTTTAAAATATTAGTTGGTTAAATGAAATTATAATTATAAAAGAAATTATAATTGTTTATGTGTTAAAGTAATTTAATAGATTAATGTTTAATTGATTTATTAATTTAATAAAGGTGTGACTAATAACCTTGCTATAAAGGAGTTATTAAAATAAATTAAAAATGGTTTAATTTAATTTTGTCAAACAGGGCTTAATGCATAATAAGTCTTTAATCTGTTAGGATTTTAGCAAACAAGGTATAAGGATTAATCTATTATATTTTAATTCAATTTACCAAACAAGGAGTAAGGATTAATAGGTTATTTTTATTAAGCTTAACTAAACAAGCCTTATGGCTTTTGATTTTCAAAATAAAAAATAACTGATGTCAGTTATGTGAAAGTTATATTATATATTTAATATATACATTATATCTTATATGTTATATTATAATACGTAAGATAGAGGAGAGAGGTTAGAGAGAAAGAAAGAAAAACTCAGAGGAAGAAGAGAGAAGAAGAAGAAGAACACAGAGAGAAAATTGAGAGCAAGTGAGTGTTTTAACAGGTTTTGGAGAAAAGAATTTGGAGAAAAAGATAGTTATCATCTTCCTAATCCAAGGTAGGAGCTCAATCTCTTTCTCTAAAAGTTTCATGTTTTTCTTCTTCCCAAAAAGTTCTCTGTAAAATATTTTACAGGATGAATTGTTGATATACATGTATAACTTGGTATGGTACTTGATTATATAGTTATTTTATGAGTTTATACATGATTATAGAGATTTTTAATTCATGTATATATGTGTTTTGTGAAAGAAATATATCACAGTGTTCATATGAAATATATGTATGAATATGGCTTTAGTTAAAATAGAAATTAAGGTCTAATTGGTTGTGGTATTGATAAATTGACTGTTAGAATTGCTAGAGTATGTAGAATCATAATCATGATGTGTAGAAATTTCTATTTTGATTTAATAACAAAGTCACAGTGTTAATTTTCATGGAAAATATCAAAATATGGAGTTTTGCCAAAAACAATGAAATTGGATGTTGTATAATTGATGTTTATGCTAATTGATGGATAGAAACATGTTAGGAGTACTCACAATATGTTTATATGATGTCTATATGCAATTTTCATGATAATCAGTCTATTAGATTCGAGCTTTTTGGCCAATTTGGCTTTTTCTTTCATGGTTGCCGAAGCTGTCAGTCGACGCTGACAGTTCGCGCCGCGGCGCGGCCCAGCAGTTCATTGCTGGCGCCGCAGCGCCATCACCATGACGTAAGCGACCTGTTGCACAATCATTGCGCCGCAGCGCCGGCTCGTAGTATAATCGCTGAGCCGCAGCGCCGGCTTGTAGTATAATCGCTTGTGCTAAAGGCAAGTTTCCTAAACCTACATTTTACATTGAACAAATTTCTAAGTCTTAACTTTTGATATTTAGCCAGTTCCTTATTGTATAAGTTTTCTAATCATTGGTGTTTTCGAACTAATTATTGTTTCAATTTCGATTATCATATAATGGTGTAAATTTATTTGGAGCAAGTTATTCTTGTACTTAACTTGTGGTTTAGCATGTACAATTATATACATGTTGTGGATGTTTATTATTCAATTAACCTTGTCTTATTATTGTTCAAGCAAGGTAGGTTATAATTATTCAAATTGTATGCTATTAGATTATCCCTAAAGCATGATGTCAATCTATAAACATCAATTAAACTATGATTATTCCATAGTATACAGTTATGTCGTTTGTAATCAACTAAACCCTAGTTGATTACCGTTGAATTCTAAATTACCCCATGATGTATCCAAACCAAACTCACTTTGGTACGGACTTGTACTCTAAATACTGAGAAGAACAACTCTTTTATAAGAGGTTATGCTTAGCGTTGAAATGATTGTGCACAATACATTGTACGAAGGGTTGATCCCCCTAAGTACGTGAAGTCCTTATAGTCTTATGACTGTTAAAGTTTAAGTTGAAAAATTACTTATAACTGTGGACATGATTCGTGGTCATTAGACCCTCAGTAAAGGTTAAAGCTTTCCAAAAGTTAATAGAATATATTGTTAAATTCTATTGAGCTTAATGCTGACAAATGATGTAAAAGTTTAATGATTTAATTATTGTTATTTCAAGTGGGCCTTGTTTGCTCACTCTTGCCTGTAAAATTTCTTACAGCTAAGGTTGAAAATGGTGATGTACCTAGCACCAGTAAAGGGAAAGGAAAGATGAAACAATGCTGAAGACCTGTAATAGATTGAATAGGTTATTTTCAGACTTGTTTAAAGATTGTAATGAATATTATTTTAATTTTCCGCATGAATGAATGAATGTTTGTAAAGGTTAGATAACCTGGGAGATTTATTTAAATTTAGTCCTGTATGGGCAGGTTTTATTTATTCAATTTTATTATAATTGGGTAGTTAGAAATGAATGTTTTGATTGCGTGAACACCAAATCTTGAGGAAATGGAGTACCAGGATTTGGGGTTGTCATAGTTTGGTATCAAAGCCTTAGGTTATGAACCTTAGGTGGGGGAAAAACCTTAGGAAGTAACCTTTGAAAAGATAGTGGAGATAACTCTTATCGAGTTTTAAGAAAAAAGTAATAAAACACTTATGTGCTTATGTGTTTATAACTTATGTGCTCGCGAGTGTCGGGTAGAATGATTAATAACTAAAACTTTAAAATTTTGTTGTCAGGATGACTAATGTCGGAGAATCCAGTCAGGTTAGGGAGGAGGGACATCAAATGCCTATAGAGGAGGAGCCTCGCGACATTCAGGTAGTTTGAGAACAACTACTGCCACGGGAGATACCGTTGGTCATAGTAGTTGAAGATGAGGAGAATGATGTGGAGACAGATGAGGAGGATGAGGAAGAAAGGATTCCACTTAACTTGATAGCAGGCCGTATTTACGATGAGGTGCATGACCGCAACGTGGAACTTCAGGATACAGTTGAGGAGTTGCAGGAGATAGTAGCTGAACGAGAGACTACAATTACACAAAAAGACGGTGAGATCCTGGATCGTGATGAACGACTGACAAACGCCGAGGAGAAACTAACACAGACTGAAGGAGAGAAGGAACAATTAATCGAGATGGTTGCTGAACTGAAGAGCAGGCTGAGAGAAGAAGCGGCTAAGAGGGCAAGAGCTGAAGATGCATACGAGGAAGCTTATCAACGAATTGGAAGAGCAGAAAGGAGCTCACAGGCAAAAAGGATGAAGATGGAAGAAATGGACAAAGTATTCGACACCGCAATTAATCGTGCTCAAGATCGGGTTATGGGATATCCGATTCAGTTCGAGACGCTGCCATCATTTGTGTTAGATCGAAGAACGATGTTTCGAGTCATGGAGGAAGAACGTGATAGGGCTAAGAAGTATCTTAATAGATCATCGTAGAAAGTGTGCTTATAATGCACGTAATATGTATTAAATAATGTGTAAATCCCTAGAGTTAAGTAACCATGGGATATGATAATAATGGTGTTGTCCTGAAACTTTTGTAGTTCAGGAAAGGAATGTAGATAGCAGAGATGCTATTGTGTTATGTTTTCAGAAAATTTATGAATAAATAAAAGTTATTTTATTCAAAGTGTTATGTGCTATGTGGTTATTTCTTTTGTTGAGGCAAGTTAATTAGAAATACTTAAAGAAGTTGAGTAATGGTCTAATAGGTGTTTTATTTTAACAGAAAATGCCTCCCAGACGTCAGCCAACATGACAGAGAACCACTGAAGGAACTAACAATAACGACAATGTTGGTGCGAATCCCGTTCATCAACTAGTAACACTACTGACAGGAGCGTTGCAGAATCAACCTCAAAACCATGGTATAACGTTTAAGGAGTTTAAGGCGGTTGGACCACCTGAATTTCGTGGGTCCATGAATCCAGTTGAAGCTCAAACCTGGATTATGGAGATAGAGAAGGTGTTCGAAGTTGCTAGGGTAGGGGATGACCAGAAGACTGCTTTTGCAACTTTCATGTTGAAAGCAGAAGCCAGTTATTGGTGGCAGGCTAATAAAACTCGTGAAGTTCCAGGAGTGATGACTTGGGATAGGTTCAAGGAGTTGTTTTTCGAGACCTATTTCCCGGAGAGTTCGAAGAGTCAGCTGGAAGTACAGTTTCTAGAACTGAAGCAAGGGACGATGTCGGTATCTGAGTATGCCACAAAATTCAATGAATTGGCGAGGTTTGCGCCATATCAGGTTAGCACAGATGAGCGTAAGGCGAAGAGGTTTGAACAGGGACTGAAGCCATGGTTGTACAGTAGGGTTTCCCTGTTCCAATTGAAGACGTTTGCAGCAGTGATGGAGAAAGAAGTACTCGCTGAAGGTGGAGGCGAGGCGGTGATAAAATTTAACCAGGAACAAAAGAAGAAGAAGAATGAGAATGAGGTGAAGAATGGTGGTAGTAGCAGTGGAAACAACAACAATAACAACAACAACAAGAGGAAGTGGAATGGGAGTATGGGTACTGGAAACCAGCAGGGTAACCAGCAGAATAAGAAGTTTGAAGCATGTGCGACATGTGAAAAGTTTCACAAGGGTGCGTGCTTGATGGGAAAATGAGTTTGCTACAATTGTGGCCAGGAGGGTCACATCGCTCCAAATTGCACTCAATCAAAGAAGAATGCGTGCTTCACGTGCGGATCCAAGGATCACTTTGCTCGTGAATGTCCTAAGAAGAAGGAGGGAGTGACAACCAGAAGCAAAGGAGATAACAATGGAGGTGCGTGGGCTGTTACAGGACCTGCATCATCAATCAAACCCACAGCCAAAACCTTTAACATGACTGTGCAGGATACTGTGCAATCAAAGGATGTAGTTTCAGGTATTATCCCAATCAATGATATTGATGCATATGTATTATTTGATTCGGGTGCTACTTGCTCGTTTATATCTGATGAATTTGCTAAGAGGTTAGAATTGCCTAGAGAAGAACTGAATTTTCCTTTGAACATAGAAATTGCGAATAAGGAAATAATCCCTGTTAGATTCGTATACAAGAACTGTAGGGTGAACATTAAGGAGAATGTCTTGTTGGTAGATTTGATTCCGATTAGACTGGGGGAATTTGATGTAATTTTGGGAATGGATTGGTTGTTCAAATACGGAGCGGTAATTGACTGCCAAAAGAAGTGTGTAAACCTTATGACTCCGTCAAAGGTAGTATTTTATGGTAGCAAGTCGCCTAGACAAATGAAATGTCTGACGACCATGCAGGCCAAGAAATTGTTGAGTCAAGGTTGTGTGGGCTATTTAGCTTACATAGTCGATACTCAAAAGAAGGGGGTAAAGCTGGAAGAAATACCAGTAGTGAGGGAATTCGAAGACGTTTTTCCAGAGGATTTGCCAGGACTTTCGCCTGACAGAGAAATTGAGTTCGTGATCGACTTAGTACTAGGAACAGCACCGATATCGAAGGCCTCGTACAGAATGGCTCCGGTAGAAATGAAGGAACTAATGGTTCAGTTGCAAGAGCTGCTGGACAAGAAATATATTCAACCAAGCGTATCGCCGTGGGGAGCGCCAGTTTTATTTGTGAAGAAGAAGGACGGGTCAATGCGTCTTTGCATTGATTATAGGGAGTTAAACAAAGTCACTATTAAAAATAAATACCTGTTGCCAAGAATAGATGACTTGTTTGATCAACTGAAGGGTGCTAAGTACTTTTCGAAAATAGATTTGAGAAGTGGTTATCACCAATTGAAGGTAAGAAAGGAGGATATACCACGAACGGCATTCAGAACTCGGTATGGACATTACGAGTTTCTGGTGATGTCTTTTGGTTTAACCAATGCACCTGCTGCGTTCATGGATTTGATGAACAGGGTGTTTAAACCATTCCTAGACAAGTTTGTAGTGGTATTCATTGATGACATTCTAGTGTATTCCAAAACTCAAGAAGAACACGTGGAACACTTACGTCTGACATTGGAGACACTAAGAAAGGAAAAACTGTACGTGAAGTTCTCTAAGTGCGAATTTTGGCTCGATCGTGTACAATTTTTGGGGCATGTGATTGACAAAGATGGGATCTCAGTGGATCCGTCGAAAGTGGAAGCAGTAATCAATTGGGAACAACCAAAAACACCGTCGGAAGTGAGGAGTTTTTTGGGACTGGCTGGTTATTATAGAAGATTTATTCAAGATTTTTCTAAGATAGCCACTCCGCTAACAAATTTGACAAGAAAAATTGTAAAATTCGTTTGGACGGAGAAGTGCGAAGAGAGTTTCCAAGATTTAAAGAAGAAGTTAAGTGTGGCACCTGTATTGACTTTGCCAGATAATACAGGAAATTTTGTGGTATATAGTGATGCCTCACATAAAGGGTTGGGTTGTGTTCTTATGCAGAACGGCAAAGTTATTGCCTATGCATCAAGACAATTGAAGAATTATGAGAAGGGGTATCCGACTCATGATTTGGAATTGGCTGCAGTTGTGTTTGCTCTGAAGATATGGAGACACTATCTTTATGGAGAGAAATGTGAGATCTACACAGACCACAAAATTCTGAAGTATATTTTCACTCAGAAAGATTTGAACATGCGTCAGAGAAGGTGGATGGAACTGATAAAAGATTACGATTGTGAGATCTTTTATCATCCGGGCAAAGCGAATGTGGTAGCTGATGCTTTAAGCAGGAAAGGTAGGGAGAAGTTGATGCTGATTACAACTCAGGAGGAGCTCATTTCAGCAATGACAAAACTGGAGTTGGAGATCAAATTTCCAAAGGAATCTGACGAACAATTATTTCAGATAGAAGCTGGTCCAACTTTAATGGACAAAGTGAAGAGTGCCCAACTACAAGACGAAGAGTGTGCGAAAATCAAAGAGAATTTGATTGAAGGCGGTGATGTAAAATACAAGATCGACACCGAAGGGTTACTACGGTTTGAGGGAAGGATCTGGGTTCCAGCAACACCAGAACTGAAAGAAGAAATTTTGATCGAAGCTCATAGCTCAAAATATTCAATTCATCCAGGGAGCACGAAAATGTATCAAGATTTGCGCCGACATTTTTGGTGGCCAAATATGAAAAGGGACGTCGCAGAATGTGTAGCGAAGTGCTTAACATGTTAGAGAGTAAAGGCCGAACATCAAAGACCTAGCGGGTTACTTCAACCGTTGGAAATACCAGAATGGAAGTGGGAACACATCACGATGGATTTTGTGGTGGGTCTTCCAACTACTCAGAGAGGATGCGATACGATTTAGATTCAATCTTGATCAGCTGGCAAGATTGTACATTAAGGAGATCGTTTCGAGTCACGAAGTGCCAGTATCAATTGTGTCTGATAGAGATCCGCGGTTTACATCGAATTTCTGGAAGAGACTACAAGAATGTATGGGAACACAGTTGCGAATGAGTACGGCTTATCATCCACAAACAGATGGCCAAAGCGAACGAACAATTCAGACATTGGAAGATATGCTGAGAGCATGTGTCATGGATTTTAAAGGAAGCTGGGAAGATCAACTACCATTGGTGGAATTTGCTTACAACAACAGTTATCACGCGAGCATCGGCATGCCACCTTACGAAGCATTGTACGGCAGAAAGTGCAAAACTCCACTGTGCTGGGATGAAGTCGGTGAACGCCAACTGTTAGGACCAGAACTGGTACAACAAACTGCTGAAGTTATCAAACTCATCAGAACAAGGTTGGTAGCAGCTCAAGACAGACAGAAAAAGTATGCTGATCAACACAGACAAGATCGTGCATTTGACGTAGGAACTTTTGTATTCCTAAAAGTTTCTCCCTGGAAGGGAAAAATTCGTTTCGGTAAGAAGGGAAGACTAAGCCCGAGGTTTATTGGACCATTTGAAGTGCTGCGAAGAGTGGGAGATGTGGCTTACGAGGTAGCTCTACCTCCAGGGTTAGAAAACATTCATAATGTTTTTCACATTTCTGTGTTACGACCATATAAACCCGACTACAAGCATGTGATCAAGTATGAACCGTTGCAGTTCGAGAAAGATTTATCTTATGAAGAGATTCCTATCCAGATAGTAGACAGGAAAGAACAAGTGCTCAGGAATAAGGTGATACCTTCTGTGAAGGTGATTTGGAGGAACCACAACGCTGAAGAGGCTACGTGGGAACTCGAAGAGAAAATGATGAAAGATTACCCTGAGTTATTTGTTTAATCCGTGTCTTCGATTCTGGGGACAAAATCTTTGTAAGTAGGAAAAAATGTAACGAATGATTTGTTTGAATTGTGATTCCGAGGACAGAATCCTTGTAAGGAGGGAATAATGTAACATTCTATAATTTTAAATTATTATAATAAATATTTATTGATTTATATAAATATTTAATGGATAAGTTTATTGATTGAATAATTAATTGTTTAATTTGAGTGATGTAGTTTATTTAATTATTTGTTGAATAAATAATTAAATAGTAGATATTAAATATTTATTGGCAATATTAAATATTTATCGAATTATGGCCATTGGAATTGATGTGATTTAATTAATTATTTGTTGTGTAATTAATTAAGGAGCTAAATAAATTAGTTGTTATGAGATTTATAATAATTAATTTAATTAATAAGCTAGAGAGCTTATAGTGGTTTTAAATAAATAATAATATTTTAAATGAGAAATTGTAGTTTAAAATATTAGTTGGTTAAATGAAATTATAATTATAAAAGAAATTATAATTGTTTACGTGTTAAAGTAATTTAATAGATTAATGTTTAATTGATTTATTAATTTAATAAAGGTGTGACTAATAACCTTGCTATAAAGGAGTTATTAAAATAAATTAAAAATGGTTTAATTTAGTTTTGTCAAACAAGGCTTAATGCATAATAAGTCTTTAATCTATTAGGATTTTAGCAAACAAGGTATAAGGATTAATCTATTATATTTTAATTCAATTTACCAAACAAGGAGTAAGGATTAATAGGTTATTTTTATTAAGCTTAACCAAACAAGCCTTATGGCTTTTGATTTTTAAAATAAAAAATAACTGATGTCAGTTATGTGAAAGTTATATTATATATTTAATATATACATTATATCTTATACGTTATATTATAATACGTAAGATAGAGGAGAGAGGTTAGAGAGAAAGAAAGAAAAACTCAGAGGAAGAAGAGAGAAGAAGAAGAAGAACACAGAGAGAAAATTGAGAGCAAGTGAGTGTTTTAACAGGTTTTGGAGAAAAGAATTTGGAGAAAAAGATAGTTATCATCTTCCTAATCCAAGGTAGGAGCTCAATCTCTTTCTCTAAAAGTTTCATGTTTTTCTTCTTCCCAAAAAGTTCTCTATAAAATATTTTATGGGATGAATTGTTGATATACATGTATAACTTGGTATGGTACTTAATTATATAGTTATTTTATGAGTTTATGCATGATTATAGAGATTTTTAATTCATGTATATATGTGTTTTGTGAAAGAAATATATCACAGAGTTCATATGAAATATATGTATGAATATGGCTTTAGTTAAAATAGAAATTAAGGTCTAATTGGTTGTGGTATTAATAAATTGACTGTTAGAATTGATAGAGTATGTATAATCATAATCATGATGTGTAGAAATTTCTATTTTGATTTAATAACAAAGTCACAGTGTTAATTTTCATGAAAAATATCAAAATATGGAGTTTTGCCAAAAACAATGAAATTGGATGTTGTATAATTGATGTTTATGCTAATTAATGGATAGAAACATGTTAGGAGTACTCACAATATGTTTATATGATGTCTATATGCAATTTTCATGATAATCAGTCTATTAGATTCGAGCTTTTTGGCCAATTTGGCTTTTTCTTTCATGGTTGTCGAAGCTGTCAGTCGACGCTGACAGTTCGCGCCGCGGCGCGGCCCAGCAGTTCATTGCTGGCGCCGCAGCGCCATCACCATGACGTAAGCGACCTGTTGCACAATCATTGCGCCGCAGCGCCGGCTCGTAGTATAATCGCTGAGCCGCAGCGCCGACTCAGCGCCGCAGCGCAAGCCACAGTACAAATTGTGGCGCCGCGGCGCGGCTTGGCAGAACTGTCTGACAGTTTTGTTTAAATGTACAAAACTTGAAAATAAATGTTATGTATTTATGTTAAATGATAATTTCAGTATTATTAGACTATGAAATATCATGTTATTAAGTATTATCTACTTGAAATATAATTGATTATGTGAATGGGTAATTCAACCCATATGATGAATGTAATTGTTTATATAAATGTACAATGTTGGTTAGGACTAATTATGTCAATATGACATATGTTTAGGTTATTAATTCAAGTGGTAAAAGTGTAGCTTGTGCTAAAGGCAAGTTTCCTAAACTTACATTTTACATTGAGCAAATTTCTAAGTCTTAACTTTTGATATTTAGCAAGTTCCTTATTGTATAAGTTTTCTAATCATTGGTGTTTTCGAACTAATTATTGTTTCAATTTCGATTATCATATAATGGTGTAAATTTATTTGGAGCAAGTTATTCTTGTACTTAACTTGTGGTTTAGCATGTACAATTATATACATGTTGTGGATGTTTATTATTCAATTAACCTTGTCTTATTATTGTTCAAGCAAGGTAGGTTATAATTATTCAAATTGTATGCTATTAGATTATCCCTAAAGCATGATGTCAATCTATAAACATCAATTAAACTATGATTATTCCATAGTATACAGTTATGTCGTTTGTAATCAACTAAACCCTAGTTGATTACCGTTGAATTCTAAATTACCCCATGATGTATCCAAACCAAACTCACTTTGGTACGGACTTGTACTCTAAATACTGAGAAGAACAACTCTTTTATAAGAGGTTACGCTTAGCATTGAAATGATTGTGCACAATACATTGTACGAAGGGTTGATCCCCCTAAGTACGTGAAGTCCTTATAGTCTTATGACTGTCAAAGTTTAAGTTAAAAAATTACTCATAAATGTGGACATGATTCGTGGTCACTAGACCCTCAGTAAAGGTTAAAGCTTTCCAAAAGTTAATAGAATATATTGTTAAATTCTATTGAGCTAAATGTTGACAAATGATGTAAAAGTTTAATGATTTAATTATTTTTATTTCAAGTGGGCCTTGTTTGCTCACTCTTGCCTGTAAAATTTCTTACAGCTAAGGTTGAAAATAGTGATGTACCTAGCACCAGTAAAGGGAAAGGAAAGATGAAACAATGCTGAAGACATGTAATAGATTGAATAGGTTATTTTCAGACTTGTTTAAAGATTGTAATGAATGTTATTTTAATTTTCCGCATGAATGAATGAATGTTTGTAAAGGTTAGATAACCTGAGAGATTTATTTAAATTTAGTCCTGTATGGGCAGGTTTTATTTATTCAATTTTATTATAATTGGGTAGTTAGAAATGAATGTTTTGATTGCGTGAACACCAAATCTTGAGGAAATAGAGTACCAGGATTTGGGGTTGTCACAAGCAAGGTAACCAGCAGAACAAAAAGTTTAAAGTAGGTGCGACATGTGGAAAGTTTCACAAGGGTGCGTGCTTGATGGGAAAACGAGTTTGCTACAATTGTGGCCAGGAGGGTCACATCGCCCCAAATTGCACTCAATCAAAGAAGAATGCGTGCTTCACGTGCGGATCCAAGGATCACTTTGCTCGTGAATGTCCTAAGAAGAAGGAGGGAGTGACAACCAGAAGCAAAGGAGATAACAATGGAGGTGTGTGGGCTATTACAGGACCTGCAGCATCAGTCAAACCCACAGCCAGAACCTTCAACATGACTGTGCAAGATGCTGTGCAATCAAAGGATGTGGTGTCAGGTATTATCCCAATCAATGATATTGATGCATATGTATTATTTGATTCGGGTGCTACTTGCTCGTTTATATCTGATGAATTTGCTAAGAGGTTAGAATTGCCTAGAGAAGAACTGAATTTTCCTTTGAACATAGAAATTGCGAATAAAGAAATAATCCCTGTTAGGTTCGTTTACAAGAACTGTAGGGTGAACTTTAAGGGGAATATCTTGTTAGTAGATTTGATTCCGATTAGACTCGGGGAATTTGATGTAATTTTGGGAATGGATTGGTTGTTCAGTTATGGAGCAGTAATTGACTGCCAAAAGAAGTGCGTAAACCTTATGACTCCGTCAAAGGTAGTATTTTATGGTAGCAAGTTGCCAAGACAAATGAAATGTCTGACAACTATACAGGCCAAGAAGTTGTTGAGTCAAGGTTGTGTGGGCTATTTAGCTTACATAGTCGATACTCAGAAGAAAGGTGTGAAATTAGAAGAAATACCGGTAGTGAGAGAATTCGAAGACGTGTTTCCAGAAGATTTGCCAGGACTTCCGCCGGACAGAGAAATTAAATTTGTGATCGATTTAGTGCCGAGAACAGCACTGATATCAAAGGCTCCGTACAGAATGGCTCCGGTAGAAATGAAGGAACTGATGGTACAGTTGCAAGAACTACTAGACAAGAAATATATTCAACCAAGTGTATCGCCATGGGGAGCGCCAGTTTTATTCGTGAAGAAGAAGGACGGGTCAATGCGTCTTTGCATTGATTATAGGGAGTTAAACAAAGTCACTATTAAAAACAAATACCCGTTGCCAAGAATAGATGACTTGTTTGATCAACTGAAGGGTGCTAAGTACTTTTCGAAAATAGATTTGAGAAGTGGTTATCACCAATTGAAGGTAAGAAAGGAGGATATACCACGAACGACATTCAGAACTCGGTATGGACATTACGAGTTTCTGGTGATGTCTTTTGGTTTAACCAATGCACCTGCTGCGTTCATGGATTTGATGAACAGGGTGTTTAAACCATTCCTCGACAAGTTTGTAGTGGTATTTATTGATGACATTCTAGTGTATTCCAAAACTCAAGAAGAACACGTGGAACACTTACGTCTGACATTGGAGACACTAAGAAAGGAAAAACTGTACGCGAAGTTCTCTAAGTGCGAATTTTGGCTCGACCGTGTACAATTTTTGGGGCATGTGATTGACAAAGATGGGATCTCAGTGGATCCGTCAAAAGTGGAAGCAGTAATCAATTGGGAACAACCAAAAACACCGTCGGAAGTGAGGAGTTTCTTGGGACTGGCTGGTTATTATAGAAGATTTATTCAAGATTTTTCTAAGATAGCCACTCCGCTAACAAATTTGACAAGAAAAATTATAAAATTCGTTTGGACGGAGAAGTGCGAAGAGAGTTTCCAAAATTTGAAGAAGAAGTTAAGTGTGGCACCTGTATTGACTTTGCCAGATAATACAGGAAATTCTGTGGTATATAGTGATGCCTCACATAAAGGGTTGGGTTGTGTTCTTATGCAGAACGGCAAAGTTATTGCCTATGCATCAAGACAATTGAAGGATTATGAGAAGGGGTATCCGACTCATGATTTGGAATTGGCTGCAGTGGTGTTTGCTCTAAAAATATGGGGACACTATCTTTATGGAGAGAAATGTGAGATCTACACAGACCACAAAAGTCTGAAGTATATTTTCACTCAGAAAGATTTGAACATGCGTCAAAGAAGGTGGATGGAATTAATAAAAGATTACTATTGTGAGATCTTTTATCATCCGGGTAAAGCGAATGTAGTGGCAGATGCTTTAAGCAGGAAAGGTCGGGAGAAGTTGATGCTGATAACAACTCAAAAGGAGCTCATTTCAGCAATGACAAAATTGGAGTTGGAAATCAAATTTCCAAAAGAATCTGACGAACAACTATTCCAGATAGAAGCTGATCTAACTTTAGTGAACAAAGTGAAAATTGCTCAATTACAAGATGGAGAGTGTGGAAAAATCAAAGAGAATTTGGGTGAAGGCGGAGATGTAAAATACAAGATCGATACCGAAGGTTTACTACGGTTCGATGGACGAATTTGGGTTCCAGCAGTGCTAGAGCTGAAAGAAGAAATTCTGACTGAAGCTCATAGCTCAAAGTATTCAATTCATCCAGGAAGCACGAAAATGTATCAGGATTTGCGCCGACATTTTTGGTGGCCAAATATGAAAAGAGATGTTGCTGAATGCATAGCGAAATGCTTGACATGTCAGAGAGTAAAAGCCGAACATCAAAGACCCAGCGGATTACTGAGAAGAACAAACTCACTTTGGTACGGACTTGTATTCTAAATACTGAGAAGAACAACTCTTTTATAAGAGGTTACGCTTAGCGTTGAAATGGTTGTGCACAATACATTGTACGAAGGGTTGATCCCCCTAAGTACGTGAAGTCCTTATAGTCTTATGACTGTTAAAGTTTAAGTTGAAAAATTACTTATAACTGTGGACATGATTCGTGGTCATTAGACCCTCAGTAAAGGTTAAAGCTTTCCAAAAGTTAATAGAATATATTGTTAAATTCTATTGAGCTTAATGTTGACAAATGATGTAAAAGTTATTAATTTAATTATTGTTATTTCAAGTGGGACTTGTTTGCTCACTCTTGCCTGTAAAATTTCTTACAGCTAAGGTTGAAACTGGTGGTGTGCCTAGTACCAGTAAAGGGAAAGGAAAGACGAAGCAATGCTGAAGACTTGTAATAGTTGAATAGTTTATTTTCAGACTTGGTATAAAGATTGTAATGAAATTTATTTTATTTTTTCAGCATGAATGATTGTTTGTAAAGGTTAGTTAACCTGGGAGATTTATTGAAGTTTAATCCTGTATGGGCAGGTTTTGTTATTAAATTTTATTATAATTGGGTAGTTAGAAATGAATGTTTTGATTACGTGAACACCAAACCCTGAGGAAATGAAGTACCGGGATTTGGGGGTGTCACAGTTGCAAGGAGCACAATTCTTTTCAAAGATCGATCTTCATTCTGGATATCATCAGCTGAAGGTTAGAACTGAGGATATTCCAAAGACGGCTTTCAGAACTCGGTACGGGCATTATGAATTCCTAGTCATGTCCTTTGGATTGACTAATGCTCCTACTGCCTTCATGGATATGATGAATCGGGTATTCAAGGAATATTTGGATCACTTTGTGGTCGTCTTTATTGATGACATCCTTATTTATTCCAAAAGTCGTGAAGATCATGAGCAACACTTGAGACAGGTACTCCAAAAGCTTCGTGAATACAAGCTTTATGCCAAGTTGAAGAAATGCGAGTTCTGGCTGGAGGAGGTAGCATTCCTTGGGCACGTAGTATCAAGTCGTGGAATATCGGTTGACCCGACAAAGATTGAAGCTATTCAAAGCTGGGAGCAACCTAAATCAGTGACCGAAGTACGTAGCTTTCTTGGTTTGGTTGGTTATTATCGGAGATTCGTGGAAGGATTTTCTCGAATCGCTACTCCATTAACTCAGCTGACTCGGAAAGATACAAAGTTCGGTTGGAGCAAAGAATGTGAGTAGAGTTTTCAAGAACGCAAGAGGAGACTCATTTCAGCACCTGTTCTAACAATACCATCTGGCTCGGAGGGATTTGTCATCTACAGTGATGCTTCAAGCAAAGGGTTGGGATGCATTCTCATGCAACATGGAAAAGTCATAGCCTATGCATCAAGATAACTCAAGGAATATGAGAGGAATTATCCTACTCATGATCTAGAGTTGGCAGCTGTTGTCTTTGCACTTAAAATTTAGAGGCATTACTTGTATGGGGGAGAAGGTGGAGATCTTTACGGATCATAAAAGCCTTAAATATTTCTTCACTCAAAAGGAACTCAACATGCGACAACGACGTTGGCTTGAACTGTTGAAAGATTATGATCATACAATTCAATACCATCCTAGAAAAGCGAACGTGGTGCCTGACGCATTGAGTAGAAGATCATACGCAAGTACGAGTGCGATATTGTCAACACAAAGACCCATTTTGTGTGATTTGCAAATGATGGAGATAGAGTTAAAGACTCCATGGACCCATGTGATGATGGCGAATATACGAGTAGAACCGACTTTAATCGATAAAGTTAAAGCTGCTCAAGCTACAGACCTGGAGCTGATGCGAATGAGAAAGAAAGTGCAAGAAGGTGCTATGCCGGAAGCAAGAATCGATGAAGAAGGAATACTTCGAGTTAACTCCAGACTTTGTGTTCCAAACAACCCTGATTTAAAGTATGAAATAATGATGGAGGCGCACAACACACCGTTTGCAATCCATCTTGGAAGTACCAAAATGTATTATGATCTTCGTCATACATTTTGGTGGAGCAATATGAAGAGAGAGATAGCGCAGTTTATCTCAAGGTGTTTAACTTGTCAACGAGTCAAAGCAGAGCATCAAGTACCAAAAGGTCTATTGCAACCACTTGAAATTCCAGAATGGAAGTGGGAGCACATTACTATGGATTTCGTTACCGGTCTTCCTAAGGTTTCTCAAGGTATAGATGCGATTTGGGTCATTGTTGATAGATTGACCAAGTCTGCTCATTTCTTATCGATACGAGAAACTTATACACTTGAACGTCTTGCTCGTATGTACATAAACGAGATTGTAAGACTGCATGGTATGCCACTATCCATAGTTTCTAATCGAGACCCAAGATTCACTTCACGATTTTGGGTTAGTTTACAAAAAGCTATGGGCACAGATTTACGATTTAGTTCGGCATATCATCCTCAGACGGACGGACAATCAGAGAGGACTATTCAAACTCTAGAAGATTTATTAAGACTCTGTGTCCTTGACTTCAAGGGAAGTTGGGACAAGTTCTTACCATTGGTGGAGTTTTCCTACAACAACAGTTATCAAGCAAGTATTGGCATGGCTCCATTCGAAACATTGTATGGAAGAAAATGTCGTTCTCCAGTATGCTGGGATGAGGTGGGTGAAACAACGTTGTTGGGACCGGAGTTGGTACATATGACTATAGAAAAGATTCAAACGATCCGACAACGTCTAAAAACCTCACAAGATCGACAAAAGAGTTGTGCTGATCTTCATCGAAAGGACGTGGAATTTGATGTAGGAGATCATGTGTTCTTACGTGTTGCTCCATGAAAAGGAGTTACGAGATTTGGAAAGAGAGGAAAGCTCAATCCTCGATTCATCGGTCCATTTTTAATCCTCGATCGAGTAAGAACTGTGGCTTATAGACTCGCTTTACCGCCAAGTATGTCTCGTGTTCATAACGTTTTTCATATATCCATGTTACGCAAATATGTGGAAGACCCGAACGATATTATTGAGTTAGAACCAGATGAAATAGCAGGGGATTTGACGTACGAAGAAGTTCCTGTTCAAATCTTGGATAAGAAGGAACATATTCTACGCTCCAAGGTTATACATCAAGTCAAAGTTTTGTGGAGAAACCACGATGTTGAGGAAATGACTTGGGAGTTAGAATCTGAAATGAAATAAAGGTATCCTTACCTCTTCGACATACCAGGTACGTACCCTAATTTCGAGGGCAAAATTTCATAAGAAGGGGAGGTTGTAAGACCCCAACTTTTATAAATAAAGATGAATTTTTTATAAATATCATTTTTGAATATTATGGAGTTAATTTGATATAATGTTATAGTTGTGGGTAATATTTATAAATTTTACAAAGTACGCAAGTTGTTATATAATATTCGATTGGTCGGGGAATATTCGTTTTAATAGGGAATATTCGTACAATGGCACAATCATTGGTGAACCCCACAACGAAATTATTGTCGGATTGAGAAAACGACAAAAATATTTTATTAAAAATAACGGCGGAAGTTTTACCATTTTTACTATTGAACTACTCGGTAGTAAAAGTACAGTAATACGTGTGGTTGCATAGTAGCACACGGTATTGATTATTAATGCTTATGTGAGAAGTCACTCAGTTTGATTCAATTATTGTCAGTTAATAATATGAATTATTTTGCGATAATGACGTTTTGTTTTATTCGTATTATTAACGTAATAAAACAGAAACATCTTTTTATACAAAACAGAATACTTTATTAAAGTTATTCTATAAATAGAATATATTATATTTTATTTAAAAGATTTTTCTTTAAATATGGACCGTCAGATTAAAGTAATTAATCTGGACCGTTCATTGATTAGTTACTATGCATTCTATTTTTCTATAAATAGCAGCTCATTACTTCATTATTTCTTACGAATTCACTGAACTCTAGAGAGAGAAACTATAGAGAGAAACTATAGAGAGAGAGAAGAAGAGTATTCTGCTACTTAACTACTTCCTTATTTCAGCTCTTCTTTAAAACGGTAAGGGGTGTTATTCTTTCTTATTCATGAAGAGAACTGTTGTTATTCCATTTATTATTATTCTGTTGGAATAACCTGTATACGCGGTCTACCCTATACTTGGTGACATTCTTCTATTATTCTGTTGGAACATCCTGTCTGTGTGTTTTACACCAGACCTGGTTCCGTTTTTATTATTATTCTGTTAGAACATCCTGTCTGTGTGTTTTACACCGGACCTGGTTCCGTTTTTATTATTATTCTGTTGGAACATCCTGTCTGTGTGTTTTACATCGGACCTGGTTTCATTATTTATTATTCTGTCGGAATATCCTGTCTGTGCGTTTACGCCGGACCTGGTTCCATTATTTATTATTCTGTCGGAATATCCTGTCTGTGCGTTTACGCCGGACCTGGTTCCATTATTTATTATTCTATTGGAATAACCTGTCTGTGCGGTCTATCGCATGCATGGTGATTTCTTTTGTTATTCCATTCTTTATTGTACTCAGTTGGTTAAGTTTTGACTTCTATACTCCATGAAATTTGTGGAATATCCTTGATAATTACGTTTCATCCAGTATCTTTTCATGAAAATATTCTTCTAAGCATTCTTGAATTTTACTCCACAAAGCAGTATCATGTTGACAATTTGGACGTTGTTAATTCTTGGATAAATTAATTCTTGAACTTGTTTTATTGAATTCTTATATCATTGTCATCATCCTCATGTTTATAAAATGTTGAAAGTCATCTGTGGCCTGTAGTGCATAGATGGACTTGGTATGATTATGACCAGGGATTATTCGGTATAATCATGACCGTAATGTTATAAATGATGTGGTAAAAGTCCTCATTGGCCCGTAGTGCGTTGATGGACAGTTGTTGGCATGATCATGACCATTAATGAATACACGAATATCCTTGGCCGTAGTGCAGGGGTGATTCGATGATGTGAATTATTTTATTAAGCTGAGTCTCAGCGGTAACAGTGTTGAAAAACCTTTTAAATCATAAAAGATAGTAGAGTTTATTTTCTACTTGACTCTTTTAATGGATTGCTTGTTCCGCTGCAGTTAAACTTGATGTCTATTATATTTTATCAGTTTAACATTGTTGAAGGTTAATGATAATTTATTCTGCATTATCTTAGTCATAATATTTCTTACTGGGCTAGTTGAGCTCACCCTTTCTTTCACTGTTCTCTTCAGGAAATGAGAACGTAGCTGGGGCAAGTCGGGGAACGGAGTGATGGTTCGAATGATAGTATTAGTTAGTAGTCCTCACTATTCTATGTAATAGTGTGTTAATAAATGTAATGAGGACTCCTTTTGAGTATGAATACTCTCTAGAAGACAATATTTGTATTCAAACTCACAGTTTATGTTTTGTCGTATTGTACACGACAGTTGTATTAATAAGTTGTATTTGTATTCTGTACTATGTATCTGACGACTCAAGATGGGTGATGTATACCTAGTTTTGGGGGCGTCATAGTCTGTGTGTTTTACACCGGACCTGGTTCCGTTTTTATTATTATTCTGTTGGAACATCCTGTCTGTGTGTTTTACACCGGACCTGGTTCCGTCTTGTTCTTATTCCGTTGGAACATCCTGTCTGTGTGTTTTACACCGGACCTGGTTCCGTCTTGTTATTATTCTGTTGGAACATCCTGTTTGTGTGTTTTACACCGAACCTGGTTCCATTATTTATTATTCTGTCGGAATATTCTGTCTATGCGTTTACGCCGGACCTGGTTCTATTATTTATTATTCTGTTGGAATAACCTGTCTGTGCGGTCTATCGCATGCCGGGTGATTTCTTTTGTTATTTCATTCTTCATTATACTTAGTTGGTTAAGTTTTGACTTCTATACTCCATGAAATTAGTGGAATATCCTTGATAATTGTGGTTCATCCAGTATCTTTTCATGAAAATACTCTTGTAAGTATTCTTGAATTTTACTCCACAAAGCAGTATCATGCTGACAATTTGGACGTTGTTAATTCTTGGATAAATTAATTCTTGAACTTGTTTTATTGAATTCTTATATCATTGTCATCATCCTCATGTTTATAAAATGTTGAAAGTCATCTGTGGCCTGTAGTGCATAGATGGACTTATACCAACTGTGACGCCCCCAAAATTAGGTATTCATCACCCATCTTGAGTCGCCAAATACATGGTACAAAATATAAATACAAACTTAATTATACAAATGTCGTGTAACATACGACAATACATAAACTGAGAGTTCTAATAGGAATATTGTCATCTAGACAATATCCATACTCAAGGAGTCCTCATTACATTTATTGTCGCACTATTTAACAGAATAGTGAGGACTACTAATGCTATCTTCTACACCATCACTCCTTTCCCTGACTCGTCCCAGCTATATTCTCATTTCCTGAAGAGAACACTGAAAAAAAGGGTGAGCTCAACTAGCCCAGTAAGAAATATTATGACTAAGATAATGACGAATAAATTATCAATAGTCTTCAACAATGTTAAACTGATAAAATACAATAGACATCAAGTTTAACTGCAACGGAATAAGCAATCCATTAGAAGAGTCAAGTAGAGAATAAAACCTACTATCTTCTATGATTTAAAAAGGTTTTTTAACACTGTTATCGCTGGGACTCAGCTTAATAAAATAATCCACATCATCTAATCATCCCTGTATTACGTGCCAAGGATATTCATTAAATCATCAATGGTAATGACTATACCGAAAAATTCCTGGTCATAATCATACCAAAAACTGTCTATCAATGCATTACAGGCCACTGAGGACTTTTACCACACCACTTATAACATCACAGTTCATGATTATACCGAATGATCCTTGGTCATAATCATACTAAGTCTATCTATGCACGTAAGCCAAAGATGACTTTCAACATAAAATAAACATGAGGATGATGACAATGTTATAGGAATTCAATTAAACAAGTTCAAGAATTAGTTTATCTAGGAACTAATAATATTCAAATTGTCAACATGATACTTCTTTGTAAAGTAATAGTCAAGAATGCTCAGAAGAATATTTCCATGAAAAGATACTGGATGAAGCGGAAATATCAAGGATATTCCACTAATTTCATGGAGTATAGAAATCAAAACTTTAACCAAATGAGTATAATAAATAATATATGAAACTATAAATGGATTTTCACCAGTCATGCGGTAATCCACGTATACAGATCATTTCCACAATATAATAAGGAATGAATATAAAGGATTATTCACCATGCATGTGGCAATCCACATAGACAGGTTATTCCACCAGAATAATAAAGAATGGAATAACAGAAGGATTCACCATGCATGCGATAGAGACCGCACAGACAGGTTATTCCCAACAGAATAATAAATGCGGAATAATAAATATGGAACCAGGTCAGGTGAAATTAATACCGACAGGATATTCCGACAAAATCGTAAAGAACGGAATAATGAAAGAGTTTCACCAAGTATGCGGTACTTCGCATAAACAGGTTATTCCAACATAATAATAAAGAATGGAATAACAGAAGAAGATCACCAAGTATTGGGTAAACCGCATATACAGGTCATTCCACCAAGTATAGGGTAAACCACGCATACATGTTATTCCAACAGAATAATAAAGGATGAAATAACATAAGTTCTCTTCATGAATAAAAAAGAATAACACCCCTTACCGTTTTAAAGAAGAACTGAAATAAAGAAGTAGTTAAGTAGTAGAATACTCTTCTTCTTTCTCTCTATAGTTTCTCTCTCTAGAGTTCAGTGAATTCGTAAGAAAATAATGAAGGAATGAGCTTCTATTTATAGGAAAATAGAATGCATAGTAACTAATCCATGAACGGTTCAGATTGATTTACTTTAATCTGACGGTCCATATTTAAAGCAAAACCTTTTAAATAAAATATAATATATTCTAATTATTGCCTAATAAAACAAACAACTTTAATAAAGTATTCTGTTTTATATAAAAAGATATTTTTTTTATTACGTTAATAATACGAATAAAACAAAACTTCATTATCGCTAAATAATTCATATTATTAATTGACAATAATTGAATCAAACTGAGTGACTTCTCACATAAGCATTAATAATCAATACTATGTGCTACTATGCAACCACACGTATTGCTGTACTTTTACTACCGAGTAGTTCAACAGTATCAACGGTAAAACTTCCGCCGTTATTTTTAATAAAATATTTTTGTCGTTTTCTCAATCCGATAATAATTCTGTTGTGGGGTCCACCAATGATTGTACCGTCGTACAAATATTCCCTGACTAATCGAATATTTCCCGTAAATAGTAACTCATGAATAGTAACTCGTGAATAGTAACTCATGAATAGTAACTCGTGAATAGTAACTCATGAATAGTACTCTGACACAAAAAGTACCCCAAAAACTCGAGTGAACAATATTAGAGTGAATAGTAACCGGGTATTTTATGACAACTTGTCTACTTTGGAAAATTTTCACATACCACCTTTAACTTTAACCTTTTATCAATTTAACTATTTACCAAAATAGAAAAATTGAATACTTTTATTTCATAAAATTCGGGGTCTCACAATCTCTCCTCATGAAATTTTGCCCTCAAAATTTACGTACGTACCTAGTATGACGAAGAGGTGAGGATGCCTTGAATACCTTTATCGTTGAAAACATTAAATTCATCTTTGCAATACGGCCAAAGATATTTATTAATAATTCATTTTTGCACTACATGCCAACTGTATAACCAATAATCAACAGTTCATCTTTGCACTACAGGTCAAAGATATACAACTGTAAAATCAATAATACTGAGACTCAGCTTAATAGTATCACGACCACGAATTATCCATGCACTACGTGCCAAAGATAATCGTATTTTCAATTACGGTCATGATTATACCGAACAATCCCTGGTCATAATCATACCAAGTCCATCTATGCACGTAAGCCACAGATGACTTTTACCACATCTATGAATTTATATTTCATTGCTGAGACTCAGCTCAATAATTAATCCACATCATCGAATCATCCCTGCACTACAGGCTAGGGATATTCTTTAGTACCACGACCACGAATTATCCATGCACTACGTGCCAAAGATAATCGTGTTTTTAATTACGGTAATGATTATACCGAACAATCCCTGGTCATAATCATACCAAGTCCATCTATGCACGTAAGCCACAGATGACTTTTACCACATCTATGAATTAATATTTCATTGCTGAGACTCAGCTCAATAATTAATCCACATCATCGAATCATCCCTGCACTACAGGCCAAGGATATTCTTTAGTATCACGACCACGAATTATCCATTCACTACGTGCCAAAGATAATCGTGTTTTTAATTACGGTCATGATTATACCGAACAATCCCTGGTCATAATCATACCAAGTCCATCTATGCACGTAAGCCACATATGACTTTTACCACATCTATGAATTTATATTTCATTGCTGAGACTCAGCTCAATAATTAATCCACATCATCGAATCATCTCTGCACTACAGGCTAAGGATATTCTTTAGTATCACGACCACGAATCTACGGTTTATAAGTCTTGTTTGGTTCAAGTTGGTACCCACACATTACCTGTCGATCTTATTTCATTAAAAATACTTGCATTTGACGTGATTCTAGGGATTGATTGGTTAACTACTCATCATGCAAAAATTGATTGTTTTCGTAAGGTTGTTAGCTTTCATATTCCTAATCGACCTATTATGCGAATTCAAGCAACCAAACCATTAAAATCAATCACTGTCATCTCAAGCCATAAAGCTATTCGTTTATTGAAAAATGGATGTCAAGCTTTCTTAGCTCATGTCACGGATCTAAACAAAAATACGTCAGTTTTGAATGATATTTCTATTGTTAATAAATTCCCTGACGTATTTCCTGAAGAACTTCCTGGCCTACCCCCAGAGCGTGAAATTAAATTTTGTATCGACCTTGAACCCGGTACAAAACCCATTTCCAAATCCCCATATCGAATGGCTCCTATTGAACTTCAGGAGTTAAAGATCCAACTACAGGAATTGTTAGACATTGGCTTTATTCGTCCTAGTACTTCTCCTTGGGGTGCTCCTGTTCTGTTTGTGAAGAAGAAAGATGGAAGTATGCGACTTTGTATTGATTATCTGGAGTTGAATCATGTCACCATCAAAAACAGGTACCCATTGCCACGTATTGATGATCTGTTTGACCAGTTGCAAGGAGCGTAATTCTTTTCAAAGATCGATCTTCATTCTGGATATCATCAGCTGAAGGTTAGAACTGAGGATATTCCAAAGACGGCTTTCAGAACTCGGTACGGGCATTATGAATTCCTAGTCATGTCCTTTGGATTGACTAATGCTCCTACTGCCTTCATGGATATGATGAACCGGGTATTCAAGGAATATTTGGATCACTTTGTGGTTGTCTTTATTGATGACATCCTTATTTATTCCAAAAGTCGTGAAGATCATGAGCAACACTTGAGACTGGTACTCCAAAAGCTTCGTGAATACAAGCTTTATGCCAAGTTGAAGAAATGCGAGTTCTGGCTGGAGGAGGTAGCATTCCTTGGGCACGTAGTATCAAGTCGTGGAATATCGGTTGACCCGGCAAAGATTGAAGCTATTCAAAGCTGGGAGCAACCTAAATCAGTGACCGAAGTACGTAGCTTTCTTGGTTTGGTTGGTTATTATCGGAGATTCGTGGAAGGATTTTCTCGAATCGCTACTCCATTAACTCAGCTGACTCGAAAAGATACAAAGTTCGGTTGGAGCAAAGAATGTGAGTAGAGTTTTCAAGAACGCAAGAGGAGACTCATTTCAGCACCTGTTCTAACAATACCATCTGGCTCGGAGGGATTTGTCATCTACAGTGATGCTTCAAGCAAAGGGTTGGGATGCGTTCTCATGCAACATGGAAAAGTCATAGCCTATGCATCAAGATAACTCAAGGAATATGAGAGGAATTATCCTACTCATGATCTAGAGTTGGCAGCTGTTGTCTTTGCACTTAAAATTTAGAGGCATTACTTGTATGGGGGAGAAGGTGGAGATCTTTACGGATCATAAAAGCCTTAAATATTTCTTCACTCAAAAGGAACTCAACATGCGACAACGACGTTGGCTTGAACTGTTGAAAGATTATGATCATACCATTCAATACCATCCTGGAAAAGCGAACGTGGTAGCTGACGCATTGAGTAGAAGATCATATGCAAGTACGAGTGCGATATTGTCAACACAAAGGCCCATTTTGTGTGATTTGCAAAGGATGGAGATAGAGTTAAAGACTCCAGGGACCCATGTGATGATGGAGAATATACGAGTAGAACCAACTTTAATCGATAAAGTTAAACCTGCTCAAGCTACAGACCTGGAGCTGATGCATATGAGGAAGAAAGTGCTATGCCGGAAGCAAGAATCGATGAAGAAGGAATACTTCGAGTCAACTCCATACTTTGTGTTCCTAACAACCCTGATTTAAAGTATGAAATCATGATGGGGGCGCACAACACACCGTTTGTAATCCATCCTGGAAGTACCAAAATGTATCATGATCTTCGTCATAGATTTTGGTGGAGCAATATGAAGAGAGAGATAGCGTTGTTTATCTCAAGGTGTCTAACTTGTCAACGAGTCAAAGCGGAGCATCAAGTACCAAAAGGTCCATTGCAACCACTTGAAATTCCAGAATGGAAGTGGGAGCACATTACCATGGATTTCGTTACCGGTCTTCCTAAGGTTTCTCAAGGTATTAATGCGATTTGGGTCATTGTTGATAGATTGACCAAGTCTACTCATTTCTTACCGATACGAGAAACTTATACACTTGAACGTCTTGCTCGTATGTACATAAACGAGATTGTAAGACTGCATGGTTTGCCAGTATCCATAGTTTCTGACCGAGGCCCAAGATTCACTTCACGATTTTGGGTTAGTTTATAAAAAGTTATGGGCACGTATTTACGATTTAGTTCATCATATCATCCTCAGACGGACGGACAATCAGAGAGGACTATTCAAACTCTTGATGATCTATTAAGACTCTGTGTCTTTGACTTCAAGGGAAGTTGGGACAAGTTCTTACCATTGGTGGAGTTTTCCTACAATAACAGTTATCAAGCAAGTATTGGCATGGCTCCATTCGAAGCATTGTATGGAAGAAAATGTCGTTCTCCAGTATGCTGGGATGAGGTGGGTGAAGCAACGTTGTTGGGACCGGATTTGGTACGTATGACTACAGAAAAGATTCAAACGATCCGACAACGTATAAAAATCTCACAAGATCGACAAAAGAGTTATGCTGATCTTCATCGAAAGGACGTGGAATTTGATGTAGGAGATCATGTGTTCTTACGTGTTGCTCCATGGAAGGGAGTTACGAGATTTGAAAAGAGAGGAAAGCTCAATCCTCGATTCATCGGTCCATTTTTAATCCTCGATTGAGTAGGAACTGTGGCTTATAGACTCGCTTTACCGCCAAGTATGTCTCGTGTTAATAACGTTTTTCACATATCCATGTTACGCAAATATGTGGAAGACCTGAACCACATTATTGAGTTTGAACCGGATGAAATAGCGGAGGATTTGACGTATGAAGAAGTTCCTGTTCAAATCTTGGATAAGAAGGAACATATTCTACGCTCCAAGGTTATACCTCAAGTCAAAGTTTTGCGGAGAAACCACGATGTTGAGGAAATGACTTGGGAGTTAGAATCTGAAATGAAATCAAGGTATCCTTACCTCTTCGACATACCAGGTACGTACCCTAATTTTGAGGGCAAAATTTCATAAGAAGGGGAGGTTGTAAGACCCCAACTTTTATAAATAAAGATGAATTTTCTATAAATATCATTTTTGAATATTATGGAGTTAATTTGATATAATGTTATAGTTGTGGGTAATATTTATAAATTTTGTAAAGTACGCAAGTTGTTATATAATATTCGATTGGTCGGGGAATATTCGTTTAACAGGAAATATTCGTATAATGGCACAATCATTGGTGGACCCTACAACGGAATTATTGTCGGATTGAGAAAACGATAAAAATATTTTATTAAAAATAACGGCGGAAGTGTTACCATTGTTAATGTTGAACTACTCGGTAGTAAAAGTACAGTAATACGTGTGGTTGCATAGTAGCACACGGTATTGATTATTGATGCTTACGTGAGAAGTCACATAGTTTTGTTCAATTATTGCTATAGTAATTGTTATATATATATATATATATATATATATATATATATATATATATATATATATGTTTTAAATATTGATTTGAGTGGGAATGCAGGATATGGGGGGGGGGAAAGGAAAAAAAGTGGAGTGGGAAGTATTTTTGTTTTATATGATGATAATTGTTTTGGTGGGGAGTTAGTATCAAGTGACGTGTGTGAGTGATGGGTAGTGTATGATTTGTGGTGGTGAGATTAATGGTGATATTAGTATATATATTTATATGTTTAATATGTGGGTGGGTGATGTGTGATTTTGGCAGGATTCAGATTAATTTTCCAAGCCTGGTCATTATTGGCCAAATTTCTTTCAATCCTGCAGAATGTTGGCAACTTGTAAATTGTGGAGCATCTTTAATTGGTCAAAACTTTCATGAATAAGAAAAAATAACACCCCTTACAGTTTTAAAGAAGAACTGAAATAAAGAAGTAGTTAAGTGGTAGAATACTCTTCTTCTTTCTCTCTATAGTTTCCCTCTCTAGAGTTCAGTGAATTCGTAAGAAAATAATGAAGGAATGAGCTTCTATTTATAGGAAAATGGAATGCATAGTAACTAATCCATGAACGGCTCAGATTGATTTACTTTAATCTGACGGTCCATATTTAAAGCAAAACCTTCTAAATAAAATATAATATATTCTAATTATTGCCTAATAAAACAAACAACTTTAATAAAGTATTCTGTTTTATATAAAAAGATGTTTCTGTTTTATTACGTTAATAATACGAATAAAACAAAACTTCATTATCGCTAAATAATTCATATTATTAATTGACAATAATTGAATCAAACTGAGTGACTTCTCACATAAGCATTAATAATCAATACCGTGTGCTACTATGCAACCACACGTATTACTGTACTTTTACTACCGAGTAGTTCAACAGTATCAATGGTAAAACTTCCGCTGTTATTTTTAATAAAATATTTTTGTCGTTTTCTCAATCGACAATAATTCCGTTGTGGGGTCCACCAATGATTGTGCCGTTGTACGAATATTTCCTGTTAAAACGAATATTCCCCAACCAATCGAATATTATATAACAACTTGCGTACTTTGCAAAATTTATAAATATTACCCACAACTATAACATTATATCAAATTAACTCCATAATATTCAAAAATGATATTTATAGAAAATTCATCTTTATTTATAAAAGTTGGGGTCTTACAACCTCCCCTTCTTATGAAATTTTCGCCCTCGAAATTAGGGTACGTACCTGGTATGTCGAAGAGGTAAGAATACCTTGATTTTATTTTAGATTCTAACTCCCAAGTCATTTCCTCAACATCGTGGTTTCTCCACAAAACTTTGACTTGAGGTATAACATTGGAGCGTAGAATATGTTCCTTCTTATCCAAGATTTGAACAGGAACTTCTTCATACGTCAAATCCTCCGCTATTTCGTCCGGTTCTAACTTAATAATGTGGTTCGGGTCTTCCACATATTTGCGTAACATGGATATGTGAAAAACATTATGAACACGAGACATACTTGGCGGTAAAGCGAGTCTATAAGCCACAGTTCCTACTCGATCGAGAATTAAAAATGGACCGATGAATCGAGGATTGAGCTTTCCTCTTTTTTCAAATCTCGTAACTCCTTTCCATGGAGCAACACGTAAGAACACATGATCTCCTACATCAAATTCCACGTCCTTTCGATGAAGATTAGCATAACCCTTTTGTCGATCTTGTGAGGTTTTTATACGTTGTCGGATCGTTTGAATCTTTTTTGTAGTCATACGTACCAACTCCGGTCCCAACAACGTTGCTTCACCCACCTCATCCCAGCATACTAGAGAACGACATTTTTTTCCATACAATGCTTCGAATGGAGCCATGCCAATACTTGCATGATAACTGTTGTTGTAGGAAAACTCCACCAATGGTAAGAACTTGTCCCAACTTCTCTTGAAGTCAAGGACACAGAGTCTTAATAAATCTTCTAGAGTTTGAATAGTCTTCTCTGATTGTCCGTCCGTCTGAGGATGATATGCCAAACTAAATCATAAATCTGTGCGCATAGCTTTTTGTAAACTAACTCAAAATCGTGAAGTGAATCTTGGGTCTCGATCAGAAACTATGGATATTAGCATACCATGCAGTCTTACAATCTCGTTTATGTACATACGAGCAAGACGTTCAAGTGTATAAGTTTCTCGTATCGATAAGAAATGAGCAAACTTGGTCAATTTATCAACAATGACCCAAATCACAGTTTTCAGTGTTTTCAGTGTTTATGTATAGTTTATGTTTTGGACATGATACTGTTGTATGGATATTGTCTAGATGACAATATTCCTATTAGAACTCTCAGTTTATGTATTGTCGTATGTTACATGACATTTGTATAATTAAGTTTGTATTTGTATTTTGTACCATGTATTTGGCGACTCAAGATGGGTGATGAATACCTAATTTTGGGAGCGTCACAGTTGGTATCAGAGCTTAGGGATATGATCCCTGGCTGAGATGTGAGATAAGAACTAGGAGGGGAGAGACGGGGAATTCCTTCGCTAGTATGACCTACCTAAGTTTATTTGGTATTTAATTGGTCGGTCAGAGTATAGGAATAAAATGTGATATGTTAATTAACCCTTGTTTTGTGTTAGTGTTTGAGAATGACATCTGAAAATGCTAAGATAAGCAATGAAGCACATGAGAGTGTTGATTCAGCTCAAGCAAAAGGTAACGACCAACAACACTATAATAATCATACTGGTGGCAACGGCTATCGGAACAATGATAACCATCGTGGGGAAAATTATCATGCCAAGAATGGTAACCACTTCGGTGGTAATCTTGGAAAAGATAATAGAAGTGGAAATTGCAAGAAGAGAAGGTCATTTAGCCCAATTTTGTCGTGCACCAAAGTCAAGTCCAGCTGGGACGGTGGCACCAAAGGCGAATACGGACAAAACAAAGTCGTTAGTTTTAGGAAGAGCATTTTTCATGACTTCTCAAAAAGTGTAATCCATGAAGAAGGAATACTTCGAGTCAACTCCATACTTTGTGTTCCTAACAACCCTGATTTAAAGTATGAAATCATGATGGGGGCGCACAACACACCGTTTGTAATCCATCCTGGAAGTACCAAAATGTATCATGATCTTCGTCATAGATTTTGGTGGAGCAATATGAAGAGAGAGATAGCGTTGTTTATCTCAAGGTGTCTAACTTGTCAACGAGTCAAAGCGGAGCATCAAGTACCAAAAGGTCCATTGCAACCACTTGAAATTCCAGAATGGAAGTGGGAGCACATTACCATGGATTTCGTTACCGGTCTTCCTAGGGTTTCTCGAGGTATTAATGCGATTTGGGTCATTGTTGATAGATTGACCAAGTCTACTCATTTCTTACCGATACGAGAAACTTATACACTTGAACGTCTTGCTCGTATGTACATAAACGAGATTGTAAGACTGCATGGTTTGCCAGTATCCATAGTTTCTGACCGAGGCCCAAGATTCACTTCACGATTTTGGGTTAGTTTATAAAAAGTTATGGGCACGTATTTACGATTTAGTTCATCATATCATCCTCAGACGGACGGACAATCAGAGAGGACTATTCAAACTCTTGATGATCTATTAAGACTCTGTGTCTTTGACTTCAAGGGAAGTTGGGACAAGTTCTTACCATTGGTGGAGTTTTCCTACAATAACAGTTATCAAGCAAGTATTGGCATGGCTCCATTCGAAGCATTTCATGGAAGAAAATGTCGTTCTCCAGTATGCTGGGATGAGGTGGGTGAAGCAACGTTGTTGGGACCGGATTTGGTACGTATGACTACAGAAAAGATTCAAACGATCCGACAACGTATAAAAATCTCACAAGATCGACAAAAGAGTTATGCTGATCTTCATCGAAAGGACGTGGAATTTGATGTAGGAGATCATGTGTTCTTACGTGTTGCTCCATGGAAGGGAGTTACGAGATTTGAAAAGAGAGGAAAGCTCAATCCTCGATTCATCGGTCCATTTTTAATCCTCGATTGAGTAGGAACTGTGGCTTATAGACTCGCTTTACCGCCAAGTATGTCTCGTGTTAATAACGTTTTTCACATATCCATGTTACGCAAATATGTGGAAGACCTGAACCACATTATTGAGTTTGAACCGGATGAAATAGCGGAGGATTTGACATATGAAGAAGTTCCTGTTCAAATCTTGGATAAGAAGGAACATATTCTACGCTCCAAGGTTATACCTCAAGTCAAAGTTTTGCGGAGAAACCACGATGTTGAGGAAATGACTTGGGAGTTAGAATCTGAAATGAAATCAAGGTATCCTTACCTCTTCGACATACCAGGTACGTACCCTAATTTTGAGGGCAAAATTTCATAAGAAGGGGAGGTTGTAAGACCCCAACTTTTATAAATAAAGATGAATTTTCTATAAATATCATTTTTGAATATTATGGAGTTAATTTGATATAATGTTATAGTTGTGGGTAATATTTATAAATTTTGTAAAGTACGCAAGTTGTTATATAATATTCTATTGGTCGGGGAATATTCGTTTAACAGGAAATATTCGTATAATGGCACAATCATTGGTGGACCCTATAACGGAATTATTGTCGGATTGAGAAAACGATAAAAATATTTTATTAAAAATAACGGCGGAAGTGTTACCATTGTTAATGTTGAACTACTCGGTAGTAAAAGTACAGTAATACGTGTGGTTGCATAGTAGCACACGGTATTGATTATTGATGCTTACGTGAGAAGTCACATAGTTTTGTTCAATTATTGCTATAGTAATTGTTATATATATATATATATATATATATATATATATATATATATATATATATATATATATATGTTTTAAATATTGATTTGAGTGGGAATGCAGGATATGGGGGGGGGGGAAAAGGAAAAAAAGTGGAGTGGGAAGTATTTTTGTTTTATATGATGATAATTGTTTTGGTGGGGAGTTAGTATCAAGTGACGTGTGTGAGTGATGGGTAGTGTATGATTTGTGGTGGTGAGATTAATGGTGATATTAGTATATATATTTATATGTTTAATATGTGGGTGGGTGATGTGTGATTTTGGCAGGATTCGGATTAATTTTCCAAGCCTGGTCATTATTGGCCAAATTTCTTTCAATCCTGCAGAATGTTGGCAACTTGTAAATTGTGGAGCATCTTTAATTGGTCAAAACTTTCATGAATAAGAAAGAATAACACCCCTTACAGTTTTAAAGAAGAACTGAAATAAAGAAGTAGTTAAGTGGTAGAATACTCTTCTTCTTTCTCTCTATAGTTTCCCTCTCTAGAGTTCAGTGAATTCGTAAGAAAATAATGAAGGAATGAGCTTCTATTTATAGGAAAATAGAATGCATAGTAACTAATCCATGAACGGCTCAGATTGATTTACTTTAATCTGACGGTCCATATTTAAAGCAAAACCTTCTAAATAAAATATAATATATTCTAATTATTGCCTAATAAAACAAACAACTTTAATAAAGTATTCTGTTTTATATAAAAAGATGTTTCTGTTTTATTACGTTAATAATACGAATAAAACAAAACTTCATTATCGCTAAATAATTCATATTATTAATTGACAATAATTGAATCAAACTGAGTGACTTCTCACATAAGCATTAATAATCAATACCGTGTGCTACTATGCAACCACACGTATTACTGTACTTTTACTACTGAGTAGTTCAACAGTATCAATGGTAAAACTTCCGCCGTTATTTTTAATAAAATATTTTTGTCGTTTTCTCAATCGACAATAATTCCGTTGTGGGGTCCACCAATGATTGTGCCGTTGTACGAATATTTCCTGTTAAAACGAATATTCCCCAACCAATCGAATATTATATAACAACTTGTGTACTTTGCAAAATTTATAAATATTACCCACAACTATAATATTATATCAAATTAACTCCATAATATTCAAAAATGATATTTATAGAAAATTCATCTTTATTTATAAAAGTTGGGGTCTTACAACCTCCCCTTCTTATGAAATTTCGCCCTCGAAATTAGGGTACGTACCTGGTATGTCGAAGAGGTAAGAATACCTTGATTTTATTTTAGATTCTAACTCCCAAGTCATTTCCTCAACATCGTGGTTTCTCCACAAAACTTTGACTTGAGGTATAACCTTGGAGCGTAGAATATGTTCCTTCTTATCCAAGATTTGAACAGGAACTTCTTCATACGTCAAATCCTCCGCTATTTCGTCCGGTTCTAACTTAATAATGTGGTTCGGGTCTTCCACATATTTGCGTAACATGGATATGTGAAAAACATTATGAACACGAGACATACTTGGCGGTAAAGCGAGTCTATAAGCCACAGTTCCTACTCGATCGAGAATTAAAAATGGACCAATGAATCGAGGATTGAGCTTTCCTCTTTTTTCAAATCTCATAACTCCTTTCCATGGAGCAACACGTAAGAACATATGATCTCCTACATCAAATTCCACGTCCTTTCGATGAAGATTAGCATAACCCTTTTGTCGATCTTGTGAGGTTTTTATACGTTGTCGAATCGTTTGAATCTTTTTTGTAGTCATACGTACCAACTCCGGTCCCAACAACGTTGCTTCACCCACCTCATCCCAGCATACTAGAGAACGACATTTTTTTCCATACAATGCTTCGAATGGAGCCATGCCAATACTTGCTTGATAACTGTTGTTTTAGGAAAACTCCACCAATGGTAAGAACTTGTCCCAACTTCTCTTGAAGTCAAGGACACAGAGTCTTAATAAATGTTCTAGAGTTTGAATAGTCTTCTCTGATTGTTCGTCCGTCTGAGGATGATATGCCAAACTAAATCGTAAATCTGTGCGCATAGCTTTTTGTAAACTAACTCAAAATCGTGAAGTGAATCTTGGGTCTCGATCAGAAACTATGGATATTAGCATACCATGCAGTCTTACAATCTCGTTTATGTACATACGAGCAAGACGTTCAAGTGTATAAGTTTCTCGTATCGATAAGAAATGAGCAAACTTGGTCAATTTATCAACAATGACCCAAATCACAGTTTTCAGTGTTTTCAGTGTTTATGTACAGTTTATGTTTTGGACATGATACTGTTGTATGGATATTGTCTAGATGACAATATTCCTATTAGAACTCTCAGTTTATGTATTGTCGTATGTTACATGACATTTGTATAATTAAGTTTGTATTTGTATTTTGTACCATGTATTTGGCGACTCAAGATGGGTGATGAATACCTAATTTTGGGAGCGTCACAGTTGGTATCAGAGCTTAGGGATATGATCCCTGGCTGAGATGTGAGATAAGAACTAGGAGGGGAGAGACGGGGAATTCCTTCGCTAGTATGACCTACCTAAGTTTATTTGGTATTTAATTGGTCGGTCAGAGTATAGGAATAAAATGTGATATGTTAATTAACCCTTGTTTTGTGTTAGTGTTTGAGAATGACATATGAAAATGCTGAGATAAGCAATGAAGAACATGAGAGTGTTGATTCAGCTCAAGCAAAAGGTAACGACCAACAACACTATAATAATCATACTGGTGGCAACGGCTATCGGAACAATGATAACCATCGTGGGGAAAATTATCATGCGAAGAATGGTAACCACTTCGGTGGTAATCTTGGAAAAGATAATAGAAGTGGAAATTGCAAGAAGAGAAGGTCATTTAGCCCAATTTTGTCGTGCACCAAAGTCAAGTCCAGCTGGGACGGTGGTACCAAAGGCGAATACGGACAAAACAAAGTCGTTGGTTTTAGGAAGAGCATTTTTCATGACTTCTCAAAAAGTGAGTAAACCGAACGAAGTTAGCACGATTTAGTTAATTATAAATCCTTGCGAAGTCTATACCCTATTAAATATCGGTTCTACCCATTCTTTTATCTCTCTTGCTTGCGTTCAACTTTTAAATTTGACTCTAGAGAAGTTAGACTTTGACCTATCGGTTGAAACTCCGTTAGGAGAAACCTTCATTTCATGTGCTATCCAAGTCTTGGATGAGAGTCACAGTTTTGAATGATATTCTTATTGTTAATAAATTTCCTAACGTATTCTTGAAGACTTCTTAAACTACCCCTAGAGCATGAAATCGAATTTTGTATTGACCCAGTACAAAACTCATTTTTAAAACCCTCAAATATTTCTTCAACTAAAAGGATCTATTTACGTGGATTATGATGAAAGTCATAATAAAAGCATTGGACTAATGAAAATCATGGGTATATGTGGTATTAGTAAGTGTTATGATGAGTAATGTTGGTTATTATGAGAAAACATGAAAGTTTCTTAGAAATCACAAAGGGTTAAAAAATCAGATTTTGGTAAAAATAGAACATGAAATTCAATTGACCATATCTCCTATTATATTTTGAATTTTTGAGTTTGGTCAAGTTCTAGAGTTAGATCTATGAGTTTCCTAAATTATCCAAGTGGAATCATTGGAAAAGGTGTTATAGATTTGCGTGTGGACTATTTTTTTAGCAAAGGAGTCCAAAGCTGCAAAACCCAAAAAAGCTACTTAAAGGGGCTGTTTCGGCCACATAATTTGTGAAAAAAAATTCCAGCCTTTTGGGACATGAAAGTATATGGTATAAAGTACCTCATGTCCAAGAATGCGCTCATTCTGACTTAAAATGAGCAAGTTATGACAATTTCAATATTTAGATTTTTTCAACGAAAAACGCTATAACCGGAGTTCTATAACTCCGATGACAATGAAATTTAAACTGGAGGCTCATGTTAACATGTGTAAGATTCTGCCAAGATTTGGGAATTTTTGGAGTTAACCTTGAGGTAGATAATTTCTTAAAGAATTAATTAGAAATTGATTTTTGAAAAATAGTAAATGAATTTTAAAAATTATGAGAAAAATATATTTTCATTATGGGACTATATCATGCTAAATCCCAGAAAAGAATTATTTTTGGAACTGATTTAGTATTTTTCATGAAAATAGTTTAGTTACGAACATATGAGTTAAATGTGTTATGTGAAGTAACAAAGTTGGAAGATAGGATTTTATGGCTTGGAAATCCTATATAAGGTATATGTAGATTGTTGATAAGGAATTTGATTATTGGTGATGAAATCTTATGAGTATGACATGTTTGAATGATTAAATGTATTATTTGGTAAAGTGTAAACAACTGAAATAAATTGTTTATAATTTTAAGAAGTGATTGAAATATTGTTATAATATTAATGAAATTAGATTATGAGATTATTAAGTGATTGATAACATTGGGATACTCTTGAACCCTAGATAAATTATATTATAAATGTTTTATATTTATCCTTTATCTCATTTGATTGATTATTTATATCATTGTCATGATCCTCATGCTTATATTGTGTTAAAAGTCATCTGTGGCTTACGTGCATAGATAGACTTGGTATGATTATGACCAGGGATTGTTCGGTATAATCATTACCGTAATTAAAAACACGATTATCTTTGGCACGTAGTGCATGGATAATTCGTGGTCATGATACTAAAGAATATCCTTGGCCTGTAGTGCAGGGATGATTCGATGATGTGGATTAATTATTGAGTTGAGTCTCAGCAATGAAATATTAATTCATAGATGTGGCAAAAGTCATCTGTGGCTTACGTGCATAGATGGACTTGGTATGATTATGACCAGGGATTGTTCGGTATAATCATTATCGTAATTAAAAACAAGATTATCTTTGGCACATAGTGCATGGATAATTCGTGGTCGTAATACTAAAGAATATCCTTAGCCTGTAGTGCGGGGATGATTCGATGATGTGGATTAATTATTGAGCTGAGTCTCAGCAATGAAATATAAATTCATAGATGTGGTAAAAGTCATCTGTGGCTTACGTGCATAGATGGACATGGTATGATTATGACTAGGGATTGTTCGGTATAATCATGACCGTAATTGAAAATACGATTATCTTTGGCACGTAGTGCATGGATAATTCGTGGTCGTGATACTATTAAGCTGAGTCTCAGTATTATTGATTTTACAGTTGTATATCTTTGATCTGTAGTGCAAAGATGAACTGTTGATTATTGGTTATACAGTTGGCATGTAGTGCAAAAATAAATTATTAATAAATATCTTTGGCCATATTGCAAAGAAGAATTTAATGTTTTCAACGATAAAGGTATTCAAGGTATCCTCACCTCTTCGTCATACCAGGTACGTACGTAAATTTCGAGGGCGAAATTTCATAAGGAGGAGAGATTGTGAGACCCCAAATTTTATGAAATAAAAGTATTCAATTTTTCTATTTTGGTAAATGGTTAAATTGATAAAAGGTTAAAGTTAAAGGTGATATGTGAAAATTTTTCAAAGTAGACAAGTTGTCATAAAATACCCGATTACTATTCACTCTAATATTGTTCACTCGAGTTTTTGGGGTACTTTTTGTGTCGGAGTACTATTCATGAATTACTATTCACGAGTTACTATTTACGGGAAATATTCGATTAGTCGGGGAATATTTGTACGACGGTACAATCATTGGTAGACCCCACAACAGAATTATTGTCGGATTGAGAAAACGACAAAAATATTTTATTAAAAATAACGGCGAAAGTTTTACCGTTGATACTGTTGAACTACTCGGTAGTAAAAATACAGTAATACGTGTGGTTGCATAGTAGCACACGGAACTGATTATTAATGCTTATGTTAGAAGTAACTCAGTTTGATTCAATTATTGTCAATTAATAATATGAATTATTTAGCGATAATGAAGTTTTGTTTTATTCGTATTATTAACGTAATAAAACAGAAACATCTTTTTATATAAAACAGAATACTTTATTAAAGTTGTTTGTTTTATTAGAAAATAATTAGAATATATTATATTTTATTTAAAAGGTTTTGCTTTAAATATGGACCGTCAGATTAAAGTAAATCAATCTGAACCGTTCATGGATTAGTTACTATGTATTCCATTTTCCTATAAATAGAAGCTCATTCCTTTATTATTTTCTTACGAATTCACTGAACTCTAGAGAGAGAAACTATAGAGAGAAAGAAGAAGAGTATTCTATCACTTAACTACTTCTTTATTTCAGTTCTTCTTTAAAACGGTAAGGGGTGTTATTCTTTCTTATTCATGAAGAGAACTGTTGTTATTCCATTTCTTATTATTCTGTTGGAATAACCTGTATACGCGGTCTACCCTATACTTGGTGACATTCTTCTATTATTCTGTTAGAGCATCTTGTCTGTGTGTTTTACAACGGACCTGGTTCCGTTTTTATTATTATTCTGTTGGAACATCCTGTCTGTGTGTTTTACACCGGACCTGGTTTCATTATTTATTATTTTGTCGGAATATCCTGTCTGTGCGTTTACGCCGGACCTGGTTCCATTATTTATTATTCTGTCGGAATATCCTGTCTGTGTATTTTACACCGGACCTGTTTCCGTTTTATTATTATTTTGTTAGAACATCCTGTCTGTGCGTTTACGCCGGACCTGGTTCTATTATTTATTATTCTGTCGGAATATCCTGTCTGTACGTTTACGCTGGACCTGGTTCCATTATTTATTATTCTGTTGGAATAACCTGTCTGTGCGGTCTATCGCATGCATGATGATTTCTTTTGTTATTTCATTCTTTATTGTACTTAGTTGGTTAAGTTTTGACTTCTATACTCCATGAAATTTATGGAATATCCTTGATAATTGTATTTCATCCAGTATCTTTTCATGAAAATATTCTTCTAAGCATTCTTGAAATTTACTCCACAAAGCAGTATCATGTTGACAATTTGGACGTTGTTAATTCTTGGATAAATTAATTCTTAAACTTGTTTTATTGAATTCTTATGTCATTGTCATCATCCTCATATTTATAAAATGTTAAAAGTCATCTGTGGCCTGTAGTGTATAGATGGACTTGGTATGATTATGACCAGGGATTATTCGGTATAATCATGACCGTAATATTACAAATGATATGGTAAAAGTCCTCATTGGTCCGTAGTGCATTGATGGGCAGTTGTTGGTATGATCATGACCATTAAGGAATACACGAATATCCTTGGCCGTAGTGCAGGGGTGATTCGATGATGTGAATTATTTTATTAAGCTGAGTCGCAGCGATAACAGTGTTGAAAAACCTTTTAAATCATAAAAGATAGTAGAGTTTATTTTCTACTTGACTCTTTTAAGGGATTGCTTGTTCCGCTGCAGTTAAACTTGATGTCTATTATATTTTATCAGTTTAACATTGTTGAAGGCTAATGATAATTTATTCCGCATTATCTTAGTCATAATATTTCTTACTGGGCTAGTTGAGCTCACCCTTTCTTTCACTGTTCTCTTCAGAAAATGAGAACGTAGCTGGGGCAAGTCGGGAAAGGGAGTGATGGTTCGAATGATAGTATTAGTTAGTAGTCCTCACTATTCTATGTAATAGTGTGTTAATAAATGTAATGAGGACTCCTTTTGAGTATGAATACCCTCTAGAAGATAATATTTGTATTCAAACTCACAGTTTATGTTTTGTCGTATTGTACACGACAGTTGTATTAATAAGTTGTATTTGTATTCTGTACTATGTATCTGACGACCCAAGATGGGTGATGTATACCTAATTTTGGGGGTGTCACAGTTATTGTGAGACCCCAAATTTTATGAAATAAAAGTATTCAATTTTTTTATTTTGGTAAATGGTTAAATTGATAAAAGGATAAAGTTAAAGGTGATATGTGAAAATTTTTCAAAGTAGACAAGTTGTCGTAAAATACCCGGTTACTATTCACTCTAATATTATTCACTCGAGTTTTTGGGGTACTTTTTGTGTCGGAGTACTATTCATGAGTTACTATTCACGAGTTACTATTTACGGGAAATATTCAATTAGTCGGGAAATATTTGTACGACGGTACAATCATTGGTGGACCCCACAACAGAATTATTGTCGGATTGAGAAAATGACAAAAATATTTTATTAAAAATAACGACGGAAGTTTTACCGTTGATACTGTTGAACTACTCGGTAGTAAAAGTACAGTAATACGTGTGGTTGCAAAGTAGCACACGATATTGATTATTAATGCTTATGTGATAAGTCACTCAGTTTGATTTAATTATTGTCAATTAATAATATGAATTATTTAGCGATAATGAAGTTTTGTTTTATTCGTATTATTAACGTAATAAAACAGAAACATCTTTTTATATAAAACAGAATACTTTATTAAAGTTGTTTGCTTTATTAGAAAATAATTAGAATATATTATATTTTATTTAAAAGGTTTTGCTTTAAATATGGACCGTCAGATTAAAGTAAATCAATCTGAACCGTTCATGGATTAGTTACTATGCATTCTATTTTCCTATAAATAGAAGCTCATTCTTTCACTATTTTCTTACGAATTCTCTAAACTCTAGAGAGAGAAACTATAGAGAGAAAGAAGAAGAGTATTCTACCACTTAACTACATTTTATTTCAGTTCTTCTTTAAAACGGTAAGGGGTGTTATTCTTTCTTATTCATGAAGAGAACTGGTGTTATTCCATTTCTTATTATTCTGTTGGAATAACCTGTATACGCGGTCTACCCTATACTTGGTGACATTCTTCTATTATTCTGTTGGAACATCCTGTCTGTGTGTTTTACACCGAACCTGGTTCCGTTTTTATTATTATTCTGTTGGAACATCCTGTCTGTGTGTTTTACACCGGATCTGGTTCCATTATTTATTATTCTGTCGGAATATCCTGTCTGTGCGTTTACGCCGGACCTGGTTCCATTATTTATTATTCTGTCGGAATATTCTGTCTGCGTGTTTTACACCGAACCTAGTTCCGTTTTTATTATTATTCTGTTGGAACATCCTGTCTGTGCATTTACGCCGGACCTGGTTCCATTATTTATTATTCTGTCGGAATATCCTGTCTGTGCGTTTACGCCGGACCTGGTTCCATTATTTATTATTCTGTTGGAATAACCTGTCTGTGCGGTCTATCGCATGCATGGTGATTTATTTTGTTATTCCATTCTTTATTGTACTCAGTTGGTTAAGTTTTGACTTCTATACTCTATGAAATTTGTGGAATATCCTTGATAATTGCGTTTTATCCAGTATCTTTTCATGAAAATATTCCTTTAAGCATTCTTGAATTTTACTCCACAAAGCAGTATCATGTTGACAATTTGGACGTTGTTAATTCTTGGATAAATTAATTCTTAAACTTGTTTTATTGAATTCTTATATTATTGTCATCATTCTCATGTTTATAAAAAGTTAAAAGTCATATGTGGCCTGTAGTGCATAGATGGACTTGGTATGATTATGACCAGGGATTATTCGGTATAATCATGACCATAATATTACAAATGATGTGGTAAAAGTCCTCATTGGCCCGTAGTGCATTGATGGACAGTTATTGGCATGATCATGACCATTAATGAATACACGAATATCCTTGGCCGTAGTGCAGGGGTGATTCGATGATGTGGATTATTTTATTAAGCTGAGTCCCAACGATAACAGTGTTGAAAAACCTTTTAAATCATAAAAGATAGTAGAGTTTATTATCCACTTGACTCTTTTAAGGGATTGCTTGTTCCGCTGCAGTTAAACCTGATGTCTATTATATTTTATCAGTTTGACATTGTTGAAGGCTAATGATAATTTATTCTGCATTATCTTAGTCATAATATTTCTTACTGGGCTAGTTGAGCTCACCCTTTCTTTCACTGTTCTCTTTAAAAAATGAGAACGTATATGGGGCAAGTCGAGAAACGGAGTGATGGTCCGAATGATAGTATTAGTTAGTATTCCTCACTATTCTATGTAATAGTGTATTAATAAATGTAATGAGGACTCCTTTTGAGTATGAATACCCTCTAGAAGACAATATTTGTATTCAAACTCACAGTTTATGTTTTGTCGTATTGTACACGACAGTTGTATTAATAAGTTGTACACGGCATGTCAAGCCTTCTTAGCTCATGTCAATGATCTAAACAAAAATATGTCAGTTTTGAATGATATTTCTATTGTTAATAAATTCCCTGACGTATTCCCTAAAGAACTTCCTGGCCTACCTCAGAGCGTGAAATTGAATTTTGTATCGACCTTGAACCCGGTACAAAACCCATTTCCAAAGCCCCATATCGAATGGCTCCTATTGAACTTCAGGAGTTAAAGATCCAACTGCAGGAATTGTTAGACATTGGCTTTATTCGTCCTAGTACTTCTCCTTGGGGTGCTCCTGTGCTATTCGTGAAGAAGAAAGATGGAAGTATGCGACTTTGTATTGATTATCGGGAGTTGAATCATGTCACCATCAAAAATAGGTACCCATTGCCACGTATTGATGACCTGTTTGACCAGTTGCAAGGAGCACAATTCTTTTCAAAGATCGATCTTCGTTCTGGATATCATCAGCTGAAGGTTAGAACTGAGGATATTCCAAAGACGACTTTTAGAACTCGGTACGGGCATTATGAATTCCTAGTCATGTCCTTTGGATTGACTAATGCTCCTGCTGCCTTCATGGATATGATTAACCGGGTATTCAAGGAATATTTGGATCACTTTGTGGTCGTCTTTATTGATGACATCCTTATTTATTCCAAAAGCCGTGAAGATCATGAGCAACACTTGAGGCTGGTACTCCAAAAGCTTCGTGAATACAAGCTTTATGCCAAGTTAAAGAAATGCGAGTTCTGGTTGGAGGAGGTAGCATTCCTTGGGCACGTAGTATCAAGTCGTGGAATATCGGTTGACCCGGCAAAGATTGAAGCTATTCAAAGCTGGGAGCAACCTAAATCAGTGACCGAAGTACGTAGCTTTCTTGGTTTAGCTGGTTATTATCAGAGATTCATGGAAGGATTTTCTCGAATCGCTACTCCATTAACTCAGCTGACTCGAAAAGATACAAAGTTCGGTTGGAGCGAAGAATGTGAGCAGAGTTTTCAAGAACACAAGAGGAGACTCATTTCAGCACCTGTTCTAACAATACTATCTGGCTCGGAGGGATTTGTCATCTACAGTGATGCTTCGAGCAAAGGGTTGGGATGCGTTCTCATGCAACATGGAAAAGTCATAGCCTATGCATCAAGATAACTCAAGGAATATTAGAGGAATTATCCTACTCATGATCTAGAGTTGGCAGCTGTTGTCTTTGCACTTAAAATTTGGAGGCATTACTTGTATGGGGAGAAGGTGGAGATCTTTACGGATCATAAAAGCCTTAAATATTTCTTCACTCAAAAGGAACTCAACATGCGACAACGACATTGGCTTGAACTGTTGAAAGATTATGATCATACCATTCAAAACCATCTTGGAAAAGCGAACGTGGTAGCTGACGCATTGAGTAGAAGATCATATGCAAGTACGAGTGCGATATTGTCAACACAAAGGCCCATTTTGTGTGATTTGCAAAAGATGGAGATAGAGTTAAAGACTCCAGGGACCCATGTGATGATGGCGAATATACGAGTAGAACCGACTTTAATCGATAAAGTTAAAGCTGCTCAAGCTACAGACCTAGAGCTGATGCGTATGAGGAAGAAAGTGCAAGAAGGTGCAATGCCGGAAGCAAGAATCGATGAAGAAGGAATACTTCGAGTCAACTCCAAACTTTGTGTTCCTAACAACCCTGATTTAAAGTATGAAATCATGATGGAGGCGCACAACACACCGTTTGCAATCCATCCTAGAAGTACCAAAATGTATCATGATCTTCGTCATACATTTTGGTGGAGCAATATGAATAGAGAGATAGCGCTATTTATCTCAAGGTGTTTAACTTTTCAACGAGTCAAAGTGGAACATCAAGTACCAAAAGGTCCATTACAACCACTTGAAATTCCAGAATGGAAGTGGGAGCACATTACCATGGATTTCGTTACCGGTCTTCCTAGGGTTTCTCAAGGTATTGATGCGATTTGGGTCATTGTTGATAGATTGACCAAGTCTGCTCATTTCTTATCGATACGAGAAACTTATACACTTGAACGTCTTGCTCGTATGTACATAAACGAGATTGTAAGACTGCATGGTATGCCAGTATCCATAGTTTCTGACCGAGACCCAAGATTCACTTCACGATTTTGGGTTAGTTTACAAAAAGCTTTGGGCACAGATTTACGATTTAGTTCAGCATATCATCCTCAGACGGACGGACAATCAGAGAGAACTATTCAAACTCTAGAAGATTTATTAAGACTCTGTGTCTTTGACTTCAAGGGAAGTTGGGACAAGTTCTTACCATTGGTGGAGTTTTCCTACAACAACAGTTATCAAGCAAGTATTGGCATGGCTCCATTCGAAGCATTGTATGGAAGAAAATGTCATTCTCCAGTATGCTGGGATGACGTGGGTGAAGCAACGTTGTTGGGACCGGAGTTGGTACGTATGACTATAAAAAATATTCAAACGATCCGACAACGTATAAAAACCTCACAAGATCGACAAAAGAGTTATGCTGATCTTCATCGAAAGGACGTGGAATTTGATGTAGGAGATCATATGTTCTTACGCGTTGCTCCATAGAAAGGAGTTACGAGATTTGGAAAGAGAGGAAAGTTCAATCCTCGATTCATCGGTTCATTTTTAATCCTTGATCGAGTAGGAATTGTGGCTTATAGACTCGCTTTACCGCCAAGTATGTCTCGTGTTCATAACGTTTTTCACATATCTGTGTTACGTAAATATGTGGAAGACCCGAACCACATTATTGAGTTAGAACCGGACGAAATAGCGGAGGATTTGACGTATGAAGAAGTGTAACAACCCCAAAATTCATACAATTTAATTCTCGACTTCGGTCGTTAATAATACATTCAACCTCTAATTTTACATCATTAAACGATAATACAACCATTGAAATTTGCGGAATAATTAAAATTTTCTATTACAAACTATCCTCGTTCCCAAAACCTTCAACCTTTACATCTAAATATCTCATAATCATTTTAATACTACAATAATTTACATTCGCAAAACAATATTAAAATTCAACATTAATACATTATTCGAAATATTAGACATGGTTTACAAGAATAACAACTTAGCTAGGATATTAAATCTTCATATATCACTTTTGATCCATAACAATCAAGTAGCACATAGCGTTACCTTCAATTCTTGAATCTGCAAAAATGGTTATTTGCAAGAATGAGCTCGACAGCTCAGCAAAATCTAACAATTTTCATGCATCACGTAGCACATAATAACATGCTCAACATACAAGAATAATCATAAACAAACATATCATACATGTTTAGTTCACATAACAACTATAAAGATTGAGTTCCTTACTCAATCAACATTCATAGTTCAATCATCACAGTCGTAGATTGACTTTCACATTTCATACTTTTGACATATACAATACATCATACACTAAAATTTTAAAGTAGTTCATCATCAAGTTCATATAGCAAAAAGGAACTGAAAGACTTGCCTTAACCGGCGTTTTACCAACACGCTAATACTTCGCGTCCTTGCACAACCTACACTGTATGCGAGATTGATAATAAATAAAACCAATACTCAATCTCATGGTCAAATTTATTCTAAGACCTTACTTTATCTTATTATCCTTTATAATATCTTTATAGACATCTAATTGTATTTTATATGCAACTCGGTTTTATTTTCATTTTCATCACCACACATGCTAGACTATCTCACTTGTAGTTTAATGTGCATATACCACACCATTTTATTTTACCAATTTGGTTTTAAAAATGCATATTCAACACATTGTTTACATGTTTAATTTTCCTTCATAAATCAAAATTTCCCTTTTTCGATTTCTTTCCATTATTATTCTTGTATTATCATCTTTTCATACTTAGATATTCAATATTAGCCATTAGTTAGGCACTTTGTATACCAAAGTTTAGAAACACTATTACTTTTAGGCATTTTATCGAGCACGTTATGTGCACACATTAACTTATCTCAACTCTTGATCTTAAATGGTTAATTATGCATAGAATATGATAACACATATCTATATTCATTACATATGTCAAAACATATTTTTAATCATCAAAATATACCATCACCCAAAATCTTAATTCAAACATAATTATAAAACTCATCTTCACAATTTCTTTAACAAAACGTTGTTTTCGTTTTTAACGTATCTCCTTCGTTACATGTCCGTTTTTATTCCTTTTTATATAAAATTAACCCTTACTCAGTGTACTACAACCTCATCTAGGCCTTAAAGTCAGACCCTTATCCAACTAAACCAGATTCTGCAATTCATCAACTAGTGTAGAAAAATTTCATTTTCTGGACATCCTTGCTAAACAATTTATTTCGGACATGATCCGGTCCATAAAATGGCTCAATCTCGCGACTCTAGCTAGTAAACATCCATATCTACAACTTTACAGTTTTAAGTTTCTTCAGATTCAAAACACACGAATTTATATGAATTTTTCAAAGTTAGAAACCGTAACAGTTTTGATTTTCTAGACAGATTATTTTCCCTTCGGACCAGCCTTACTAAAACAGAGATTGCGAGAAATCTACAAGGAGTTTTCATGTGATTCCACTTTCAGAATATATCTTACTTCCATATCTTCGATTTGATATAAGGCTCATTTTCTAACTCATTATACCCAAAGAGATATGAATTTCACAAGATATGTCCACAATTACTCAAAACCTACGAATTTTGTTCTTCAAATTTTCTTTCCATTTCATTTTCTTTCTTGAATCCTCTTGTTTGATTCTTGATAGTCCAAGATTAAAACAATTCAAACAGATTAAGCATGATCTACTATCCTAGAACATAAATCTACCCAAAAAATTTAAGGATTAAATAAGAGTTTAGAAGTTACCTTCTTCTAACTTTTTCTTCTTCTTCTTCTAGCTCATCTCAATTCCTCTATCTCTCTAGATTTCTCAATACAACTTCTATTGAACCATTATCCTACATTTTGAAGAACATAAAATATAATTAAAACAAGGTATTTAGATTATAGTCTTATTAGTATGAATTTAAGAGAGAGATGAAGATGATGATGATGATGGGGCTTGTTTTGTCTTCTCAAAACTTTCCCTTCTTCTTCTTTTTCTTCCTCTTCTTCTTCTCCTACAACTCTCTCTAACTCTCTTCTTCTTTCTTTAGTTTGTTTTCTAAAACTAACATACTAACTTGTAGTATATACATATAATATACAATACTAGTAATATATAATATATGTAACTCCTAGTAATTATTAAATATACTAATTACTAGTTAATACATAGGTTACACCAATTTGAACTTGAAAAGCCTAAGACCATGTTTGGCAAATACTTATTATTTTAATTAATCAATAGCTTAACATCAATCAATCTCATCAAATTGTCCCATAATTATATTTACTTGTTAATTATAATTTTGTGTAACAATCATCACATAACTCATCTAATTTAATTATCTCAATTAAATTAAAACTATAACATAAAATTATTATATTAATTAAATTAAATACTAAATATTCATTTAATTAATCTGCTACACTTAATTACATTACTCTATAATCAAAACAAAATTTATTTATTTAACTCAATAAATAATTCAATTAAATATTTATATATATTAAAATTAATATATAACATTCTCTTCACATCAATTCACATATTCTACAATATATGACATACACATACTCACACCCAACATATCTCATAAATAATACTTTTGTTTAAAAAATTCTCATTTATAATTTCTAAAAATCTGGGATGTCATAAGAAGTTCCTGTTAAAATCTTAGATAAGAAGGAACATATTCTACGCTCCAAGGTTATACCTCAAGTCAAAGTTTCGTGGAGAAACCACGATGTTGAGGAAATAACTTGGGAGTTAGAATCTGAAATGAAATCAAGGTATCCTTACCTCTTCGACATACCAGGTACGTACCCTAATTTCGAGGGCGAAATTTCATAAGAAGGGGAGGTTGTAAGACCCCAACTTTTATAAATAAAGATGAATTTTCTATAAATATCATTTTTGAATATTATAGAGTTAATTTGATATAATGTTATAGTTGTGGATAATATTTATAAATTTTGTAAAGTACGCAAGTTGTTATATAATATTCGATTGGTCGAGAATATTCGTTTTAACAGGAAATATTCGTACAACGGCACAATCATTGGTGGACCCCACAACAAAATTATTGTCGGATTGAGAAAACGACAAAAATATTTTATTAAAAATAACGGCAGAAGTTTTATCATTGTTACTGTTGAACAACTCGGTAGTAAAAGTACAGTAATACGTGTGGTTGCATAGTAGCACACGTTATTGATTATTAATGCTTATGTGAGAAGTCACTCAGTTTGATTGAATTATTGTCAGTTAATAATATGAATTATTTAGCGATAATGACGTTTTGTTTTATTCGTATTATTAACGTAATAAAACAGAAACATCTTTTTTATATAAAACATAATACTTTATTAAAGTTATTCTATAAATAGAATATATTATATTTTATTTAAAAGATTTTTCTTTAAATATGGACCGTCAGATTAAAGTAATCAATCTGGACCGTTCATGGATTAGTTACTATGCATTCTATTTTTCTATAAATAGCAGCTCATTCCTTCATTATTTCTTACGAATTCACTGAACTCTAGAGAGAGAAACTATAGAGAGAGAGAAGAAGAGTATTCTGCTACTAAACTACTTCCTTATTTCAGCTCTTATTTAAAACTGTAATGGTGTTATTTTTCTTATTCATGAAGAGAACTGTTGTTGTTTCATTTCTTATTATTCTGTTGGAATAACCTGTATACGCGATCTACCCTATACTTGGTGACATTCTTCTGTTATTCTGTTAGAACATCCTGTCTGTGTGTTTTACACCGGACCTGGTTCCGTTTTTATTATTATTCTGTTGGAACATCCTGTCTGTGTGTTTTACACCGGACCTGGTTCCGTTTTTATTATTATTCTGTTGGAACATCTTGTCTGTGTGTTTTACACCGGACCTGATTCCGTCTTGTTATTATTCTGTTGGAACATCCTGTCTGTGTGTTTTACACCGGACCTGATTCCATTATTTATTATTCTGTCGGAATATCCTGTCTGTGCGTTTACGCCGGACCTGATTCCATTATTTATTATTCTGTTGGAATAACCTATCTGTGCGGTCTATCGCATGCCGGGTGATTTCTTTTGTTATTCTATTCTTTATTATACTCAGTTGGTTAAGTTTTGATTTCTATACTCCATGAAATTAGTGGAATATCCTTGATAATTGCGGTTCATCCAGTATCTTTTCATGAAAATATTCTTCTAAGTATTCTTAAATTTTACTCCACAAAGCAGTATCATGTTGACAATTTGGAAGTTGTTAATTCTTGGATAAATTAATTCTTGAACTTGTTTTATTGAATTCTTATATCATTGTCATCATCCTCATGTTTATAAAATGTTGAAAGTCATCTGTGGCCTGTAGTGCATAGATGGACTTGGTATGATTATGACCAGGGATTATTCGGTATAATCATGACCGTAATGTTACAAATGATGTGGTAAAAGTCCTCATTGACCCGTAGTGCATTGATGGACAGTTGTTGGCATGATCATGACCATTAATGAATAAACGAATATCCTTGGCCGTAGTGCAGGGGTGATTCGATGATGTGGATTATTTTATTAAGCTGAGTCCCAGCGATAACAGTGTTGAAAAATCTTTTAAATCATAAAAGATAGTAGAGTTTATTTTCTACTCGACTCTTTTAACGGATTGCTTGTTCCGCGGCAGTTAAACTTGATGTCTATTATATTTTATCAGTTTAACATTGTTGAAGGCTAATGATAATTTATTCTGCATTATCTTAGTCATAATATTTCTTACTGAGCTAGTTGAGCTCACCCTTTCTTTCATTGTTCTCTTCAGGAAATGAGAACGTAACTGGGCAAGTCGGGGAACGGAGTGATGGTCCGAATGATAGTATTAGTTAGTAGTCCTCACTATTCTATGTCGGAATATCCTGTCGGTGTGAATTTCACCTGACCTGGTTCCATCATTTATTATTCTGTCGAAATATCCTGTCGGTGTGAATTTCACCTGACCTGGTTCCATATTTATTATTCCGCATTTATTATTCTGTTGGGAATAACCTGTCTGTGCGGTCTCTATCGCATGCATGGTGAATCCTTCTGTTATTCCATTCTTTATTATTCTGTTAGAATAACCTGTCTATGTGGATTGTCACATGCATGGTGAATAATCCTTTATATTCATTCCTTATTAAATTGTGGAAATGATCTGTATACGTGGATTACCGCATGGCTGGTGAAAATCCATTTGCAGTTTCATATATTCTTTATTATACTCATTTGGTTAAAGTTTTGATTTCTATAATCCATGAAATTAGTGGAATATCCTTGATATTTGCACTTCATCCAGTATCTTATCATGGAAATATTCATCAGAGCATTCTTGACTGTTACTTTACAAAGAAGTATCATGTTGACAATTTGGATATTATTAGTTCCTAGATAAACTAATTCTTGAACTTGTTTAATTGAATTCATATAACATCGTCATCATCCTCATGTTTATTTTATGTTGAAAGTCATCTTTGGCTTACGTGCATAGATAGACTTAGTATGATTATGACCAGGGATCATTCGGTATAATCATGAACTGTGATGTTATAAGTGGTGTGGTAAAATTCCTTAGTGGCCTGTAATGCATTGATAGACAGTTTTTGGTATGATTATGACCAGGAATTTTTCGGTATAATCATGACCATTGATGATTTAATGAATATCCTTGGCCCGTAATACAGGGATGATTAGATGATGTGGATTATTTTATTAAGCTGAGTCCCAGCGATAACAGTGTTAAAAAACCTTTTAAATCATAGAAGATAGTAGATTTTATTCTCTACTTGACTCTTCTAATGGATTGCTTATTCCGCTGCAGTTAAACTTGATGTTCGTTATATTTTATCAGTTTAACACTGTTGAAGGCTAATGATAATTTATTCTGCATTATCTTAGTCATAATATTTCTTACTGGGCTAGTTGAGCTCACCCTTTCTTTCACTGTTCTCTTCAGGACATGAGAATATAGCTGGGACGAGTCGGGAAACGGAGTGATGGTCCAGAGGATAGCATTAGTAGTCCTCACTATTCTGTGAAATAGTGTGATAATAATTTTAATGAGGACTCCTTTTGAGTATGGGTACTCTCTAGAAAATAATATTTTTACTCAAACTCACAGATTATGTTTGGTCGTATTGTACACGACAGTTGTATTCATGGTACAAAACCTAAATAGGAATTCCTATTTATGTGACATGACAATTGTTATTTGTATTCTTATGTATAAATAGGTACATGACCATGATACATTGTACACAATTATTGCTCATTCTGACTTAAAATGAGCAAGTTATGACAATTTCAATATTTAGGTTTTTTCGACGAAAAACGCTATAACCGGAGTTCTATAACTCCGATGACCATGAAATTTAAACTGGAGGCTCATGTTAACATGTGTAAGATCCTGCCAAGATTTGGGAATTTTTGGAGTTAACCTTGAGGTAGCTAATTTCTTAAAGAATTAATTAGAAATTGATTTTTGAAAAATAGTAAATGAATTTTAAAAATTATGAGAAAAATATATTTTCATTATGGGACTATATTATGCTAAATCCCAGAAAAGAATTATTTTTGGAACTGATTTAGTATTTTTCATGAAAATAGTTTAGTTACGAACATATGAGTTAAATGTGTTATGTGAAGTAACAAAGTTGGAAGATAGAATTTTATGGCTTGGAAGTCCTATATAAGGTATATGTAGATTGTTGATAAGGAATTTGATTATTGGTGATGAAATCTTATGAGTATGACATGTTTGAATGATTAAATGCATTATTTGGTAAAGTGTAAACAACTGAAATAAATTGTTTATAATTTTAAGAAGTGATTAAAATATTGTTATAATATTAATGAAATTAGATTATGAGATTATTAAGTGATTGATAACATTGGGATACTCTTGAACCCTGGATAAATTATATTATAAATGTTTAATATTTATCCTTTATCTCATTTGATTGATTCTTTATATCATTGTCATGATCCTCATGCTTATATTGTGTTAAAAGTCATCTGTGGCTTACGTGCATAGATGGACTTGGTATAATTATGACCAAGGATTGTTCAGTATAATCATTACCGTAATTAGAAACACGATTATCTATGGCACGTAGTGCATGGATAATTCGTGGTCGTGATACTAAAGAATATCCTTGGCCTGTAGTGCAAGGATGATTCGATGATGTGGATTAATTATTGAGCTGAGTCTCAGCAATGAAATATTAATTCATAGATGTGGTAAAAGTCATATGTGGCTTACGTGCATAGATGGACTTGGTATGATTATGACCAGGGATTGTTCGGTATAATCATTACCGTAATTGAACACACGATTATCTTTGGCACGTAGTGCATGGATAATTCGTGGTCGTGATACTAAAGAATATCCTTAGCCTGTAGTGCAGGGATGATCCGATGATGTGGATTAATTATTGAGCTGAGTCTCAGCAATAAAATATAAATTCATAGATGTGGTAAAAGTCATCTGTGGCTTACGTGCATAGATGGACTTGGTATGATTATGACCAGGGATTGTTCGGTATAATCATGACCGTAATTGAAAATACGATTATCTTTGGCACGTAGTGCATGGATAATTCGTGGTCGTGATACTATTAAGCTGAGTCTCAGTATTATTGATTTTACAGTTGTATATCTTTGACCTGTAGTGCAAAGATGAACTGTTGATTATTGGTTATACAGTTGGCATGTAGTGCAAAAATGAATTATTAAGAAATATCTTTGGGCGTATTGCAAAGATGAATTTAATGTTTTCAACGATAAAGGTCTTCAAGGTATCCTCACCTCTTCGTCATACTAGGTACGTACGTAAATATCGAGGGCGAAATTTCATAAGGTGGAGAGATTGTGAGACCCCGAATTTTATGAAATAAAAGTATTCAATTTTTCTATTTTGGTAAATGGTTAAATTGATAAAAGGTTAAAGTTAAAGGTGATATGTGAAAATTTTTCACAGTAGACAAGTTGTCATAAAATACCCGGTTACTATTCAATCTAATATTGTTCACTCGAATTTTTGGGGTACTTTTTGTGTCGGAGTACTATTCATGAGTTATTCACGAGTTACTATTCATGAGTTACTATTCACGAGTTACTATTCACAAGTTACTATTTACGAGAAATATTCGATTAGTCGGGGAATATTTGTACGACGGTACAATCATTGGTGGACCCTACAACAGAATTATTGTCGGATTGAGAAAACGACAAAAATATTTTATTAAAAATAACGGCGGAAGTTTTACCGTTGATACTGTTGAACTACTCGGTAGTAAAAGTACAGTAATACGTGTGGTTGCATAGTAGCACACGATATTGATTATTAATGCTTATGTGAGAAGTCACTCAGTTTGATTCAATTATTGTCAATTAATAATATGAATTATTTAGCGATAATGAAATTTTGTTTTATTCGTACTATTAACGTAATAAAACAGAAACATCTTTTTATATAAAACAGAATACTTTATTAAAGTTGTTTATTTTATTAGGCAATAATTAGAATATATTATATTTTATTTAAAAGGTTTTGCTTTAAATATGAACCGTCAGATTAAAGTAAATCAATCTGAACCGTTCATGGATTAGTTACTATGCATTCTATTTTTCTATAAATAGAAGCTCATTCCTTCATTATTTTCTTACGAATTCACTTAACTCTAGAGAGAGAAACTGTAGAGAGAAAGAAGAAGAGTATTCTACCACTTAACTACTTCTTTGTTTCAGTTCTTCTTTAAAACGGTAAGAGGTGTTATTCTTTTTTATTCATGAAGAGAACTTATGTTATTTTATCCTTTATTATTCTGTTGGAATAACCTGTATGCGTGGTTTACCCTATACTTGGTGGAATGACCTGTATATGCGGTTTACCCAATACTTGGTGATCTTCTTCTGTTATTCCATTCTTTATTATTATGTTAGAATAACCTGTTTATGCGAAGTACCGCATACTTGGTGAAACTCTTTCATTATTCAGTTCTTTACGATTTTGTCGGAATATCCTGTCGGTGTGAATTTCACTGACCTGATTTCATCATTTATTATTCCGCATTTATTATTCTGTCGGAATATCCTGTCGGTGTGAATTTCACCTGACCTGGTTCCATATTTATTATTCCGCATTTATTATTCTGTTGGGAATAACATGTCTGTGCGGTCTCTATCGCATGCATGGTGAATCCTTCTGTTATTTCATTCTTTATTATTCTGTTGGAATAAGCTGTCTATGTGGATTGCCACATGCATGGTGAACAATCCTTTATATTCATTCCTTATTAAATTGTGGAAATGATCTGTATACGTGGATTACCGCATGGCTGGTGAAAATCCATTTGCAGTTTCATATATTCTTTATTATACTCATTTGGTTAAAGTTTTGATTTCTATACTCCATGAAATTAGTGGAATATCCTTGATATTTGCGCTTCATCCAGTATCTTTTCATGGAAATATTCTTATGAGCATTCTTGACTGTTACTTTTCAAAGAAGTATCATATTGACAATTTGGATATTATTAGTTCCTAGATAAACTAATTCTTGAACTTGTTTAATTGAATTCCTATAACATTGTCATCATCCTCATGTTTATTTTATGTTGAAAGTCATCTTTGGCTTACGTGCATAGATAGACTTAGTATGATTATGACCAGGGATCATTCGGTATAATCATGAACTGTGATGATATAAGTGGTGTGGTAAAAGTCCTCAGTGGCCTGTAATGCATTGATAGACAGTTTTTGGTATGATTATGACTAGGAATTTTTTGGTATAGTCATGACCATTGATGATTTAATGAATATCCTTGGCGCGTAATACAGGGATGATTAGATGATGTGGATTATTTTATTAAGCTGAGTCCCAGCGATAACAATGTTAAAAAACCTTTTTAAATTATAGAAGATAGTAGGTTTTATTCTCTACTTCACTCTTCTAATGGATTGCTTATTCCGTTACAGTTAAACTTGATGTCTATTGTATTTTATCAGTTTAACATTGTTGAAGACTATTGATAATTTATTCGTCATTATCTTAGTCATAATATTTCTTACTAGGCTAGTTGAGCTCACCCTTTCTTTCAATTTTCTCTTCAGGAAATGAGAATATAGCTGGGACGAGTCAGGGAAAGGAGTGATGGTCTAGAAGATAGCATTAGTAGTCCTCACTATTCTGTTAAATAGTGCGACAATAAATGTAATGAGGACTCCTTGAGTATGAATATTGTCTAGATGACAATATTCTTATTAGAACTCTCAGTTTATGTATTGTCGTATGTTACACGACATTTGTATAATTAAGTTTGTATTTGTATTTTGTACCATGTATTTGGCGACTCAAGATGGGTGATGAATACCTAATTTTGGGGGCGTCACAGTCGGAATATCCTTTCTGTGCGTTTACTCCGGACCTGATTCCATTATTTATTATTCTGTTGGAATAACCTGTCTGTGCGGTCTATCGCATGCATGGTGATTTCTTTTGTTATTCCATTCTTTATTGTACTCAGTTGGTTAAGTTTTGACTTTTATACTCCATGAAATTTGTGGAATATCCTTGATAATTGCGTTTCATCCAGTATCTTTTCATGAAAATATTTTTCTAAGCATTCTTGAATTTTACTCCACAAAGCAGTATTATGTTCACAATTTGGACGTTGTTAATTCTTGAATAAATTAATTCTTGAACTTGTTTTACTGAATTCTTATATCATTGTCATCATCCTCATATTTATAAAATGTTGAAAGTCATCTGTGGCATGTAGTGCATAGATGGACTTGGTATGATTATGACCAGGGATTATTCGGTATAATCATGACCGTAATGTTACAAATGATGTGGTAAAACTCCTTATTGGCCCGTAGTGCATTGATGGACAGTTGTTGGCATTATCATGACCATTAATGAATACACGAATATCCTTGGCCGTAGTGCAGGGGTGATTCGATGATGTGGATTATTTTATTAAGCTGAGTCCCAGCGATCACAATGTTGAAAAACCTTTTAAATCATAAAAGATAGTAGAGTTTATTTTCTACTTGACTCTTTTAATGGATTGCTTGTTCCGCTGCAGTGAAACTTGATGTCTATTATGTTTTATCAGTTTAAAATTGTTGAAGGCTAATGATAATTTATTCTGCATTATCTAAGTCATAATATTTCTTACTGGGCTAGTTGAGCTCACCCTTTCTTTCACTGTTCTCTTCAGGAAATGAGAACGTAGCTGGGGCAAGTCGGGAAACGGAGTAATGGTCCGAATGATAGTATTAGTTAGTAGTCCTCACTATTCTATGTAATAGTGTGTTAATAAATGTAATGAGGATTCCTTTTGAGTATGAATACTCTCTAAAAGATAATATTTGTATTCAAACTCACAGTTTATGATTTGTCGTATTGTACACGACAGTTGTATTAGTAAGTTGTATTTGTATTATGTACATCAAGTTTAACTCCAACGGAATTAGCAATCCATTAGAAGTGTCAAGTAGAGAATAAAACCTACTATCTTCTATGATTTAAAAAGGTTTTTTAACACTGTTATCGCTGGGACTCAGCTTAATAAAATAATCCACATCATCTAATCATCCCTGTATTACGGGCCAAGGATATTCATTAAAGCATCAATGGTCATGACTATACCGAAAAATTCCTGGTCATAATCATACCAAAAACTGTCTATCAATGTATTACAGGCCACTGAGGACTTTTACCACACCACTTATAACATCACAGTTCATGATTATACCGAATGATCCCTGGTCATAATCATACTAAGTCTATCTATGCACGTAAGCCAAAGATGACTTTCAACATAAAATAAACATGAGGATGATGACAATGTTATAGAAATTCAACTAAACAAGTTCAAGAATTAGTTTATCTAGGAACTAATAATATCCAAATTGTCAACATGATACTTCTTTGTAAAGTAACAGTCAAGAATGCTCATAAAAATATTTCCATGAAAAGTACTGGATGAAGCGCAAATATCAAGGATATTCCACTAATTTCATGGAGTATAGAAATCAAATCTTTAACCAAATGAGTATAATAAAGAATATATGAAACTGCAAATGGATTTTCACCAGCCATGCGGTAATCCACGTATACAGATCATTTCCACAATTTAATAAGGAATGAATATAAAGGATTATTCACCATGCATGTGGCAATCCACATAGACAGCTTATTCCAACAGAATAATAAAGAATGAAATAACAGAAGGATTCACCATGCATGCGATAGAGACCGCACAGACAGGTTATTCCCAACAGAATAATAAATGCGGAATAATAAATATGGAACCAGGTCAAGTGAAATTCACACCGACAGGATATTCCAACAGAATAATAAATACGGAATAATAAATGATGAAACCAGGTCAGGTGAAATTCACACCGACAGGATATTCCGACAAAATTGTAAAGAACGGAATAATGAAAGAGTTTCACCAAGTATGCGGTACTTCGCATAAACAGATTATTCCAACATAATAATAAGAATGGAATAATAGAAGAAGATCACCAAGTATTGGGTAAACCTCATATACAGGTCATTCCACCAAGTATAGGGTAAACCACGCATACAGGTTATTCCAACAGAATAGTAAAGGATGAAATAACATAAGTTCTCTTCATGAATAAAAAAGAATAACACCCCTTACTGTTTTAAAGAAGAACTGAAATAAAGAAGTAGTTAAGTGGTAGAATACTTTCTTCTTTCTCTCTATAGTTTTTCTCTCTAGAGTTTAGTGAATTCGTCAGAAAATAATGAAGGAATGAGGTTCTATTTATAGGAAAATGGAATGCATAGTAACTAATCCATGAACGATTCAGATTGATTTACTTTAATCTGACGGTCCATATTTAAAGCAAAACCTTTTAAATAAAATATAATATATTCTAATTATTGCCTAATAAAACAAACAACTTTAATAAAGTATTCTGTTTTATATAAAAAGATGTTTCTGTTTTATTACGTTAATAATACGAATAAAACAAAACTTCATTATCGCTAAATAATTCATATTATTAATTGACAATAATTGAATCAAACTGAGTGACTTCTCACATAAGCATTAATAATCAATACCGTGTGCTATTATGCAACCACACGTATTACTATACTTTTAGTACCGAGTAGTTCAACAGTATCAACGATAAAACTTCCGCCGTTATTTTTAATAAAATATTTTTGTCGTTTTCTCAATCCGACAATAATTCTGTTGTGGGGTCCACCAATGATTGTACCGTCGTACAAATATTCCCCGACTAATCAAATATTTCCCGTAAATAGTAACTCGTGAATAGTAACTCGTCAATAGTAACTCGTGAATAGTAACTCATGAATAGTAACTCGTGAATAGTACTCCGACACAAAAAGTACCCCAAAAACTCGAGTGAACAATATTAGAGTGAATAGTAACCGGGTATTTTAAGACAACTTGTCTACTTTGAAAAATTTTCACATATCACCTTTAACTTTAACCTTTTATAAATTTAACCATTTACCAAAATAGAAAAATTGAATACTTTTATTTCATAAAATTCGGGGTCTCACAATCTCTCCTCCTTATAAAATTTCGCCCTCAAAATTTACGTACGTACCTGGTATGACGAAGAGGTGAGGATACCTTGAATACCTTTATCGTTGAAAACATTAAATTCATCTTTGCAATACGGCCAAAGATATTTATTAATAATTCATTTTTGCACTACATGCCAACTTTATAACCAATAATCAACAGTTCATCTTTGCACTACAGGTCAAAGATATACAACTGTAAAATCAATAATACTGTGACTCAGCTTAATAGTATCACGACCACGAATTATCCATGCACTACGTGCCAAAGATAATCGTATTTTCAATTACGGTCATGATTATACCGAACAATCCTTGGTCATAATCATACCAAGTCCATCTATGCACGTAAGCCACAGATGACTTTTACCACATCTATGAATTTATATTTCATTGCTGAGACTCAGCTCAATAATTAATCCACATCATCGAATCATCCCTGCACTACAAGCTAAGGATATTCTTTAGTATCACGACCACGAATTATCCATGCACTACGTGCCAAAGATAATCGTGTTTTTAATTACGGTAATGATTATACCGAACAATCCCTGGTCATAATCATACCAAGTCCATCTATGGACATAAGCCACAGATGACTTTTACCACATCTATGAATTAATATTTCATTGCTGAGACTCAGCTCAATAATTAATTCACATCATCGAATCATCCCTGCACTACAGGCCAATGATATTCTTTAGTATCACGACCACGAATTATCCATGCACTACGTGCCAAAGATTATCGTGTTTTTAATTATGGTAATGATTATACCGAACAATCCCTGGTCATAATCATACCAAGTCCATCTATGCACGTAAGCCACAGATGACTTTTAACACAATATAAGCATGTGGATCATGACAATGATATAAAGAATCAATCAAATGAGATAAAGGATAAATATTAAACATTTATAATATAATTTATTCAAGGTTCAAGAGTATCCCAATGTTATCAATCACTTAATAATCTCATAATCTAATTTCATTAATATTATAACAATATTTTAATCACTTCTTAAAATTATAAACAATTTATTTCAGTTGTTTACACTTTACCAAATAATGCATTTAATCATTCAAACATGTCATACTCATAAGATTTCATCACCAATAATTAAATTCCTTATCAATAATCTACATATACCTTATATAGAATTTCCAAGCCATAAAATCCTATCTTCCAACTTTGTTACTTCACATAATACATTTAATTCATATGTTCGTAACTAAACTATTTTCATGAAAAATACTAAATCAGTTCCAAAAATAATTCTTTTATGGGATTTAGCATAATATAGTCCCATAATGAATATATATTTTTCTCAGAATTTTTAAAATTCATTTACTATTTTTCAAAAATCAATTTCTAATTAATTCTTTAAGAAATTAGCTACCTCAAGGTTAACTCCAAAAATTCCCAAATCTTGGCAGAATCTTACACATGTTAACATGAGCCTCCAGTTTAAATTTCATGGTCATCGGAGTTATAGAACTCCGGTTATAGCATTTTTTGTCGAAAAAACCTAAATATTGAAATTGTCGTAACTCGCTCATTTTAAGTCAGAATGAGCTCATTTTTGGACAGGAGGTACTTTATACCATATAATTTCCTGTCCCAAAAGTCCACAATTTTTTTTCACAAATTATGTGGCCGAAACAGCCCCTTTAAGTAGCTTTTTCCGGTTATGAAGCTTTGGACTCCTTTGCTAAAAAAATAGTCCACACGCAAATCTACAACACCTTTTCTAATGATTCCACTTGGATAAGTTAGGAAACTCATAGATCTAACTCTAGAACTTGACCAAACTCAAAAATTCGAAATATAATAGGAGATATGGTCAATTGAATTTCATGTTCCATTTTTACCAAAATCTGATTTTTTAACCCTTTGTGATTTCTAAGAAACTTTCATGTTTTCTCATAATAACCAACATAACTCATCATAACACTTACTAATACCACATTTACCCATAATTTTCATTAGTCCGATGCTTTTATTATGACTTTCATCATAATCCACGTAAATAGATCCTTTTAGTTGAAGAAATATTTGAGGGTTTTAAAAATGAGTTTTGTACTGGGTCAATACAAAATTCGATTTCATGCTCTAGGGGTAGTTAAAGAAGTCTTCAAGAATATGTCAGGAAATTTATTAACAATAAGAATATCATTCAAAACTGTGACTCTCATCCAAGACTTGGATAGAACATGAAATGAAGGTTTCTCCTAATGGAGTTTCAACCGATAGGTCAAAGTCTAACTTCTCTAGAGTCAAATTTAAAAGTTGAACGCAAGCAAGAGAGATAAAAGAATGGGTAGAACCGATATCTAATAGGGTATAGACTTCGTAAGAATTTATAATTAACTAACCCGTGCTAACTTCGTTCGGTTTACTCGCTTTTTGAGAAGTCATGAAAAACGCTCTTCCTAAAACCAACGACTTTGTTTTGTCCGTATCCGCCTTTGGTGCCACCGTCCCAGCTGGACTTGACTTTGGTGCACGACAAAATCGGGCTAAATGACCTTCTCTTCTTGCAATTTTCACTTCTATTATCGTTTCCAAGATTACCACCGAAGTGGTTACCATTCTTGGCATGATAATTTTCTCCACGATGGTTATCATTGTTCCGATAGACGTTGCCACCAGTATGATTATTATAGTGTTGTTGGTCGTTACCTTTTGCTTGAGCTGAATCAAAACTCTCATGTGCTTCATTGCTTATCTAAGCATTTTCAGATGTCATTCTCAAACACTAACACAAAACAAGGGTTAATTAACATATCACATTTTATTCCTATACTCTGACTGACCAATTAAATACCAAATAAACTTAGGTAGGTCATACTAGCGAAGGAATTCCCCGTCTCTTCCCTCCTAGTTCTTATCTCACATCTCAACCAGGGATCATATCCCTAAGCTCTGATACCAACTATGACGCCCCCAAAATTAGGTATTCATCACCCATCTTTAGTCGCCAAATACATGGTACAAAATACAAATACAAACTTAATTATACAAATGTCGTGTAACATACGACAATACATAAACTGAGAGTTCTAATAAGAATATTGTCATCTAGACAATATCCATACTCAAGGAGTCCTCATTACATTTAATGTCGCACTATTTAACAGAATAGTGAGGACTACTAATGCTATCTTCTGGACCATCACTCCTTTCCCTGACTCGTCCAAGCTATATTCTCATTTCCTGAAGAGAACATTGAAAGAAAGGGTGAGCTCAACTAGCCCAGTAAGAAATATTATGACTAAGTTAATGACGAATAAATTATCAATAGTCTTCAACAATGTTAAACTGATAAAATACAATAGACATCAAGTTTAACTGCAACGGAATAAGCAATCCATTAGAAGAGTCAAGTAGAGAATAAAACCTACTATCTTCTATGATTTAAAAAGGTTTTTTAACACTGTTATCGCTGGGACTCAGCTTAATAAAATAATCCACATCATCTAATCATCCTTGTATTACGGGCTAAGGATATTCATTAAATCATCAATGGTCATGACTATACCAAAAAATTCATGGTCATAATCATACCAAAAACTGTTTATCAATGCATTACAGGCCACTGAGGACTTTTACCACACCACTTATAACATCACAGTTCATGATTATACCAAATGATCCCTGATCATAATCATACTAAGTCTATCTATGCACGTAAGCCAAAGATGACTTTCAACATAAAATAAACATGAGGATGATGACAATGTTATAGCAATTCAATTAAACAAGTTCAAGAATTAGTTTATCTAGGAACTAATAATATCCAAATTGTCAACATGATACTTCTTTGTAAAGTAACAGTCAAGAATGCTCAGAAGAATATTTCCATGAAAAGATACTGGATGAAGCGCAAATATCAAGGATATTCCACTAATTTCATGGAGTATAGAAATCAAATCTTTAACCAAATGAGTATAATAAAGAATATATGAAACTGCAAATGGATTTTCACCAGCCATGCGGTAATCCACGTATACGGATCATTTCCACGATTTAATAAGGAATGAATATAAAGGATTATTCACCATACATGCGGCAATCCACATAGACAGGTTATTCCAACAGAATAATAAAGAATGGAATAATAGAAGGATTCTCCATGCATGCGATAGAGACCGCACAGACAGGTTATTCCCAACAGAATAATAAATGCGGAATAATAAGTATGAAACCAGGTCAGGTGAAATTCACACCGACATGATATTTCGACAGAATAATAAATGCGGAATAATAAATGATGGAACCAGGTCAGGTGAAATTCACACCGACAGGATATTCCGACAAAATTGTAAAGAACGGAATAATGAAAGAGTTTCACCAAGTATGCGGTACTTCGCATAAACAGGTTATTCCAACATAATAATAAAGAATAGAATAACAGAAGAAGATCACCAAGTATTTGGTAAACCACATATACAGGTCATTCCACCAAGTATAGGGTAAACCACGCATACAGGTTATTCCAACATAATAATAAAGGATGAAATAACATAAGTTCTCTTCATGAATAAAAAAGAATAACACCCCTTACCGTTTTAAAGAAGAACTGAAATAAAGAAGTAGTTAAGTGGTAGAATACTCTTCTTCTTTCTATCTATAGTTTCTCTCTCTAGAGTTCAGTGAATTCGTAAGAAAATAATGAAGGAATGAGGTTCTATGTATAGGAAAATGGAATGCATAGTAACTAATCTATGAACGGTTCAGATTGATTTACTTTAATCTAACGGTCCATATTTAAAGCAAAACCTTTTAAATAAAATATAATATATTCTAATTATTGCCTAATAAAATAAACAACTTTAATAAAGTATTCTGTTTTATATAAAAAGATGTTTCTGTTTTATTACGTTAATAATACGAATAAAACAAAACTTCATTATCGCTAAATAATTCATATTATTAATTGACAATAATTGAATCAAACTGAGTGACTTCTCACATAAGCATTAATAATCAATACCGTGTGCTACTATGCAACCACACGTATTACTGTAGTTTTTCTACCGAGTAGTTCAACAGTATCAACGGTAAAACTTCCGCCGTTATTTTTAATAAAATATTTTTGTCGTTTTCTCAATCCGACAATAATTCTGTTGTGGGGTCCACCAATGATTGTACCGTCGTACAAATATTCCCCGACTAATCAAATATTTTCCGTAAATAGTAACTCGTGAATAGTAACTCATGAATAGTAACTCATAAATAGTAACTCGTGAATAGTAACTCGTAAAACAGAATACTTTATTAAAGTTGTTTGTTTTATTAGGCAATAATTAGAATATATTATATTTTATTTAAAAGGTTTTGCTTTAAATATGGACCGTCAGATTAAAGTAAATCAATCTGAACCGTTCATGGATTAGTTACTATGCATTCCATTTTTCTATAAATAGAAGCTCATTCCTTCATTATTTTCTTACGAATTCACTGAACTCTAGAGAGAGAAACTATAGAGAGAAAGAAGAAGAGTATTCTACCACTTAACTACTTCTTTATTTTAGTTCTTCTTTAAAACGGTAAGGGGCGTTATTCTTTTTTATTCATGAAGAGAACTTATGTTATTTCATCCTTTATTATTCTGTTGAAATAACATGTATGCGTGGTTTACCCTATAATTGGTGGAATGACCTGTATATGCGGTTTACCCAAAACTTGGTGATCTTCTTCTGTTATTCCATTCTTTAATATTATGTTGGAATAACCTGTTTATGCGAAGTACCGCATACTTGGTGAAACTCTTTCATTATTCTATTCTTTACGATTTTGTCGGAATATCCTGTCGGTGTGAATTTCACTGACCTGATTTCATCATTTATTATTCCGCATTTATTATTCTGTCGGAATATCCTGTCGGTGTGAATTTCACCTGACCTGGTTCCATATTTATTATTCCGCATTTATTATTCTGTTGGGAATAACATGTCTGTGCGGTCTCTATCGCATGCATGGTGAATCCTTCTGTTATTTCATTCTTTATTATTCTGTTGGAATAAGCTGTCTATGTGGATTGCCACATGCATGGTGAACAATCCTTTATATTCATTCCTTATTAAATTGTGGAAATGATCTGTATACGTGGATTACCGCATGGCTGGTGAAAATCCATTTGCAGTTTCATATATTCTTTATTATACTCATTTGGTTAAAGTTTTGATTTCTATACTCCATGAAATTAGTGGAATATCCTTGATATTTACGCTTCATCCAGTATCTTTTCATGAAAATATTCTTCTGAGCATTCTTGACTGTTACTTTACAAAGAAGTATCATGTTGACAATTTGGATCTTATTAGTTCCTAGATAAACTAATTCTTGAACTTGTTTAATTGAATTCCTATAACATTGTCATCATCCTCATGTTTATTTTATGTTGAAAGTCATCTTTGGCTTACGTGCATAGATAGACTTAGTATGATTATGACCAGGGATCATTCGGTATAATCATGAACTGTGATGATATAAGTGGTGTGGTAAAAGTCCTCAGTGGCCTGTAATGCATTGATAGACAGTTTTTGGTATGATTATGACTAGGAATTTTTTGGTATAGTCATGACCATTGATGATTTAATGAATATCCTTGGCGCGTAATACAGGGATGATTAGATGATGTGGATTATTTTATTAAGCTGAGTCCCAGCGATAACAATGTTAAAAAACCTTTTTAAATTATAGAAGATAGTAGGTTTTATTCTCTACTTCACTCTTCTAATGGATTGCTTATTCCGTTACAGTTAAACTTGATGTCTATTGTATTTTATCAGTTTAACATTGTTGAAGACTATTGATAATTTATTCGTCATTATCTTAGTCATAATATTTCTTACTAGGCTAGTTGAGCTCACCCTTTCTTTCAATTTTCTCTTCAGGAAATGAGAATATAGCTTGGACGAGTCAGGGAAAGGAGTGATGGTCCAGAAGATAGCATTAGTAGTCCTCACTATTCTGTTAAATAGTACGACAATAAATGTAATGAGGACTCCTTGAGTATGGATATTGTCTAGATGACAATAATCCTATTAGAACTCTCAGTTTATGTATTGTCGTATGTTACACGACATTTGTATAATTAAGTTTGTATTTGTATTTTGTACCATGTATTTGGCGACTAAAGATGGGTGATGAATACCTAATTTTGGGGGCGTCAGATTGTGAGACCCCGAATTTTATGAAATAAAAGTATTCAATTTTTCTATTTTGGTAAATGGTTAAATTGATAAAAGGTTAAAGTTAAAGGTGATATGTGAAAATTTTTCAAAGTAGATAAGTTGTCATAAAATACCCGATTACTATTCACTCTAATATTGTTCACTCGAGTTTTTGGGGTACTTTTTGTGTCGGAGTACTATTAATGAGTTACTATTCACGAGTTACTATTCATGAATTACTATTCACGAGTTACTATTCACGAGTTACTATTCATGAGTTACTATTTACGGAAAATATTCGATTAGTCGGGAAATATTTGTACGACGGTACAATCATTGGTGGACCCCACAACAAAATTATTATCGGATTGAAAAAACGACAAAAATATTTTATTAAAAATAACGGCGGAAGTTTTACCGTTGATACTGTTGAACTACTCGGTAGTAAAAGTACAGTAATACGTGTGGTTGCATAGTAGCACACGATATTGATTATTAATGCTTATGTGAGAAGTCACTCAGTTTGATTCAATTATTGTCAATTAATAATATGAATTATTTAGCGATAATGAAGTTTTTTTTTATTCGTATTATTAACGTAATAAAACAGAAACATCTTTTTATATAAAACAGAATACTTTATTAAAGTTGTTTGTTTTATTAGGCAATAATTAGAATATATTATATTTTATTTAAAAGGTTTTGCTTTAAATATGGACCGTCAGATTAAAGTAAATCAATCTGAACCGTTCATGGATTAGTTACTATGCATTCCATTTTCCTATAAATAGAATCATTCCTTCATTATTTTCTTACGAATTCACTTAACTCTAGAGAGAGAAACTGTAGAGAGAAAGAAGAAGAGTATTCTATCACTTAACTACTTATTTGTTTCAGTTCTTCTTTAAAACGGTAAGAGGTGTTATTCTTTTTTATTCATGAAGAGAACTTATGTTATTTTATCCTTTTTTATTCTGTTGGAATAACCTGTATACGTGGTTTACCCTATACTTGGTGGAATGACCTGTATATGCGGTTTACCCAATACTTGGTGATCTTCTTCTGTTATTCCATTCTTTATTATTATGTTAGAATAACCTGTTTATGCGAAGTACCGCATACTTGGTGAAACTCTTTCATTATTCAGTTCTTTACGATTTTATCGGAATATCCTGTTGGTGTGAATTTCACCTGACCTGGTTCCATCATTTATTAATCCGCATTTATTATTCTATCAAAATATCCTGTCGGTGTGAATTTCACCTTACCTGGTTCCATATTTATTATTCCGCATTTATTATTCTGTTGGGAATAACCTATATGTGCGGTCTCTATCGCATGCATGGTGAATCCTTCTGTTATTCCATTCTTTATTATACTGTTGGAATAACCTGTCTATGTGGATTGCCACATGCATGGTGAATAATCCTTTATATTCATTCCTTATTAAATTGTGGAAATGATCTGTATACGTGGATTACCGCATGGCTGGTGAAAATCCATTTGCAGTTTCATATATTCTTTATTATACTCATTTGGTTAAAGTTTTGATTTCCATACTCCACGAAATTAGTGGAATATCCTTGATATTTGCGCTTCATACAGTATCTTTTCATGGAAATATTCTTATGAGCATTCTTGACTGTTACTTTATAAAGAAGTATCATGTTGACAATTTGTATATTATTAGTTCCTAGATAAACTAATTCTTGAACTTGTTTAATTGAATTGCTATAATATTGTCATCATCCTTATGTTTATTTTATGTTGAAAGTCATCTTTGGCTTACGTGCATAGATAGACTTACTATGATTATGACCAGGGATCATTCGGTATAATCATGAACTGTGATGTTATAAGTGGTGTGGTAAAAGTCCTCAGTGGCCTGTAATGCATTGATAGACAGGTTTTGGTATGATTATGAACAGGGATCATTCGGTATAGTCATGACCATTGATGATTTAATGAATATCATTGGCCCGTAATACAGGGATGATTAGATGATGTGGATTATTTTATTAAGCTGAGTCCCAGCGATAACAGTGTTAAAAAACCTTTTTAAATCATAGAAGATAGTAGGTTTTATTCTCTACTTGACTCTTCTAATGGATTGCTTATTCCGTTGCAGTTATTTTATCAGTTTAACATTGTTGAAGACTATTGATAATTTATTCGTCATTATCTTAATCATAATATTTCTTACTGGGCTAGTTGAGCTCACCCTTTCTTTCAATGTTCTCTTCAGGAAATGAGAATATAGCTGGGACGAGTCAGGAAAAGGAGTGATGGTCCAGAAAATAGCATTAGTAGTCCTCACTATTCTGTTAAAAAGTGCGACAATAAATGTAATGAGGACTCCTTGAGTATGGATATTGTCTAGATGACAATATTCCTATTAGAACTCTCAGTTTATGTATTATCGTATGTTACACGACATTTGTATAATTAAGTTTGTATTTGTATTTTGTACCATTTATTTGGCGGCTCAAGATGGGTGATGAATACCTAATTTTGGGGGCGTCACAAGAATTAGATTTTGAGATTATACTATGACGCCCCCAAAATTAGGTATACATCACCCATCTTGGGTCGTCAGATACATAGTACAGAATACAAAAACAACTTACTAATACAACTGTCGTGTACAATACGACAAAACATAAACTGTGAGTTTGAATACAAATATTTTCTTCTAGAGAGTATTCATACTCAAAAGGAGTCCTCATTACATTTATTAACACACTATTACATAGAATAGTGAGTACTACTAACTAATACTGTGACGAACGAGAATTTTGTAATTTATTTTAAATATTTATTGAATTAAATAAATATTTTTTTTATGATTTAATTATTAGATTAAATAATCAATTGATGCAATTGTGATAGATTAATTTAATTATATGTGTTACATTTATTAAATTAATAAAGAGAATAATTTTATCAAGGTATGAAATTATGTGAGCTTATTTAATTAAATAAATTATTTAATTAAGCATGATGTTATTTAATTAATTTAATTATTAATTAGAGAATTAATAAATTGACATTATTTATTAATGAGATAATTGAATATATGATTATGTGAATTTACGAGTAATTATTATATTTTATTTAAAGTAAATTAAATAAAATATGGGACTTATTTTATAAAGAGGGTGACATTTTCAAACTATATGATAAAAGGTTATTAAAATAATGAGTTTTGAACCTAGTTTCCTAGCCAAATGAGGCCTTAGGAGGAGTTGGGGACAGTTAAACCACGAATAGAATAACTGACCTCAACTCTGCGCTTAAAGGCTCAGATGAGTTTATCTTACGTATTTTTAGAACCAGAGAGTTTGCAGAGAGAGTTGGAGAAATCTTTGAGAGAGATTGTGTGTATTGTGATTGAAATAGAGAGAATTGTCATCCTTACTCATCTACGCTTTGGGTAATCTCTTCTTTCTCAAATTCTATTTCTACGTCTTTTTAAAGTTTTCATAATTATGGCTTAAGTCCTCTGTAGAGTTTCTATGGTTGAATAGGGTAACAATTATGAGTATAAATGTAATCATAAGAGTAGCTTAACATGTTTTTTTTATATATATTGCATGATCCCATACCCTAAGTGTAGTAATCTGATGACTTGTTATTTCAAAATAAACAGAGTACGTGATATGGCCATATGGCCATATATGTGATAATTAATGTATTGATTATATATTATCCCTAAATTTTGGACTTGTATGTTGTTATGCATGTTAATACGAAGAGTTTAAGCCTTAAACGAACGAATTCAGTGTTATAACGAATTCGTAGGGAGAATTTTCACATAAAGTTTTCTAAAACTTCATGAACATCAAAGTCAGTGAATTGTTAGGCTTTAAATCTGTTATTAAGTGTTTAAAATTAGTTTTGTCAGTATATAAATATTGGGTATTAATTATATATGAATTCCAACATGTGGGTATGTTTAATTTGGAGAATTAATGATTTTGTAGTAATTATTTTCGCTGAATTCTGTGTTCTTCGCGAACTGGAAAAAAAAAAAAAAAAGAGCTTTTAAATTTTCTAAGTCTAACAGTGGGTTAGTGTATTAAAATAATGAACATGTAAATATGTTAGAAATATTATATGATGATAAAATATTTGTTTAGCATGTAAATAACATAATTACATGTGAGTTGTATTATTAAATACATAATTAGTTATTCATTCATAACGAACAAATTAGGTGTCAACGTGATGATTTGACTAAGTTAGTCAATTATTAAAGTAGACAACGAGAATAAGTTATGATGATTAGTTAATAATTAACTGGTATTGAATGTGAATGGTATGTAGGATTTATTTCAAAGAACGTGATTAGTTAAAGTGTAATCTATACGCGAGGCAAGTCTCCTAAACTTAAACTCTTAAATTGAGCAAGTTTCTTAACTCTACTTTTACATTGAGCAATTTACTTAAACTTAAATTATTATTCAAGTTCAAGTATTATATTAAAGATTGATTATCTTTCAAAGCATGATTCAATTATACAATAATTGTTCTATTGTATACATTTGAGATTATTATTCAAATCGAATATCATTATTGTTGAACCTTTTTAGACTAGTGAATCTTAATGATTTAGCTAGTCCTTAGTTGATGAACGTTCTAAATTTCAGAACCCTTATTGAATTATCCAAACCAAACTTCCTTTGGTGCGGACTCGAATGTCAAACTGAGATGAACAACCTTGAAAAGGGATTCACTTATGCGTTAGCGTTAAGATATTGTGCACAGTATGGTACTAAGGGCTGATCCCCCTAAGTACGAGAAGAAGGTCCATAGTCTTATGACTGTTAAAGGTTTCAAGTATAATCCTTGATAACCTAGGACATAGTTCAAGGTCTTATGACCCTCAGAATTCTTTTGATTCTTGTTATTCATTCTTGATTCAAAAGTTGAGCTCTTATTCAGACGTCTTTGATTTATTCGCATGTTATTATACTGTTATTTCATTGTTATACTTGTGGGCATTTGTGCTCACTCTTGCTTAATAATAACATTGCAGTTAAGAATGAAAGAAGCGATGAACCCTCCACTAGTAAGGGCAAGGGCAAGGGCAAAGTTAGTAAATGATGAAGACCTGTTATTTATTAACTGATGTATTTGTTTAAGACTTGAGTTATGTTGATGTTAAGACTTATTTGTTTAGAATTCCGCACAGATGTTTTAAGGTTAGAGTAACCTGGGATTTATTTATGATTCAGTTGATGTAACCCTTAAGGGAAGAGATTTTATTATAATTTCTATCTATTGTATAGTTTGATATTATTTATGGGTAGATAGATAGATGATGCTTGTACAGTGAACACCAAATCCCGTGGAATCGAAGTACCCAAATTTGGGGGTGTCACAGGTTGGATAGATGATGCTTGTACAGTGAACACCAAATCCCGTGGAATCGAAGTACCCGAATTTGGGGGTGTCACAGGTTGGTATCAAAGCCGTAGGTTATGAACCTTAGGTGGGGGAAACAACCTTAGGTAGTAGCCTTATAGAAGAAGATAGTAATTGAAAACTCTTATCGAGTTCTAAGAAATGAATTTTTGTAATTCATTGAAGATAATAAAATACATTATGTGTTTATGTGTTAAGTATGCGTTAGATAGTATGACTTAGTAACTAAAACTTAAAATTTTGTTGTCAGGATGACGAATGATGGAGAAGCTAGTCAAACTGAGGAGGGACCCCATTTACCTATAGTACCTACTGAGGAGGGATCTCGTGTACTTGTAGGACCGACTGAGGAGGAGCCCCTAGACATTCATGTCGTTAGGGAGCAGCTGGTGCAGAGGGTTTCATCTCCATTGATCACCGTTGTTGGTCAGGAGCATGAACCTGAGATTGATCCTGAGGAGGGTCCTGAGGAGGAGTTTGATGAGGAGGAAGAAGAAGAGGAGCTACCACGGTACACTGTTGATGCTGAGATGTATGACACACTATATGATCGTAACGTGGAGTTACAAGATGAGGTTCAGGAATTGACTGAGCGAGCGACTGTTCAGCAGTCTACTTTAGAGGAGAAGGATAGAGAGATTGTGACCCTTCATACACGTTTAGGAAACGTGGAGTGGGATCTAATTCATGAGAAGGGTCAAACCGAATATAAAACCGAGGAGATAGAGAAGCTGAAGAAGGAACTGAAGGAAACTTCTGGAAGACTAAAAATAGCAGAGGAAGGATGGGTAAGTGAATCACATCGAGCTGATCGTGCAGAAAATGATAGTCGTGCAAAGAAGGCAAAGCTTGAAGACACGTACGCCACACTTAATCATGCGATGGATGAGGTTCAAGAGCGAGTGTTAAGGTACCCCATCCAGTTTGAAGGACTTCCATCGTATATGTTGGATCGCAGGACGATGTCTCGTATCATGAATGAGGAGCGTGGCAAGGCTATTGAGCACCTTGGAAGACAGGAATAGAATCTGTTTATTTATGTGAAAGACTTATATAGTTTTATGTAAATTCTGATGTGTTTATGAACTAAGGAATATGTTAATATTTGAATGTTTTAAAACCTGTGGATTCTTTATTCCAGGATAAATGATGTAAATAGCAGTATGATATAGTTTAATGTTAAAACTTTTTATTTGAATGAAAAGATATCAAGTTGTTTGAGATGATGTGTTAAGTGATATGTTAAATTGTTGAGTAATGTCTTAACTATGTAGAGAAATAAATAAAGTTCTAATAAACGTTTATTTAACAGAAAAATGCCACCAAGGAGAAGACAACAACGTCAACCGGCTCAGGAAGGGTCAACCAATAATAACAATAATGCCAATGTTAATCCAGTTCAACAGCTAGTTAATTTACTAACTGGAGTCATGAATAACCAACCGCAAGCTCCACCTAGCACAACGTTTAAAGATTTTAAGGCGGTGGGACCGCCAGAGTTCAAAGGTTCCAGAAACCCGATCGAGGCTCAAACGTGGGTGATGGAAATGGAGAAGGTTTTTGACGTTGCTAGGGTTCGAGAAGATCAGAAGACCGTTTTTGCGACATTTATGCTGAAGTCTGAGGCTAGCTACTGGTGGCAAGCAAACAAGATGCGAGGAGGTGAAGGTGTAATTACGTGGGAGGGATTCAAAGAGATGTTTTTCGAAATGTATTTCCCAGCTAGTTCGCAGAATCAGATGGAGGTGCAATTTCTGGAATTGAAACAGGGAAACATGAGCGTGCCTGAATACGCGGCTAAATTCGATGAGTTGGCAAGGTTTGCCCCGTATCAAGTACACACTGACGAGAGGAAAGCCAGACGATTCGAACAAGGACTGAAGCCTTGGGTATACAGCAAGGTATCAATGTTTCAACTTAACACGTTTGCGGGAGTTTTGGAAAAGGCCATTCTCGCGGAAGGAGGAAGTGATGCAGTGACTAAGTACAACCAAGAACAGAAAAAGAAAAAGAGTGAGAATGAAGGTAATAACAAGACTGGTGGAAGTAATACTGGGAATAATAATAATCAGAAGAGGAAGTGGACGGATAACTCGACAGCTGGAAGTCAACACGGAGGGCAAAAAAAAGAAGATAGAAGCATGTCTGACTTGCGGCAAGGCACATCTAGGAGTTTGTTTGAAGGGAAAGAGAGTGTGCTACAATTGTGGTCAGGAAGGCCACATAGCACCAAATTGTCCAAACCCAAAGAAGGGTGCTTGTTTCAACTGTGGTTCGAAAGATCATTTAGCAAGAGACTGTCCCAAAAAGGGATCGGGAGGATCAGGACAAGGAGGAAACCGGGGAAATAGCAGTGGAAATACCTTAACCATCACCGGACCACCTGCAACAAACAGACCAACCGCCAGGACTTTCAATATGACGGTGCAGGATGCAATCCAGTCTCGTGATGTGGTGTCAGGTATCATTCCGATCAATGAAATTAATGCTTACGTTTTATTTGATTCGGGTGCTACTTGTTCCTTTATATCCGATGACTTTGCTAATAGTTTAGATTTGCTTAAGGATGAATTGGAATATCCCATGATTATAGAAATTGCGAATAGAGAGATAATTCCTGTTAAGCATGTGTATAAGAATTGTAGAGTGGATATTAAAGGTAATATCATGAACGTAGATCTTATCCCTATTCGATTGGGGGAATTCGACGTTATATTGGGTATGGATTGGTTATCCAATTATGGGGCTGTAATTGACTGCCAAAAGAAACGTATTAACCTTATGACTCCGTCAAAGGTTGTGTTTTATGGTAGCAAGTCGCCTAGACAAGCGAGTTGTCTGACGATGTTGCAGGCCAGGAAGTTATTAAGACAAGGCTGTGTAGGATATTTAGCTTATATAGTCGACAGTCGAAAAGAGAACCCGAAGGTAGAGGAGATACCGATTGTGAGGGACTTCGTCGATGTATTTCCAGACGATTTGCCAGGACTTCCTCCAGATAGAGAAGTAGACTTTGTGATTGATTTGGCGCCCGGAACTGCTCCAATATCGAAGGCACCATACCGAATGGCGCCAGTAGAGATGAAGGAATTAATGGTACAACTACAAGAATTGTTGGACAAAAAGTACATTCAACCGAGCGTATCGCCGTGGGGAGCGCCGGTGTTGTTCGTGAAAAAGAAGGACGGATCGATGAGGCTCTGCATTGACTACAGAGAATTAAATAAGGTCACGATTAAGAATAAATATCCATTACCGAGGATCGATGATCTGTTTGATCAATTGAAGGGAGCAAAATACTTTTCCAAGATTGACTTGAGGAGTGGTTATCACCAACTGAAGGTGAGGCCAGAGGATGTACCAAAGACAGCGTTCCGAACGCGATATGGTCATTATGAGTTTTTAGTAATGTCGTTTGGTCTTACGAATGCTCCTGCAGCATTTATGGGACTAATGAATGGTGTATTCAAGCCGTTTTTGGACAAATTCGTGGTGGTATTTATAGATGACATTTTGGTATATTCCAAAACCAAAGAGGAACATGAAGAACACTTGAGGCTAACGTTGGAAGTATTGAGAAGGGAGAAGTTGTATGCTAAGTTTTCGAAATGCGAATTCTGGATCGAGAGAGTACAATTTCTTGGTCACGTAATCGATAAAGATGGAATTTCGGTAGATCCATCCAAAGTAGAAGCTGTGATTAACTGGGATCAGCCGAGAACGCCGTCAGAAGTAAGAAGTTTTCTTGGATTAGCAGGATATTATAGAAGATTCATACAAGATTTTTCTAAGATCGCAACTCCGTTAACGAATTTAACTCGAAAAGCTGTGAAATTTGTTTGGACGGAGAAGTGTGAGGAGAGTTTTCAAGAATTAAAGAAGAGGTTGAGTACAGCGCCTGTGTTATCTCTTCCGGATGATACAGGAAATTTTGTTGTTTTTAGCGATGCGTCACATAAAGGACTTGGCTGTGTGCTGATGCAAAACGGCAAAGTCATTGCGTATGCATCACGGCAGTTGAAGGATTACGAGAAGGGTTACCCAACCCATGATTTGGAGTTAGCTGCAGTTGTTTTTGCTTTGAAAATTTGGAGGCACTATCTATACGGGGAAAAATGTGAAATATATACGGACCACAAGAGTCTGAAATATATTTTTACACAGAAAGATTTGAATATGCGTCAAAGAAGATGGTTGGAATTAATCAAGGATTATGACTGTGAGATTTTATACCATCCGGGTAAGGCTAATGTGGTTGCCGACGCCTTAAGTAGAAAGGGTCGTGAGAAATTGATGATGTTGACTGCTCAGCAGGAGCTAATTGCAGATATGGAGAAACTGGAGTTAGAAGTGAAGTATCCTACGGAGATTGATGAGAAGCTATTTCAGATGCAATCTGGTACAACTCTACTAGATAGAGTGAAGGAGGCTCAGCTTCAAGATGATGAATGCAAAAAGGTAACAACGAAGATATCTGAAGGAACCGAACCAAGATTTAAGATGGATAAGGAAGGAATATTAAGATTTGAAAGCAGAATTTGGGTTCCGCCAGTACAAGAAATTAAGGAAGAAATTTTGAGTGAGGCTCATAGTTCAAGATATTCGATTCACCCTGGTAGTACAAAAATGTACCAAAATCTTCGACAACATTTCTGGTGGCCGAATTTGAAACGTGATGTTGCAGAATGTGTTGCCAAATGCCTGACATGTCAGAAAGTTAAAGCAGAACATCAGAGACCGAGTGGATTGCTACAACCGTTGGAGATCCCAGAATGGAAATGGGAACATATTACGATGGACTTCGTGGTTGGCCTTCCGACGACTCAGAAAGGCTACGACGCAGTATGGGTTATCGTTGACCGACTGACGAAATCCGCGCACTTCCTTCCTATAAAAATCAGATTTAACTTAGATCAGTTGGCAAGATTATATGTGAAGGAGATTGTTTCGAGGCACGGAGTGCCGGTATCTATTGTTTCCGATAGGGATCCGCGCTTCACATCAAATTTCTGGAAACGTCTTCAGGAATGCATGGGTACACAACTGCGAATGAGTACAGCTTACCACCCTCAAACAGACGGACAGAGCGAACGAACGATTCAAACACTGGAAGATATGTTACGAGCCTGTGTAATGGACTTCAAAGGAAATTGGGATGATCACCTACCGTTGGTAGAGTTCGGCTACAACAACAGTTACCACGCTAGTATTGGTATGCCGCCTTACGAAGCGTTATACGGCAGAAAGTGCAGAACTCCGCTTTATTGGGATGAAGTTGGTGAAAGACAATTGCTAGGGCCAGAATTGGTACAGCAGACGGCAGAAATAGTCAAAGTGATCCGAGCACGACTGGTAGCAGCTCAAGATCGACAGAAGAAATACGCTGATCCACATCGTAAAACTATCGAGTTTGAATCCGGTAGTTATGTTTTCTTGAAGGTCTCTCCCTGGAAGGGAAAGATCAGGTTCGGAAAGAAAGGAAAATTGAGCCCAAGATTTATTGGACCCTTTGAGGTACTGCGAAGAATTGGAGAAGTTGCGTACGAGGTAGCCTTACCTCCAGCACTCGAGAATATTCACAACGTCTTCCATGTTTCTGTGTTACGACCTTACAAACCTGATTACAAGCATGTAATTGAATACGAACCCCTGCATTTTGAGAAAGACTTATCTTATGAAGAAATTCCTGTCCAAATTGTCGACCGAAAAGAACAAGTTCTGAGAAATAAAGTAATACCTTCTGTTAAGGTAATTTGGAGGAACCACAACGCTGAAGAAGCTACGTGGGAACTCGAAGAGAATATGATGAAGAATTACCCTCATTTATTTACTTAATTATGTGTATGCGATTCTGGGGACAGAATCTTTGTAAGGGGGGGAGATTGTAACGAGTCAAAATTACTGAGTCGTGATTCTGGGGACAGAATCCTTTTAAGGGAGGAAAGATGTGACGAACGAGAATTTTGTAATTTATTTTAAATATTTATTGAATTAAATAAATATTTTTTTTATGATTTAATTATTAGATTAAATAATCAATTGATGCAATTGTGATAGATTAATTTAATTATATGTGTTACATTTATTAAATTAATAAAGAGAATAATTTTATCAAGGTATGAAATTATGTGAGCTTATTTAATTAAATAAATTATTTAATTAAGCATGATGTTATTTAATTAATTTAATTATTAATTAGAGAATTAATAAATTGACATTATTTATTAATGAGATAATTGAATATATGATTATGTGAATTTACGAGTAATTATTATATTTTATTTAAAGTAAATTAAATAAAATATGGGACTTATTTTATAAAGAGGGTGACATTTTCAAACTATATGATAAAAGGTTATTAAAATAATGAGTTTTGAACCTAGTTTCCTAGCCAAATGAGGCCTTAGGAGGAGTTGGGGACAGTTAAACCACGAATAGAATAACTGACCTCAACTCTGCGCTTAAAGGCTCAGATGAGTTTATCTTACGTATTTTTAGAACCAGAGAGTTTGCAGAGAGAGTTGGAGAAATCTTTGAGAGAGATTGTGTGTATTGTGATTGAAATAGAGAGAATTGTCATCCTTACTCATCTACGCTTTGGGTAATCTCTTCTTTCTCAAATTCTATTTCTACGTCTTTTTAAAGTTTTCATAATTATGGCTTAAGTCCTCTGTAGAGTTTCTATGGTTGAATAGGGTAACAATTATGAGTATAAATGTAATCATAAGAGTAGCTTAACATGTTTTTTTTATATATATTGCATGATCCCATACCCTAAGTGTAGTAATCTGATGACTTGTTATTTCAAAATAAACAGAGTACGTGATATGGCCATATGGCCATATATGTGATAATTAATGTATTGATTATATATTATCCCTAAATTTTGGACTTGTATGTTGTTATGCATGTTAATACGAAGAGTTTAAGCCTTAAACGAACGAATTCAGTGTTATAACGAATTCGTAGGGAGAATTTTCACATAAAGTTTTCTAAAACTTCATGAACATCAAAGTCAGTGAATTGTTAGGCTTTAAATCTGTTATTAAGTGTTTAAAATTAGTTTTGTCAGTATATAAATATTGGGTATTAATTATATATGAATTCCAACATGTGGGTATGTTTAATTTGGAGAATTAATGATTTTGTAGTAATTATTTTCGCTGAATTCTGTGTTCTTCGCGAACTGGAAAAAAAAAAAAAAAAGAGCTTTTAAATTTTCTAAGTCTAACAATGGGTTAGTGTATTAAAATAATGAACATGTAAATATGTTAGAAATATTATATGATGATAAAATATTTGTTTAGCATGTAAATAACATAATTACATGTGAGTTGTATTATTAAATACATAATTAGTTATTCATTCATAACGAACAAATTAGGTGTCAACGTGATGATTTGACTAAGTTAGTCAATTATTAAAGTAGACAACGAGAATAAGTTATGATGATTAGTTAATAATTAACTGGTATTGAATGTGAATGGTATGTAGGATTTATTTCAAAGAACGTGATTAGTTAAAGTGTAATCTATACTGCTTTGTGGAGTAAAATTTAAGAATGCTTAGAAGAATATTTTCATAAAAAGATACTGGCTGAAACGCAATTATCAAGGATATTCCACAAATTTCATGGAGTATAGAAGTCAAAACTTAACCAACTGAGTACAATAAAGAATGGAATAACAAAAGAAATCACCATGCAAGCGATAGACTGCACAGACAGGTTATTCCAACAAAATAATAAATAATGGAACCAGGTCCGGCGTAAACGCACAGACAGGATATTCCGACAGAATAATAAATAATGGAACCAGGTCCGGTGTAAAACACACAGACATGATGTTCCAACAGAATAATAATAAAAACGGAACCAGGTCCGGTGTAAAACACAGACAGGATGTTCCAACAGAATAATAGAAGAATGTCACCAAGTATAGGGTAGACCGCGTATACAGGTTATTCCAACAGAATAATAAGAAATGGAATAACAACAGTTCTCTTCATGAATAAGAAAGAATAACACCCCTTACCGTTTTAAAGAAGAACTGAAATAAAGAAGTAGTTAAGTGGTAGAATACTCTTCTTCTTTCTCTCTATAGTTTCTCTCTCTAGAGTTCAGTGAATTCGTAAGAAAATAATGAATGAATGAACTTCTATTTATAGTAAAATGGAATGCATAGTAACTAATCCATTAACGGTTCAGATTGATTTACTTTAATCTGACGGTCCATATTTAAAGCAAAACCTTTTAAATAAAATATAATATATTCTAATTATTGCCTAAAAAAACAAACAACTTTAATAAAGTATTTTGTTTTTTATAAAAAGATGTTTCTGTTTTATTACGTTAATAATACGAATAAAACAAAACTTCATTATCGCTAAATAATTCATATTATTAATTGACAATAATTGAATCAAACTGAGTGACTTCTCACATAAGCATTAATAATCAATACCGTGTGCTACTATACAACCACACTTATTACTATAGTTTTTCTACCGAGTAGTTCAACAGTATCAACGGTAAAACTTCCGCCGTTATTTTTAATAAAATATTTTTGTCATTTTCTCAATCCGACAATAATTCTATTGTGGGGTCCACCAATGATTGTACCGTCGTACAAATATTCTCCGACTAATCGAATATTTCCCGTAAATAGTAACTCGTGAATAGTAACTCATGAATAGTAACTCGTGAATAAGAACTCATGAATAGTACTCCGACACAAAAAGTACCCCAAAAACTCGAGTGAACAATATTAAAGTGAATAGTAACCGGGTATATTATGACAACTCGTCTACTTTAAAAAATTTTCACATATCACCTTTAACTTTAACCTTTTATGAATTTAACCATTTACCAAAATAGAAAAATTGAATACTTTTATTTCATAAAATTCGGGGTCTCACAATCTCTCCACCTTATGAAATTTCGCCCTCGATATTTACGTACGTACCTAGTATGACGAAGAGGTGAGGATACCTTGAAGACCTTTATCGTTGAAAACATTAAATTCATCTTTGCAATACGCCCAAAGATATTTCTTAATAATTCATTTTTGCACTACATGCCAACTGTATAACCAATAATCAACAGTTCATCTTTGCACTACAGGTCAAAGATATACAACTGTAAAATCAATAATACTGAGACTCAGCTTAATAGTATCACGACCACGAATTATCCATGCACTACGTGCCAAAGATAATCGTATTTTCGATTACGGTCATGATTATACCGAACAATCCCTGGTCATAATCATACCAAGTCCATCTATGCACGTAAGCCACAGATGACTTTTACCACATCTATGAATTTATATTTCATTGTTGAGACTCAGCTCAATAATTAATCGACATCATCGAATCATCCCTGCACTACAGGCTAAGGATATTCTTTAGTATCACGACCACGAATTATCCATGCACTACGTGCCAAAGATAATCGTGTTTTCAATTATGGTAATGATTATACCGAACAATCCTTGGTCATAATCATACCAAGTCCATCTATGCACATAAGCCACTGATGACTTTTACCACATATATGAATTAATATTTCATTGATGAGACTCAGCTCAATAATTAATCAACATCATCGAATCATCCCTGCACTACAGGTCAAGGATATTCTTTAGTATCACGACCACGAATTATCCATGCACTACGTGCCAAAGATAATCGTATTTTTAATTACGATAATGATTATACCGAACAATCCCTGGTCATAATCATACCAAGTCCATATATGCACGTAAGCCACATATGACTTTTAACACAATATAAGCACGAGGATCATGACAATGATATGAAGAATCAATCAAATGAGATAAAGGAGAAATATTAAACATTTATAATATAATTTATCCAGGGTTCAAGAGTATCCCAATGTTATCAATCACTTAATAATCTCATAATCTAATTTCATTAATATTATAACAATATTTTAATCACTTCTTAAAATTATAAACAATTTATTTCAGTTGTTTACACTTTACCAAATAATGCATTTAATCATTCAAACATCTCATACTCATAAGATTTCATCACCAATAATCAAATTCCTTATCAACAATCTACATATACCTTATATAGGATTTTCAAGCCATAAAATCCTATCTTTCAACTTTGTTACTTCACATAACACATTTAACTCATATGTTCGTAACTAAACTATTTTCATGAAAAATACTAAATCAGTTCCAAAAATAATTCTTTTCTGAGATTTAGCATAATATAGTCCCATAATGAAAATATATTTTTCTCAGAATTTTTAAAATTTATTTACTATTTTTCAGAAGTCAATTTCTAATTAATTCTTTAAGAAATTAGCTACCTCAAGGTTAACTCCAAAAATTCCCAAATCTTGGCAGAATCTTACACATGTTAACATGAGCCTCCAGTTTAAATTTCATGGTCATCGGAGTAATAGAACTCCGGTTATAGCGTTTTTCGTCAAAAAAACCTAAATATTGAAATTGTCATAACTTGCTCATTTTAAGTCAGAATGAGCTCATTTTTGGACAGGAGGTACTTTATACCATATACTTTCATGTCCCAAAAGGGCGGAATTTTTTTTCACAAATTATGTGGCCGAAATAGCCCCTTTAAGTAGCTTTTTTGGGTTTTGCAACTTTGGACTCCTTTGCTAAAAAAATAGTCCACACGCAAATCTACAACACCTTTTCCAATGATTCCACTTGGATAAGTTAGGAAACTCATAGATCTAACTCTAGAACTTGACCAAACTCAAAAATTTGAAATATAATAGGAGATATGGTCAATTGAATTTCATGTTCCATTTTTACCAAAATCTGATTTTTTAACCCTTTGTGATTTCTAAGAAACTTTCATGTTTTCTCATAATAACCAACATAACTCATCATAACACTTACTAATACCACATATACCCATGATTTTCATTAGTCCAATGCTTTTATTATGACTTTCATCATAATCCACGTAAACAGATCCTTTTAGTTGAAGAAATATTTGAGGGTTTTAAAAATGAGTTTTGTACTGGGTCAATACAAAATTCGATTTCATGCTCTAGGGGTAGTTTAAGAAGTCTTCAAGAATACGTTAGGAAATTTATTAACAATAAGAATATCATTCAAAACTGTGACTCTCATCCAAGACTTGGATAGCACATGAAATGAAGGTTTCTCCTAACGGAGTTTCAACCGATAGGTCAAAGTCTAACTTCTCTAGAGTCAAATTTAAAAGTTGAACGCAAGCAAGAGAGATAAAAGAATGGGTAGAACCGATATCTAATAGGGTATAGACTTCGCAAGAATTTATAATTAACTAACCCGTGCTAACTTCGTTCGGTTTACTCGCTTTTTGAGAAGTCATGAAAAACGCTCTTCCTAAAACCAACGACTTTGTTTTGTCCGTATCCGCCTTTGGTGCCACCGTCCCAACTGGACTTAACTTTGGTGCACGACAAAATTGGGCTAAATAACCTTCTCTTCTTGCAATTTCCACTTCTATTATCTTTTCCAAGATTACCACCGAAGTGGTTACCATTCTTGGCATGATAATTTTCCCCACGATGGTTATCATTGTTCCGATAGCCGTTGCCACCAGTATGATTATTATAGTGTTGTTGGTCGTTACCTTTTGCTTGAGCTGAATCAACACTCTCATGTGCTTCATTGCTTATCTCAGCATTTTCAGATGTCATTCTCAAACACTAACACAAAACAAGGGTTAATTAACATATCACATTTTATTCCTATACTCTGACCGACCAATTAAATACCAAATAAACTTAGGTAGGTCATACTAGCGAAGGAATTCTCCGTCTCTCCACTCCTAGTTCTTATCTCACATCTCAGCCAGGGATCATATCCCTAAGCTCTGATACCAACTGTGACGCCCCTAAAATTAGGTATACATCACCCATCTTGGGTCGTCAGATACATGGTACCGAATACAAATACAACTTACTAATACAACTGTCGTATACGACAAAACATAAACTGTGAGTTTGAATACAAATATTATCTTCTGGAGAGTGTTCATACTCAAAAGGAGTCCTCATTACATTTATTAACACACTATTACAGAGAATAGTGAGGACTACTAACTAATACTATCATTCGGACCATCACTCCGTTTCCCGACTTGCCCCAGCTACGTTCTCATTTCCTGAAGAGAACAGTGAAAGAAAGGGTGAGCTCAACTAGCCCAGTAAGAAATATTATGACTAAGATAATGCAGAATAAATTATCATTAGCCTTCAACAATGTTAAACTGATAAAATATAATAGACATCAAGTTTAAATGCAGCGGAACAAGCAATCCATTAAAAGAGTCAAGCAGAAAATAAACTCTACTATCATTTATGATTTAAAAGGTTTTTCAACATTGTGATCGCTGGGACTCAGCTTAATAAAATAATTCACATCATCAAATCACCCCTGCACTACGGCCAAAGATATTCGTGTATTCATTAATGGTCATGATCATGCCAACAACTGTCCATCAATGCACTACGGGCCAATGAGGACTTTTATCACATCATTTGTAACATTACGGTCATGATTATACCGAATAATCCCTGGTCATAATCATACCAAGTCCATCTATGCACTACAGGCCACATATGACTTTTAACATTTTATAAACATGAGGATGATGACAATGATATAAGAATTCAATAAAACAAGTTCAAGAATTAATTTATCCATAAATTAACAACGTCCAAATTGTCAACATGATACTGCTTTGTGGAGTAAAATTCAAGAATGCTTAGAAGAATATTTTCATGAAAAGATACTGGATGAAACGCAATTATCAAGGTTATTCCACAAATTTCATGGAGTATAGAAGTCAAAACTTAACCAACTGAGTACAATAAATAATGGAATAACAAAAGAAATCATCATGCATGCGATAGACCGCACAGACAGGTTATTCCAACAGAATAATAAATAATGGAACCAGATCCGGCGTAAACGCACAGACAGGATATTCCGACAGAATAATAAATAATGGAACCAGGTCCGGCGTAAATGCACAGACAGGATATTCCGACAGAATAATAAATAATGGAACCAGGTTCGGTGTAAAACACACAGACATGATGTTACAACAGAATAATAATAAAAACGGAACCAGGTCCGGTGTAAAACACACAGACAGGAAGTTCCAACAGAATAATAGAAGAATGTCACCAAGTATTGGGCAGACCGCGTAGACAGGTTATTCCAACAGAATAATAAGAAATGGAATAACAACAGTTCTCTTCATGAATAAGAAAGAATAACACCCCTTACCGTTTTAAAGAAGAACTGAAATAAAGAAGTAGTTAAGTGACGCCCAGTAAGAAATATTATGACTAAGATAATGCAGAATAAATTATCATTAGCCTTCAACAATGTTAAACTGATAAAATATAATAGACATCAAGTTTAACTGCAGCGGAACAAGCAATCCATTAAAAGAGTCAAGTAGAAAATAAACTCTACTATCTTTTATGATTTAAAAGGTTTTTCAACACTGTGATCGCTAGGACTCAGCTTAATAAAATAATTCACATCATCAAATCACCCCTGCACTACGGCCAAGGATATTCGTGTATTCATTAATGGTCATGATCATGCCAACAACTGTCCATCAATGCACTACGGGCCAATGAAGACTTTTACCACATCATTTGTAACATTACGGTAATGATTATACCGAATAATCCCTGGTCATAATCATACCAAGTCCATATATGCACTACAGGCCACAGATGACTTTCAACATTTTATAAACATGAGGATGATGACAATGATATAAGAATTCAATAAAACAAGTTCAAGAATTAATTTATCCAAGAATTAACAACGTCCAAATTATCAACATGATACTGCTTTATGGAGTAAAATTCAAGAATGCTTAGAATAATATTTTCATGAAAAGATACTGGATGAACCGCAATTATGAAGGATATTCCACAAATTTCATGGAGTATAGAAGTCAAAACTTAACCAACTGAGTATAATAAAGAATGGAATAACAAAAGAAATCACCATGCATGCGATAGACCACACAGACAGGTTATTCCAACATAATAATAATAATGGAACCAGGTCCGGTGTAAACGCACAGACAGGATATTCCGACAGAATAATAAATAATGGAACCAGGTCCGGCGTAAAACACATAGACAGGATGTTCCAACAGAATAATAATAAAAACGGAACCAGGTCCGGTGTAAAACACACAGACATGATGTTCCAACAGAATAATAATAAAAATGGAACCAGGTCCGGTGTAAAACACACAGACAGGATGTTCCAACAGAATAATAGAAGAATGTCACCAAGTATAGGGTAGACCGCGTATACAGGTTATTCCAACATAATAATAATAAATGGAATAACAACCGTTCTCTTCATGAATAAGAAAGAATAACACCCCTTACCATTTTAAAGAAGAGCTGAAATAAGGAAGTAGTTAAGTAGCAGAATACTCTTCTTCTCTCTCTCTATAGTTTCTCTCTATAGTTTCTCTCTCAAGAGTTCAGTGAATTCGTAAGAAATAATGAAGGAATGAGCTGCTATTTATAGAAAAATAGAATGCATAGTAACTAATCCATGAACAGTCCAGATTGATTACTTTAATCTGACGGTCCATATTTAAAGAAAAATCTTTTAAATAAAATATAATATATTCTATTTATAGAATAAATTTAATAAAGTATTTTGTTTTATATAAAAAGATGTTTCTGTTTTATTATGTTAATAATACGAATAAAACAAAACGTCATTATCGCTAAATAATTCATATTATTAACTGACAATAATTGAATCAAAACTGAGTGACTTCTCGCATAAGCATTAATAATCAATACTGTGTGCTACTATGCAACCACACGTATTACTGTACTTTTACTACCGAGTAGTTCAACAGTAACAAGGGTAAAACTTCCGCCGTTATTTTTAATAAAATATTTTTATCGTTTTCTCAATTCGACAATAATTCCGTCGTGGGGTCCACCAATGATTGTGTCATTGTATGAATATTCCCTGTTAAAATGAATATTCCCCTACCAATCGAATATTATATAACAACTTACGTTTCAAAATTTATAAATATTACCCACAACTATAACATTATATCAAATTAACTCCATAATATTCAAAAATGATATTTATAGAAAATTCATCTTTATTTATAAAAGATGGGGTCTTACAACCTCCCCTTCTTATAAAATTTCGCCCTCGAAATTAGGGTGCGTACCTGGTATGTCGAAGAGGTAAGGATACCTTAATTTCATTTCAGATTCTAACTCCCAAGTCATTTCCTCAACATCGTGGTTTCTCCACAAAACTTTGACTTGAGGTATAATCTTAGAGCGTAAAATATGTTCCTTCTTATCCAAGATTTGAACAGGAACTTCTTCATACGTCAAATCTTCTGCTATTTCGTCCGATTCTAACTTAATAATGTGGTTCGGGTCTTCCACATATTTGCGTAACATGGATATGTGAAAAACGTTATGAACACGAGACATACTTGGCGGTAAAGCGAGTCTATAAGCCACAGTTCCTACTCGATCGAGGATTAAAAATGGACCGATGAATCAAGGATTGAGCTTTCCTCTCTATCTAAATCTCGTAACTCCTTTCCATGGAGCAACACGTAAGAACACATGATCTCCTATATCAAATTTCACGTCCTTTCGATGAAGATCAGCATAACTCTTTTGTCGATCTTGTGAGGTCTTTATACGTTGTCGGATCGTTTGAATCTTTTCTGTAGTCATACGTACCAAATCCGGTCCCAACAACATTGCTTCACCCACGTCATCCCAGCATACTGGAGAACGACATTTTCTTCCATACAATGCTTCGAATGGAGCCATGCCAATACTTGCTTGATAACTGTTGTTGTAGGAAAACTCCACCAATGGTAAGAACTTGTCCCAACTTTCCTTAAAAGCAAGGACACAGAGTCTTAATAGATCTTCAAGAGTTTGAATAGTCCTCTCTGATTGTCCGTCCGTCTGAGGATGATATGCTGAACTAAATCGTAAATCCGTGCCCATAGCTTTTTGTAAACTAACCCAAAATCATAAAGTGAATCTTGGGTCTCGGTCAGAAACTATGGATACTGGCATACCATACAGTCTTACAATCTCGTTCATGTACATACGAGCAAGACGTTCAAGTGTATAAGTTTCTCGTATCGGTAAGAAATGAGCAGACTTGGTCAATCTATCAACAATGACCCAAATCGCATCAATACCTTGAGAAACCCTAGGAAGACCGGTAACGAAATCCATGGTAATGTGCTCCCCACTTCCATTCTGGAATTTCAAGTGGTTGCAATGGACCTTTTGGTACTTGATGCTTTGCTTTAACTCGTTGACAAGTTAGACACCTTGAGATAAACAACGCTATCTCTCTCATCATATTGCTCCACCAAAATGTATGACGAACATAATGATATATTTTGGTACTTCTAAGATGGATTGCAAACGGTGTGTTAGGAACACAAAGTCTGGAGTTGACTCGAAGTATTCCTTCTTCATCGATTCTTACTTCCGGCATAGCACCTTCTTGCACTTTCTTCCTCATACGCATCAGCTCCAGGTCTGTAGCTTGAGCAGCTTTAACTTTATCGATTAAAATCGGTTCTACTCGTATATTCGCCATCATCACATGGGTCCCTGGAGTCTTTAACTCTATCTCCATCCTTTGCAAATCACACAAAATGGGCCTTTGTGTTGAAAATATCGCACTCGTACTTGCATATGATCTTCTACTCAATGTGTCAGCTACCACGTTTGCTTTTCCAGGATGGTATTGAATGGTATGAACATAATCTTTCAACAGTTCAAGCCAACGTCGTTGTCGCATGTTGAGTTCCTTTTGAGTGAAGAAATATTTGAGGCTTTTATGATCCGTAAAGATCTCCACCTTCTCCCCATACAAGTAATGCCTTCAAATTTTAAGTGTAAAGACAACAGCTGCCAACTCTAGATCATGAGTAGGATAATTTCTCTCATATTCCTTGAGTTGTCTTGATGAATAGGCTATGACTTTTTCATGTTGCATGAGAACGCATCCCAACCCTTTGCTCGAAGCATCACTGTAGATGACAAATCCCTCCGAGCCAGATGGTATTGTTAGAACATGTGCTGAAATGAGTCTCTGTAACAATCCAGATTTTTAGTTATATTATTTAAATATTTATTGAATTATATAAATATTTAATGGTTGTGTTTATCGTTGAATAAGTATTTGTTTAATTGATTTGATGTGATTTGATTATTTATTTGTTTAATAAATAATTAATGAGTTAAGGAAAGTAATTATTTTGAAATAGTAATCTAATTTAATTTAATAATTAAGTTAGAGAGTTTATAATGATTAAATAAATTATTATATTATGCAATGAATTGTTATTAGAATTAATTAAATTAAGTATGAAAACTTAATTAGATAGAAGTGTGACAAATAATTATATTATAAGTGGTTATTAAAATAAATTAATGTAGTTTTAATTTATTTTGCCAAACAAGGCTTAAATATATTAAGTCTTTAGTTTTAAATTATTTTGCCAAACAAAGCCCTATGGCTTTTGGTTTTTAAATTTTGAATTTTTATAAATAATATATAATAAAATATATTTATAATGGATATGCGCTTATTATTTTGTTAACTGATAATAGTTATGGTGATTATTAAGGCCATATCAGTTTTTATTTTACGCATAATTGTTATCAGTTTAGTTTTACGTACAGTGTGTTTTAGCTTAAGACTAAGAAAGGAAAAAGAAAAGAAAAGTGAGAGACCAAAGAGTTTTGAGAGAAATTGTCAGATGTCTTAGAGAGAGAAACAAGAGAAAATTATGTATTCTTCGAACTATTATCAGTGATTAAGCATAGAGTGTCTGAGCAATAAAAAGGTATGTTTATACTCTTAACAAATATGTTTTATAGTATAATTATTTAGCCTCTGTGTTTCATGAAACTCAACTTCATTATATATAAGTTTTACAAAGGTTGTCTGTAAACTATGTTTTACTAAATGATTATGAAATCATGTGTTCTGGTAATAACTAACATGTATATATGTATATATGTGTGGTATGCTAAATTACGTTCATAGAGAAAGAGAAATTAGTTTTTACAGTAAACATTCATGTATGAAAGTGGTTTGTAGAAATATCAAAATTAGTATATGTTAATTGTGAAGTTATGAAATTAAAGTGTGATTTTGTCAATTGGGTATGAAATTCAGAGAATCATAGTCTCAAGGAATCAAATTAGTGTATAAATTTTGGTTGCCATGTTCACTATGTAAACAAATATCGATAATGAAGTTTTGGTTTTTAAAATAGTGCGTACAATGATTTAAGTTTCTAAAATTATTATTTAGTAGTTTAAATTAGTATATACATATTGGGTAATGTGTATATGGGTAATTGGCTTAGGTTATACATGTTAATTGCTGTTAAAAATAAAGACAGTAGCTTTGTTATGTTCTTCGTGGTTGGGCTTGCAAGTTTCGGCGCCCCAGCGCCAAAATTTGAGCCCCAGCGCCAAAAATTGTGCCCCGGCGCCAAAATTCGCGCCCCAGCGCCAGAAGTTGGCTTAGTCCTCGTGCCCCAGAGCGGGGACAGAAGTCTGACTTGGACAGCTTTAACCTCCTGTAGTAAAATGGCCATAACTTCCTCATACGAACTCCGATTGAGGTGATTCAAGATGATCTAGAACGAGGATGAGTAGACCTACAACTTTCGTTCTTTAAGTTTTTCAATGTGAGATCATTAGGATGGGTCAAAATGGTCATCTTTTGGACTGTTGAGTTTTTGCAGGCAATCGGAGGGTGTCGGGCATGCACATATGCATGTGTAGTGCTCCAGACCGTAAAAGATGATGTCCTAAGTTATAAAACATGAATCTTAGTAAATATAATGATGCTTAAGATTAATAAATAATGTATTAGATAAGTTATAGAAGCATAGTAAGCATACACAAGAAAGGCAAATCGGGCGTGTGACGATTGAACGTCGAAACGCCGTGCCAAGTGTTAATGAACTTAAAAAGTGTTTCAATTCCATTGAAATGGATATTATAAGATATGGAATGGGTTTAATATAAAAACAATAAGTAGTTCTAGCAAGACTTAAGCACTTGAACTTCGAGTTTGACTAAGAAGAAATATAGTGAGTCATAAGTCGAAAAGTTAACACAATCTAATTGACCCATTGTGTATTTATTAATAGGAAAGATTATGAGATGTGGAGTAGAGTTTACATTACAATTTCTATGTGTTGTTATGTGACTAATAGTTGATGTGTATGATTATATAATTGTGTAGGGCACATGAAATGCAGATAACTGTAAGTTGTTAAGCTATTATTGGTAAACAACGATCAAGGCAAGACGTGGACTTGATGAACTGCTTTAAATTGCATGATATGTTATGCATGTTGAAATCATGAAATGTTAAAGTCAATATATGACTGCATTGTTTTGGCTAAGTAATGATGATTGAGTAAGGAACTCAATCTTTATATTTGCTATGTGAATTAAAAGCATGTATGCCATGTTGCTTTAATGAGATGTATATCGAGCATGTTATTATGTGCTATGTGATGCATGAAAATTGTTAGACTTTGCTGGGCTGTCGAGCTCACTCTTGCAAATAACCACTTTTGCAGGTCAAGATTTTAAGGTAAAGATATGTGCTATGTGAGTTATAGAGATCTATTTTCACGAACATTACTTATGTTTTATGAGAAATGTATTTCATATTTTGAACGTAACATGTTGTTAAATTGTAAGTTGAGCTATGCAATGTATATGGATATTTAGTTATGATGTAAGACTTTGTATAGTCATTTTGTTGTAACGATTCATGATATAAGATTGAATCAAAGAGATGTAATGTAATGGTTGCGATTCAGGGCAAGAAAGAAGGCAATGTATAAAAGTTTTAAATATTCCGTAATTTTTTTAAGTTTAACATCGAATAATGATATATTATTTAGAGGTTGAATGTATGGTTAACGACCGAAGTCGGGATTTAAATTGTATAGATTTTGGGCTCGTTACAGTTGGTATCAAAGGTGTAGGTTATAAACCTTAGGTAGGAGTACCGTAGGCAATAACCTTAGAGAAGAGAGGTGAAGATAAAGAATGAATAAGCTCAAATAGGGTTTGAACAATATGGGATTAAAACTTGCGTAAAAGGATTCAAAGAAGAATCTCGCAGAGTTATCAGGAATATGAATGTGGGGTTACCTAACTCCAATAATAAGGATGTAAGGTGATAATAAATAGACAATGTCTATAAAAAGAGAATGATAAAGAAGTTATGAATAGAGAGTTATGTCTAAGCGTGGTACAATTGTACTCTTTAATAGTTGATGTATGGTATCTGGGCTAAACGATTCCTTCATGGAGCTGAGGTATATACGAACTAACAACTCGGAACCTAGTTTGTTGGTTGTTTGTGGGAAACCACTCAGCGTAACATATTGAAACTGTTAGAGACTTGATGTGTACCAAGTGTAGAAATGGACACGTATGATGAGGGTTTAGAACTTGAATGAAATTTTGAGCGATCTAAATGAAGTTAGAAATTCTTAAAGGAAGAATTGTTTTATAAACAAGAAGATTCAAAGAAGAATCTTGAAGATATAAAGATAAGAGATGGGAGTTTCCTAACTTCAATAGCCAAGATAACGAATAATGTCGTAAATGATGAAAAAGAGAAAGAATGAGGATCGTAAAACAAAACGATCACGAGTTAACAAAAGAATTTTAAGAGAGATGATTATAGAATAAGGTCACGACGTGATCTATTTAAGTTGTAAAAGAAAGATGGTCTGTAATGTTTGAATGATTATAACTTAATGCTATGAAGATGGTGTACTATGAAATAGTACGAGATAACTCATGAGGAGTTATAGATGATGTGATACGAGAAATTCGTATCGAGCAAAAAGCAAGTTAAGAGCAAAATAGAGTTAAGTGGGATTTCAATTGAGGACTCCTCTGATGGCTGAGTTGTACAAATCTTTGTATGGGCGAGGGTTTTGTGCTTGCACTAAGTTCATCACATTGATAATCATTGGAATGTTTGTGTCGCGCTATTTTCTATATGCCTGTTGAGAAGGTGATTCTTTTCTCATGTGTATAACAGATAGGTAGGGTATAGTTAGAAAATATTATAAGGTTAAGTGCGAGTTCTTAAAACTCATACTTATGGTAGATTCGTGACTCATAATTATATGGCATGTTTTTGAACCCCTCAGCGAATGGACGCCTATGGTCTGACTAGGATAAGTTCTTAAACTCAAATGATTGTGGCAAGTTCCTGAACTCATAACGTGTGGTAAGTTTGATGAACTAGGGTATAATTAAGTGTGAATGGAGTATTGAGGATGATAGGAATAGATAGACCTATTAAGCAATGGATCATTATAGAAAGTGGAGTTGATGGTGGAAGCATAGGTATTCTAAATCTACTAGCTATGCTAGACTTTCGAAATTTATTGACTTCGTGCTGATGTTTACACTTTTATTTTCTTTAAAAACATTGGATCAAATGATGGAACCAATGAGTTTTAACAACAAATACTATTATTCGTATGTCTATGCTAATTACTTCGGCTAGACAAAAATGATTTGCAATATATCAAAATGTATTTTATATCATTAATACATCATGTAACCTGGTGCAAAGATGATAAAAATGATGGAGTCGTCAATGTAGTATTACCTAGTGTTGGATGTGATCTAAGGATCGTCAGCCCACTATGGGATGATGTAGTATGATAAAGTCACCAAATGACGGAATCCTCAACGGACTGTAAATACAGTGCAGTATCATGACGTCATAAAAAGATTTTTGAGATTTCTTTAAGATATGAGAATACATATGTATGTATGTATATGTATATTTCGGTTAATGTCTGAGTTATTGTAGAGGTCTATGCTATTTGATTCAGCTAGACAAATATTGAAATATGTTCATGAAATTCAAGAGTTTCTTGAGAGGTTATGCCAAACCAAATTGTTTTGGTGCGGATTCAGATGTTGAAAAGCTGAGATGAACAACCTTTTTATAGGGGATTACGCGGAGGCGTTGAGATGTTTGTGCACAATACATTGTACGAAGGGCTGATCACCCTAAGTACGAGGAGTCCCTATAGTCTTATGACTGTTAAAGTTTAAGTTGAAAGATTACTTATAACTATGGACATATGCATAGCGTTTAAATGTTTGTGCACAATACATCGTACGAAGGGCTTAACACCCTAAGTACGGAGGTCCTTATAGTCTTATGACTGTTAAAGTTGAAGTTGAAAGATTACTTGCAACTGTGGACATAGTTCGTGGTCTTATGACCCTCAGCAAGATTTGGAATCTTTTAAAATTCCTGAGTTATTCAAACTACTTCCCAATTATTGAACAATTGTGGAAGATTCTTGTTATTCTGCAAGATGGAAGTGAAAAAGGAAAATATTCCTTAGAAAGAAGTAAGTCGTATAATGCGACACTGAATGATGAGTTTGTTGAATAAGTGAGAAAAGAGATTTTGAAGTGAGAATGATATGAATTATCAAAGAATAATGTGAAACTTTTAATAGAAAAGTTTAATAATTGTAGAATGATGTTTGTGGAAAGAAAGTGAGTATAGAATCCAATGAATGAATGAAGTAGTGACGTAAAATCTACTTTGATAGAATGAATGAATAAAAATTAATAAATAAAATTTCGAGGACGAAATTCTTAGAAGAAAGGGTGAATGTAATATCCCGAGTGTTGATGATAACGATCCTTAGAAAAGGAATTGAATGGGTTAAAAGATATATAATACTCGGAATATAATTGAGTTCAAGTTCAAGTTATGAAATGAAACTTAGAATTTGTTGAAGTAATGAATGTAGTAGGAAATATAAAACCTATATTTAGATAAAATGATGAAAGATTACTCTGAGTTATTTGTATAATTTCTGTCTTCGATTCTGGGGACAGAATCTTTGTAAGTAGGGAAGATTGTAACGAATGAGTGGTTTGAGTTGTGATTTTGAGGACAGAATCCTTGGAAGGAGGGAATGATGTAACAATCTAGATTTTTAGTTATATTATTTAAATATTTATTGAATTATATAAATATTTAATGGTTGTGTTTATCGTTGAATAAGTATTTGTTTAATTGATTTGATGTGATTTGATTATTTATTTGTTTAATAAATAATTAATGAGTTAAGGAAAGTAATTATTTTGAAATAGTAATCTAATTTAATTTAATAATTAAGTTAGAGAGTTTATAATGATTAAATAAATTATTATATTATGCAATGAATTGTTATTAGAATTAATTAAATTAAGTATGAAAACTTAATTAGATAGAAGTGTGACAAATAATTATATTATAAGTGGTTATTAAAATAAATTAATGTAGTTTTAATTTATTTTGCCAAACAAGGCTTAAATATATTAAGTCTTTAGTTTTAAATTATTTTGCCAAACAAAGCCCTATGGCTTTTGGTTTTTAAATTTTGAATTATTATAAATAATATATAATAAAATATATTTATAATGGATATACGCTTATTATTTTGTTAACTGATAATAGTTATGGTGATTATTAAGGCCATATCAGTTTTTATTTTACGCATAATTGTTATCAGTTTAGTTTTACGTACAGTGTGTTTTAGCTTAAGACTAAGAAAGGAAAAAGAAAAGAAAAGTGAGAGACCAAAGAGTTTTGAGAGAAATTGTCAGAGGTCTTAGAGAAAGAAACAAGAGAAAATTATGTATTCTTCGAACTATTATCAGTGATTAAGAATAGAGTGTCTGAGCAATAAAAAGGTATGTTTATACTCTTAACAAATATGTTTTACAGTATAATTATTTAGCCTCTGTGTTTCATGAAACTCAACTTCATTATATATAAGTTTTACAAAGGTTGTCTGTAAACTATGTTTTACTAAATGATTATGAAATCATGTGTTCTGGTAATAACTAACATGTATATATGTATATATGTGTGGTATGCTAAATTACGTTCATAGAGAAAGAGAAATTAGTTTTTACAGCAAATATTCATGTATGAAAGTGGTTTGTAGAAATATCAAAATTAGTATATGTTAATTGTGTAGTTATGAAATTGAAGTGTGATTTTGTCAATTGGGTATGAAATTCAGAGAATCATAGTCTCAAGGAATCAAATTAGTGTATAAATTTTGGTTACCATGTTCATTGTGTAAACAAATATCGATAATGGAGTTTTGGTTTTTAAAACAGTGCGTACAATGATTTAAGTTTCTAAAATTATTATTTAGTAGTTTAAATTCGTATATACATATTGGGTAATGTGTATATGGGTAATTGGCTTAGGTTATACATGTTAATTGCTGTTAAAAATAAAGACAGTAGCTTTGTTATGTTCTTCGTAGTTGGGTTTGCAAGTTTCGGCGCCCCAGCGCCAAAATTTGAGTCCCAGCGCCAAAAATCGCGCCTCGGCGCCAAAATTCGCGCCCCAGCGCCAGAAGTTGGCGCCCCAGCGCTGAATCTCGAGCCCCAGCGCCACTAGTTGGCTTACTCCTCGCGCCCCAGCGCGGGGACAGAAGTCTGACTTGGACAGTTTTAACCTCCTGTAGTAAAATGGCCATAACTTCCTCATACGAACTCCGATTGAGGTGATTCAAGATGATCTGGAACGAGGACGAGTAGACCTACAACTTTCGTTCTTTAAGTGTTTCAATGTGAGATCACTAGGATGGGTCAAATTGGTCATCTTTAGGACTGTTGTGTTTTCGGAGGCAATCGGAGGGTGTCGGGCATGCACATATGCATGTGTAGTGCTCCAGACCGTAAAAGATGATGTCCTAAGTTATAAAACATGAATCTTAGTAAATATAATGATGCTTAACATTAATAAATAATGTATTAGATAAGTTATAGAAGCATAGTAAGCATACACAAGAAAGGCAAATCGGGTGTGTGACGATTGAACGTCGAAACGCCGTGCCAAGTGTTAATGAACTTAAAAAGTGTTTCAATTCCATTGAAATGGATATTATAAGATATGGAATGGGTTTAATATAAAAACAATAAGTAGTCCTAGCAATACTTAAGCACTTGAACTTCGAGTTTGACAAAGAAGAAATATAGTGAGTCATAAGTCGAAAAGTTAACACAATCTAATTGACCATTGTGTATTTATTAATAGGAAAGATTATGAGATGTGGAGTAGAGTTTACATTACAATTGCTATGTGTTGTTATGTGACTAATAGTTGATGTGTATGATTATATAATTGTGTAGGGCACATGAAGTGCAGATAACTGTAAGTTGCTAAGCTATTATTGGTAAACAACGATCAAGGCAAGTCTTTCGGTTCCTATTTTTTACGTGGACTTGATGAACTGTTTTAAATTGCATGATATGTTATGCATGTTGAAATCATAAAATGTTAAAGTCAATATATGACTTCATTGTTTTGGCTAAGTAATGATGATTGAGTAAGGAACTCAATCTTTATATTTGCTATGTGAATTAAAAGCATGTATGCCATGTTACTTTAATGAGATGTATATCGAGCATGTTATTATGTGCTATGTGATGCATGAAAACTATTAGACTTTGCTGGGCTGTCGAGCTCACTCTTGCAAATAACCACTTTTGCAGGTCAAGATTTTAAGGTAAAGATACGTGCTATGTGAGTTATAGAGATCTATATTCACGAACATTACTTATATTTTATGAGAAATGTATTTCATATTTTGAACGTAACATGTTGTTGAATTGTAAGTTGAGCTATGCAATGTATATGGATATTTAGTTATGATGTAAGACTTTGTATAGTCATTTTGTTGTAACGATTCATGATATAAGATTGAATTAAAGAGATGTAATGTAATGGTTGCGATTCAGGGCAAGAAAGAAGGAAATGTATAAAAGTTTTAAATATTCCGTAATTTTATTAAGTTTAACATCGAATAATGATGTATTATTTAGAGGTTGAATGTATGGTTAACGACCGAAGTCGGGATTTAAATTGTATAGATTTTGGGCTCGTTACAGTCTCCTCTTGAGTTCTTGAAAACTCTGCTCACATTCTTCGCTCCAACCGAACTTTGTATCTTTCTGAGTCAGCTGAGTTAATGGAGTAGCGATTCGAGAAAATCCTTCCACGAATCTCCGATAATAACCAACTAAACCAAGAAAGCTACGTACTTCGGTCACTAATTTAGGTTGCTCCCAGCTTTGAATAGCTTCAATCTTTGCCGGGTCAACCGATATTCCACGACTTGATACTACGTGCCCAAGGAATGCTACCTCCTCCAACTAGAACTCGCATTTCTTCAACTTGGCATAAAGCTTGTATTCACGAAGCTTTTGGAGTACCAACCTCAAGTGTTGCTCATGATCTTCACGACTTTTGGAATAAATAAGGATGTCATCAATAAAGACGACCACAAAGTGATCCAAATATTCCTTGAATACCCGGTCCATCATATCCATGAAGGCAGCATGAGCATTAGTCAATCCAAAGGACATGACTAGAAATTCATAATGCTCGTACCGAGTTCTGAAAGCCGTCTTTGGAATATCCTCAGTTCTAACCTTCAGCTGATGATATCCAGAACGAAGATCGATCTTTGAAAAGAATTGTGCTCCTTGCAACTGGTCAAACAGGTCATCAATACGTGGCAATGGGTACCTGTTTTTTATGGTGACATGATTCAACTCCCGATAATCAATACAAAGTCGCATACTTCTATCTTTCTTCTTCACGAATAGCACAGGAGCACCCCAAGGAGAAGTACTAGGACGAATAATGACAATGTCTAACAATTCCTGCAGTTGAATCTTTAACTCCTGAAGTTCAATAGGAGCCATTCGATATGGGGCTTTGGAAATGGGTTTTGTATCGGGTTCAAGGTCGATACAAAATTTAATTTCACGCTCTGGGGGTAGGTCAGGAAGTTCTTCAGGGAATACGTCAGGGAATTTATTAACAATAGAAATATCATTCAAAACTGACGTATTTTTGTTTAGATCCGTGACATGAGCTAAGAAAGCTTGACATCCGTTTTTCAATAAACGAATAGCTTTATGGCTTGAGATGACAGCGATTGATTTTAATGGTTTGGTTGCTTGAATTCGCATAATAGGTCGATTAGGAATATGAAAGCTAACAAACTTACGAAAACATTCAATTTTTGCATGATGAGTAGTTAACCAATCAATCCCTAGAATCACGTCAAATGCAAGTATTTTAAATGAAATAAGATCGATAGGTAATGTGTGGGTACCAACTTGAACCAAACAAGACTTATAAACCCTAGATGTAATGAAGGTTTCTCCCAATGGAGTTTCAACAGATAAGTCAAAGTCTAATTTCTCCGGAATCAAATTTAATCGATGAGCGCAAATATCAAAGAAGGATGAATTAATACCTAATTCAACTAAGATTAGGTTTTCAACTAAGATTAGGTAGCATCAGTAGTTCTAATACGACATACGATAATACATAAAGTGAGAGTTCTAATAGGAATATTGTCATCTAGACAATATCCATACTCAAGGAGTCCTCATTATATTTATTGTCGCACTATTTAACAGAATAGTGAGGACTACTAATGCTATCTTCTAGACCATCACTCCTTTTCCTGACTCGTCCCAGCTATATTCTCATTTCCTGAAGAGAACATTGAAAGAAAGGGTGAGCTCAACTAGCCCAGTAAGAAATATTATGACTAAGATAATGACGAATAAATTATCAATAGTCTTCAACAATGTTAAACTGATAAAATACAATAGACATCAAGTTTAACTGCAACGGAATTAGCAATCCATTAGAAGAGTCAAGTAGAGAATAAAACCTACTATCTTCTATGATTTAAAAAGGTTTTTTAACACTGTTATCGCTGGAACTCAGCTTAATAAAATAATCCACATCATCTAATCATCCCTGTATTACGGGCCAAGGATATTCATTAAATCATCAATGGTCATGACTATACCGCAAAATTCCTGGTCATAATCATACCAAAAACTGTCTATCAATGCATTACAGGCCACTGAGAACTTTTACCACACCACTTATAATATCACAGTTCATGATTATACCGAATGATCCCTGGTCATAATCATACTAAGTCTATCTATGCACGTAAGCCAAAGATGACTTTCAACATAAAATAAACATGAGGATGATGACAATGTTATAGCAATTCAATTAAACAAGTTCAAGAATTAGTTTATCTAGGAACTAATAATATCCAAATTGTCAACATGATACTTCTTTGTAAAGTAACAGTCAAGAATGCTTAGAAGAATATTTCCATGAAAAGATACTGGATGAAGCGCAAATATCAAGGATATTCCACTAATTTCATGGAGTATAGAAATCAAAACTTTAACCAAATGAGTATAATAAAGAATATATGAAACTGCAAATGGATTTTCATCAGCCATGCGGTAATCCACGTATACAGATCATTTCCACAATCTAATAAGGAATGAATATAAAGGATTATTCACCATGCATGTGGCAATCCACATAGACAGGTTATTCTAACAGAATAATAAAGAATGGAATAACAGAAGGATTCACCATGCATGCGATAGAGACCGCACAGACAGGTTATTCCCAACAGAATAATAAATACGGAATAATAAATATGGAACCAGGTCAGGTGAAATTCACACCGACAGGATATTCCGACAGAATAATAAATGCGGAATAATAAATGATGGAACCAGGTCAAATGAAATTCACACCGACAGGATATTCCGACAAAATCGTAAAGAAATGAATAATGAAAGAGTTTGACCAAGTATGCGGTACTTCGCATAAACCTGTTATTCCAACATAATAATAAAGAATGAAATAACAGAAGAAGATCACCAAGTATTGGGTAAAGCTCATATATAGGTCATTCCACCAAGTATAGGGTAAACCACGCATACAGGTTATTCCAATAGAATAATAAAGGATGAAATAACATAAATTCTATTCATGAATAAAAAAGAATAACACCCCTTACCGTTTTAAAGAAGAACTGAAATAAAGAAGTAGTTAAGTGGTAGAATACTCTTTTTCTTTCTCCCTATAGTTTCTCTCTCTAGAGTTCAGTGAATTCGTAAGAAAATAATGAAGGAATGAGCTTCTATTTATAGGAAAATGGAATGCATAGTAACTAATCCATGAACGGTTCAGATTGATTTACTTTAATCTGACGGTCCATATTTAAAGCAAAACCTTTTAAATAAAATATAATATATTCTAATTACTGCCTAATAAAACAAACAACTTTAATAAAGTATTTTATTTTATATAAAAAGATGTTTCTGTTTTATTACGTTAATAATACGAATAAAACAAAACTTCATTATCTCTAAATAATTCATAATATTAATTGACAATAATTGAATCAAACTGAGTGACTTCTCACATAAGTATTAATAATCAATACCGTGTGCTACTATGCAACCACACGTATTACTGTACTTTTACTACCGAGTAGTTCAACAGTATCAACGGTAAAACTTTCGCCGTTATTTTTAATAAAATATTTTTGTCGTTTTCTCAATCTGACAATAATTCTGTTGTGGGGTCCACCAATGATTGTACCGTCGTAAAAATATTCCCCGACTAATCGAATATTTCCCGTAAATAGTAACTCGTGAATAGTAACTAGTGAATATTAACTCATGAATAGTAACTCGTGAATAGTAACTCATGAATAGTAACTCGTGAATAGTACTCCGACACAAAAAGTACCCCAAAAACTCAAGTGAACAATATTAGAGTGAATAGTAACCGGGTATTTTATGACAACTTGTCTACTTTGAAAAATTTTCGCATATCACCTTTAACTTTAACCTTTTATCAATTTAACCATTTACCAAGTGTTCAAGTTGGTATCAGAGTTCATTAGGTATTTGTTAAGTTTATCAAACATACCTATCTTGGGTCATCAATGGTCATGTATTACACCGGACCCAAATACATGGTACAAAATATAAATACAAACTTAATTATACAAATGTCGTGTAACATACGACAATACATAAACTGAGAGTTCTAATAGGAATATTGTCATCTAGACAATATCCATACTCAAGGAGTCCTCATTACATTTATTATCGCACTATTTAACAGAATAGTGAGGACTACTAATGCTATCTTCTGGACCATCACTCCTTTCCCTGACTCGTTCCAGCTATATATTCTCATTTCCTGAAGAAAACATTGAAAGAAAGGGTGAGCTCAACTAGCCCAGTAAGAAATATTATGACTAAGATAATGACGAATAAATTATCAATAGTCTTCAACAATGTTAAACTGATAAAATACAATAGACATCAAGTTTAACTGCAATGGAATAAGCAATCCATTAGAAGAGTCAAGTAGAGAATAAAACCTACTATCTTCTATGATTTAAAAAGGTTTTTTAACACTGTTATCGCTGGGACTCAGCTTAATAAAATAATCCACATCATCTAATCATCCCTGTATTACGGGCCAAGTATATTCATTAAATCATCAATGGTCATGACTATACCAAAAAATTCCTGGTCATAATCATACCAAAAACTGTCTATCAATACATTACAGGCCACTGAGGACTTTTACCACACCACTTATAACATCACAGTTCATGATTATACCGAATGATCCCTAGTCATAATCATACTAAGTCTATCTATGCACGTAAGCCAAAGATGACTTTCAACATAAAATAAACACGAGGATGATGACAATGTTATAGGAATTCAATTAAACAAGTTCAAGAATTAGTTTATCTAGGAACTAATAATATCCAAATTGTCAACATGATACTTCTTTGTAAAGTATCAGTCAAGAATGCTTAGAAGAATATTTCCATGAAAAGATACTGGATGAAGCGCAAATATCAAGGATGTTCCACTAATTTCATGGAGTATAGAAATCAAAACTTTAACCAAATGAGTATAATAAAGAATATATGAAACTGCAAATAGATTTTCACCAGCCATGCGGTAATCCACGTATACAGATCATTTCCACAATTTAATAAGGAATGAATATAAAGGATTATTCACCATGCATGTGGCAATCCACATAGACAGGTTATTCTAACAGAATAATAAAGAATGGAATAATAGAAGGATTCACCATGTATGCGATAGAGACCGCACAGACAGGTTATTCCCAACAGAATAATAAATGCGAAATAATAAATATGGAATCAGGTCATGTGAAATTCACACCGACAGGATATTCCGACAGAATAATAAATGCGGAATAATAAATGATGGAACCAGGTCAGGTGAAATTCACACCGATAGGATATTCCGACAAAATCGTAAAGAACGGAATAATGAAAGAGTTTCACCAAGTATGCGGTACTTCGCATAAACAGGTTATTCCAACCTAATAATAAAGAATGGAATAACATGAGAAGATCACCAAGTATTGGGTAAACTGTAACGAATGATTTATTTGAATTGTGATTCTGAGGACAGAATCCTTGTAAGGAGGGAATGATGTAACATTCCATAATTTTAAAGCGTGATATTAAATATTTATTGATTTATTTAAGTATTTAATGGATATGTTATTGTTGAATAAATAATTGTTCAATTTGAGTGATATGGTTTATTTAATTATTTGTTGAATAAATAATTAAATATTAAATATTAAATATTTATTGGCAATATTAAATATTTATTGAATTATGTGGCAATTTGAGTTGATGTGATTTAATTATTTGTTGAGTAAATAATTAAGGAGCTAAGTAAATTAATTGTTATGAGATTATATAATAATATAATTTAATAAGTAAGCTAGAGAGCTTATGGTGATTTAAATAAGTTATAATATTTTAAATGGGAAATTAATTTAAAATATTCGTTGGTTAAATAAAATTATAATTATAAAAGAAATTATAATTATGTGATAATGATTTATGTGTTAAAGTAATTTAATAGATTAATGTTTTAATTAATTTATTAATTTAATAAAAGTGTGACTAATAACCTTGCTATAAAGGAGTTATTAAAATAAATAAAAAGAGTTTAATTTGGTTTTTCTAAAAATGTCTTATTGCATAATAAGTCTTTAATTTAATGATGTTTTATCAAACAAGGTATAAGGATTAATCTATTTGTTTTAGTTAGTTTTGCCAAACAAGGTGTAAGGATTTAATGGGTTATTTTTATTAAGCTTAGCCAAACAAGCCTTATGACTTTTGATTTTCAAAAAAATTATAACTGATGTCAGTTAAATCCTATACTTAATATCTATATTATTATTATACTTTTATAATATTATACGTATGTTAGAGTTAGGGAGAAGAAAGACTCAGTTGAAGTTTACAGAGAGAAAAAGAAGAAAAGAGGAAAACTAGAGAGAATTTGAGAGTGATTTTAACAGGTGTTGTAGAAAAGAATTTGGAGAAAATAATAATAATCATCTTCCTAATCCAAGGTAGGAGCTCAATCTCTTTCTCTAAAAATTTTATGTTTTTCTTCTTCCCAAAAAGTTCTCTGTAAAATATTTTATGGGATGAATTGTTAATATACATGTATAACTTGGTATGGTACTTGATTATATAGTTATTATATGAGTTTATGATGATTAGAGGTAGTGCTTAAACGAGAATTGCATGATAAATTCGTTTGACAGTAGGAAGAAATAATGTCAGTATATGTATTTCTTATGTAGCTTATGTAAATAACAATTATGATGATCAATTTAGTATGTGAAATTGAACTGTGACTATATTAGTTAGTTTGTTAAGAATTACAGAGAACTTAGTTCAAAAGAATCAAATTGGTGTATCATTATGATTACAGTATGCACTGTGTCAAGAAATATCAAAAATGGAGTTTTTGGGTTTTAAAATATGTTATTCTAGTATTTAATTTTTCTAAAATTATGGTTTAAGTTGGGTTAATTTAATATTTGTATGCTTGGTGAAAGTTTATGGGTAATTTGCATTAATTATTCATGTTAATTAGTGTTGGAATTGAAGTTATAGACAGAAAATTGAGTTGTTCTGTTCTTCGTGGTTGGGTTCTGCGAGTTTCGGCGCCCCAGCGTCAAAATTCACGCCCCAGCGCCAAAAATCGCGCCCCGGCGCCAAAATTCGCGCCCCAGCGCCAGAAGCTGGTGCCCCAGCGCTGAAATTGGTGCCCCAGCGCCAATCTCGCGCCCCAGCGCCACTAGTTGGCTTAGTACTCGCGCCCCAGCGCGGGGACAGAAGTTTGACTTGGACAGTTTTGACCTCCTGTAGTAAAATGGCCATAACTTTCTCATACGAACTCCGATTGAGGTGATTCAAGATGATCCGGAACGAGGACGAGTAGACCTACAACTTTTGTTCTTTAAATTTTTCAATTTAAGGTTATTAGGATGGGTCAAAATGGTCATCTTTAGGACTGTTGTGTTTTCAGAGGCAATCGGAGGGTGTCGGGCATGCACATATGCATGTGTAGTGCTCCAGACCGTAAATGATGATGTCCTAAGTTATAAAACATGAATCTTAGTAAATATAATGATGCTTAACATTAATAAATAATATATTAGATAAGTTATAGAAGCATAGTAAGCATACACAAGAGAGGCAAATCGGGCGTGTGACGATTGAACGTCGAAACGCCATGCCAAGTGTTAATGAACTTAAAAAGTGCTTCAATTCCATTGAAATGGATATTATAAGATATGGAATGGATATTATTAAGCACTTGAACTTCGAGTTTGACTAAGAAGAAATATAGTGAGTCATAAGTCGAAAAGTTAACACAATCTAATTGACCATTATGTATTTATTAATAGGAAAGATTATGAGATGTGGAGTAGAGTTTACATTACAATTGCTATGTATTGTTATGTGACTAATAGTTGATGTGTATGATTATATAATTGTGTAGGGCACGTGAAGTGCAGATAACTGTAAGCTGTTAAGCTATTATTGGTAAACAACGATCAAGGCAAGTCTTTCGGTTCCTATTTTCTACATGGACTTGATGAACTGTTTTAAATTGCATGATATGTTATGCATGTTGAAATCGTGAAATGTTAAAGTCAATATATGACTGAATTGTTTTGGCTAAGTAATGATGATTGAGTAAGGAACTCAATCTTTATATTTGCTATGTGAATTAAAAGCATGTATGCCATGTTACTTTAATGAGATGTATATTGAGAATGTTATTATGTGCTATGTGATGCATGAAAACTGTTAGACTTTGCTGGGCTGTCGAGCTCACTCTTGCAAATAACCACTTTTGCAGGTCAAGATTTTAAGGTAAAGATACGTGCTATGTGAGTTATAGAGATCTATATTCACGAAGATTGCTTATGTTTTATGAGAAATGTATTTCATATTTTGAACGTAACATGTTGTTGAAATGTAAGTTGAGTTATCCAATGTATATGGATATTTAGTTATAATATAAGACTTTGTATAGTCATTTTGTTGTAACGATTCATGATATAAGATTGAATCAAAGAGATGTAATGTAATGGTTGCGATTCAGGGCAAGAAAGAAGGAAATGTATAAAAGTTTTAAATATTCCGCAATTTTATTAAGTTTAGCATAGAATAATGATGTACTATTTAGAGGTTGAATGTATGGTTAACGACCGAAGTCGGGATTTTAATTGTATAGATTTTGGGGTCCTTACAGTTGGTATCAGAGCTGTAGGTTATAAACCTTAGGTAGGAGTACCGTAGGCAATAACCTTAGAGAATAGAGGTGAAGATAAAGAACGAATAAGCTCAAATAGAGTTTGAACAATAAGGGATTAAAACTTGCGTGAAAAGATTCAAAGAAGAATCTCGCAGAGTTATAAGGAATATGAATGTGGGGTTACCTAACTCCAATAATAAGGATGTAATGTGATAATAAATAGACAGTGTCTATAAGAAGAGTGATAAAGAAGTTATGAATAGAGAGTTATGTCTAAGTGTGGTACAATTATACTCTTTAATAATTGATGTATGGTATCTGGGCTAAACGATTCCTTCATGGAGCGGAGGTATATACGAACTAGCAACTCGGAACCTAGTTTGTTGGTTGTTTGTGGGAAACCACTCAGCGTACCATATTGAAACTGTTAGAGACTCGATGTATACCAAGTGTATAACTCGAATGAAATTTTGAGCGATGTAAATGAAGTTAGAAAGTTAGAAATTCTTAAAGGAAGAATTGTTATATAAACAAGAAGATTCAAAGAAGAATCTTGAAAAGATATAAAGATAAGAAATGGGAGTTTCCTAACTCCAATAACCAAGATAACGAATAATGTCGTAAATGATGAAAAAGAGAAAGAATGAGGATCGTAAAACAAAACGATCACGAGTTAACAAAAGAATTTTAAGAGAGATGATTATAGAATAAGGTCACGACGTGATCTGTTTAAGTTATAAAAGAAAGATGGTCTGTAATGTTTGAATGATTATAGCTTAATGTTATGAAGATGGTGTACTATGAAATAGTACGAGATAACTCATGAGGAGTTATAGATGATGTGATATGAGGAATTCGTATCGAGCAAAGAGCAAGTTAAAAGAAAGATAGAGTTAGGTGGGATTTCAATTGAGAACTCATGTGATGGCTGAGTTGTACAAACCTTTGTATGGGCGAGGGTTTTGTGCTTACACTCAGTTTATCACATTGATAATCATTGGAATGTATGTGTCGCGCTATTTTCTATATGCCTGTTGAGAAGGTGATTCTTTTCTCATGTGTATAACAGATAGGTAGAGTATAGTTAGAGAATACTATAAGGTTAAGTGCGAGTTCTTAAAACTAATACTTATGGTAGGTTCGTGACTCATAATTATATGGTATGTTTTTGAACCCCTCAGCGAATGGACGCCTATGGTCTGACTAGGATAAGTTCTTAAACTCATATGATTGTGGCAAGTTCCTGAACTCATAACGTGTGGTAAGTTTGATGAACTAGGGTATAATTAAGTGTGAATGGAGTATTGAGGATGATAGGAATAGATAGACCTATTAAGCAATGGATCATATTAGAAAGTGGAGTTGATGGTGGAAGCATGGGTATTCTAAATCTACTAGCTATGCTAGACTTTCGAAATTTATTGACTTCGTGCTGATGTTTACACTTTAATTTTCTTGAAAAACATTGGATCAAATGATGGAACCAATGAGTTTTAACAACAAATACTATTATTCGTATGTCTATGCTAATTACTTCGGCTAGACAAAAATGATTTGCAATATATCAAAATGTATTTTATATCATTAATGCATCATGTAACCTGGTGCAAAGATGATAAAAACGATGGAGTCATCAATGCAGTATTACCTAGTGTTGGATGTGATCTAAGGATCATCAGCCCACTATGGTATGATGTAGTATGATAAAGTCACCAAATGACGGAATCCTCAACGGACTGTAAATACAGTGCGGTATCATAACGTCATAAAAAGATTTTTGAGATTTATTTAATATATGAGAATACATATGTATGTATGTATATGTATATTTCGGTTAATGTCCGAGTTATTGTAGAGGTCTATGCTATTTGATTCAGCTAGACAAATATTAAAAGATGTTCATGAAATTCAAGAGTTTCTTGAGAAGTTATGCCAACCCAAATTATTTTGGTGCGGATTCAGATGTTGAAAAGCTGAGATGAACAACCCTTTTATAGGGGATTACGCGGAGGCGTTGAGATGTTTGTGCACAATACATTGTACGAAGGGCTGATCACCCTAAGTACGAGGAGTCCCTATAGTCTTATGACTGTTAAAGTTTAAGTTGAAAGATTACTTATAACTATGGACATATGCATAGCGTTTAAATGTTTGTGCACAATACATCGTACGAAGGGCTTAACACCCTAAGTACGGGGGTCCTTATAGTCTTATGACTGTTAAAGTTGAAGTTGAAAGATTACTTGCAACTATGGACATAGTTCGTGGCCTTATGACCCTCAGCATGATTTGGAATCTATTAAATTCCTGTTATTCATATCGCTTCCCAATTATTGAGCAATTGTGGAAGATTCTTGGTATTCTAAAAGGTGAATGTGGTAAGGATGATATTCTTTAGAAAGAAGTAAGTCGTAGAATACGACTCTGAATGATGAATATGTTGAATAAGTGAGAAAAGAGATTTTGAAGTGAGAAGGATGTGAGTTATCAAAGAATAATGTGAAATTTTTTAATAGAAAAGTTTAATAATTATGGAATGATCTTTGTGGAAAAGAAGTGGTTATAGAATCCAATGAATGAATAAGGTATTAACGTAAAATCTATTCTGATAGATTGAATGAATAAATATTAATTAATAAAAATTTCGAGGACGAAATTCTTAGAAGAAAGGGTGAATGTAATGTCCCGAGAGTTTGATCATATAATATATGATAATGATCCTTAGAGAAAGATAATGAACGGGTCAAAGAATATATAATACTCAAATATAATTGAGTCTAAGTAAATGTTATGAAATAAAACTTATAAGAATTTATTATCAAGAATGGTGAGAGTAGAAAATATAAAACCTATATAAAGATAATGTGTTGAAGTTATTCAATGAATAGATTTGAGGAAAACCTGAGTAAGGTAGGGTTTCGGTGATTCTGGGGACAGAATCTTTGTAAGTAGGGAAGAATGTAACGAATAATTTATTTGAATTGTGATTCTGAGGACAGAATCCTTGTAAGGAGGGAATGATGTAACATTCCATAATTTTAAAGCGTGATATTAAATATTTATTGATTTATTTAAGTATTTAATGTATATGTTATTATTGAATAAATAATTGTTCAATTTGAGTGATGTGGTTTATTTAATTATTTGTTGAATAAATAATTAAATATTAAATATTAAATATTTATTGGCAATATTAAATATTTATTGAATTATATGGCAATTTGAGTTGATGTGATTTAATTATTTGTTGAGTAAATAATTAAGGAGCTAAGTAAATTAATTGTTATGAGATTATATAATAATATAATTTAATAAGTAAGCTAGAGAGCTTATGGTGATTTAAATAAGTTATAATATTTTAAATGGGAAATTAATTTAAAATATTCGTTGGTTAAATAAAATTATAATTATAAAAGAAATTATAATTATGTGATAATGATTTATGTGTTAAAGTAATTTAATAGATTAATGTTTTAATTGATTTATTAATTTAATAAAAGTGTGACTAATAACCTTGCTATAAAGGAGTTATTAAAATAAATAAAAAGAGTTTAATTTGGTTTTTCTAAAAATGTCTTATTGCATAATAAGTCTTTAATTTAATGATGTTTTATCAAACAAGGTATAAGGATTAATCTATTTGTTTTAGTTAGTTTTGCCAAACAATGTGTAAGGATTTAATGGGTTATTTTTATTAAGCTTAGCCAAACAAGCCTTATGGCTTTTAATTTTCAAAAAAATTATAACTGATGTCAGTTAAATCCTATACTTAATATCTATATTATTATTATACGTTATAATATTATACGTATGTTAGAGTTAGGGAGAAGAAAGACTCAGTTGAAGTTTACAGAGAGAAAAAGAAGAAAAGAGGAAAACTAGAGAGAATTTGAGAGTGATTTTAACAGGTGTTGTAGAAAAGAATTTAGAAAAAATAATAATAATCATCTTCCTAATCCAAGGTAGGAGCTCAATCTCTTTCTCTAAAAGTTTCATGTTTTTCTTCTTCCCAAAAAGTTCTCTATAAAATATTTTATGGGATGAATTGTTGATATACATGTATAACTTGATATGGTACTTGATTATATAGTTATTATATGAGTTTATGATGATTAGAGGTAGAGCTTAAACGAGAATTGCATGATAAATTCGTTTGACAGTAGGAAGAAATAATGTCAGTATATGTATTTCTTATGTAGCTTACGTAAATAACAATTATGATGATCAATTTAGTGTGTGAAATTGAACTGTGACTATATTAGTTAGTTTGTTAAGAATTACAGAGAACTTAGTTCAAAAGAATCAAATTGGTGTATCATTATGATTACAGTATGCACTGTGTCAAGAAATATCAAAAATGGAGTTTTTGGGTTTTAAAATATGTTATTCTAGTATTTAATTTTTCTAAAATTATGATTTAAGTTGGGTTAATTTAATACTTGTATGCTTGGTGAAAGTTTATGTGTAATTTGCATTAATTATTCATGTTAATTAGTGTTGGAATTGAAGTTATAGACATAAATTTGAGTTGTTCTGTTCTTCGTGGTTGGGTTCTGCGAGTTTCGGCGCCCCAGCGTCAAAATTCACGCCCCAGCGCCAAAAATCGCGCCCCGGCGCCAAAATTCGCGCCCCAGCGCCAATCTCGCACCCCAGCGCCACTAGTTGGCTTAGTACTCGCGCCCCAGCGCGGGGACAGAAGTCTGACTTGGACAGTTTTGACCTCCTGTAGTAAAATGGCCATAACTTCCTCATACGAACTCCGATTGAGGTGATTCAAGATGATCCGGAACGAGGACGAGTAGACCTACAACTTTCGTTCTTTAATTGTTTCAATTTGAGGTCATTAGGATGGGTCAAAATGGTCATTTTTAGGACTGTTGTGTTTTCGGAGGCAATCAGAGGGTGTCGGGCATGCACATATGCATGTGTAGTGCTCCAGACCGTAAAAGATGATGTCCTAAGTCATAAAACATGAATCTTATTAAATATAATGATGCTTAACATTAATAAATAATGTATTAGATAAGTTATAGAAGCATAGTAAGCATACACAAGAGAGGCAAATCGGGCGTGTGACGATTGAACGTCGAAACGTCGTGCCAAGTGTTAATGAACTTAAAAAGTGTTTCAATTCCATTGAAATGGATATTATAAGATATGGAATGGGTTTAATATAAAACCAATAAGTAGTCCTAGCAAGACTTAAGCACTTGAACTTCGAGTTTGACTAAGAAGAAATATAGTGAGTCATAAGTCGAAAAGTTAACACAATCTAATTGACCATTGTGTATTTATTAATAGGAAAGATTATGAGATGTGGAGTAGAGTTTACATTACAATTGCTATGTGTTGTTATGTGACTAATAGTTGATGTGTATGATTATATAATTGTGTAGGGCACGTGAAGTGCAGATAACTGTAAGTTGTTAAGCTATTATTGGTAAACAACGATCAAGGCAAGTCTTTCGGTTCCTATTTTCTACGTGGACTTGATGAACTGTTTTAAATTGCATGATATGTTATGCATGTTGAAATCGTGAAATGTTAAAGTCAATATATGACTGAATTTTTTTGGCTAAGTAATGATGATTGAGTAAGGAACTCAATCTTTATATTTTCTATGTGAATTAAAAGCATGTATGCCATGTTACTTTAATGAGATGTATATTGAGAATGTTATTATGTGCTATGTGATGCATGAAAACTGTTAGACTTTGTTGGGCTGTCGAGCTCACTCTTGCAAATAACCACTTTTGCAGGTCAAGATTTTAAGGTAAAGATACGTGCTATGTGAGTTATAGAGATCTATATTCACGAAGATTGCTTATGTTTTATGAGAAATGTATTTCATATTTTGAACGTAACATGTTGTTGAAATGTAAGTTGAGTTATCCAATGTATATGGATATTTAGTTATGATATAAGACTTTGTATAGTCATTTTGTTGTAACGATTCATGATATAAGATTGAATCAAAGAGATGTAATGTAATGGTTGCGATTCAGGGCAAGAAAGAAGGAAATGTATAAAAGTTTTAAATATTCCGCAATTTTATTAAGTTTAGCATAGAATAATGATGTACTATTTAGAGGTTGAATGTATGGTTAACGACCGAAGTCGGGATTTTAATTGTATAGATTTTGGGGTCATTACATAAACCGCATATACAGGTCATTCCACCAAGTATAGGGTAAACCATGCATACAGGTTATTCCAACAGAATAATAAAGGATGAAATAACATAAATTCTCTTCATGAATAAAAAAGAATAACACCCTTTACCGTTTTAAAGAAGAACTGAAATACAGAAGTAGTTAAGTGGTAGAATACTCTTCTTCTCCCTCTCTATAGTTTCTCTCTCTAGAGTTCAGTGAATTCGTAAGAAAATAATGAAGGAATGAGCTTCTATTTATAGGAAAATGGAATGCATAGTAACTAATCCATGAACGGTTCAGATTGATTTACTTTAATCTGACGGTCCATATTTAAAGCAAAACCTTTTAAATAAAATATAATATATTCTAATTATTGCCTAATAAAACAAACAACTTTAATAAAGTATTCTGTTTTATATAAAAAGATGTTTCTATTTTATTACGTTAATAATACGAATAAAACAAAACTTCATTATCGCTAAATAATTCATATTATTAATTGACAATAATTGAATCAAACTGAGTGACTTCTCACATAAGCATTAATAATCAATACCGTGTGCTACTATGCAACCACACGTATTACTGTACTTTTACTACCGAGTAGTTCAACAGTATCAACGGTAAAACTTCCGCCGTTATTTTTAATAAAATATTTTTGTCGTTTTCTCAATCCGACAATAATTCTGTTGTGGGGTCCACCAATGATTGTACCGTCGTACAAATATTCCCCGACTAATCGAATATTTCCTGTAAATAGTAACTCATGAATAGTAACTCGTGAATAGTAACTCGTGAATAGTAACTCGTGAATAGTAACTCATGAATAGTAACTCGTGAATAGTACTCCGACACAAAAAGTACCCCAAAAACTCGAGTGAACAATATTAGAGTGAATAGTAACCGGATATTTTATGACAACTTGTCTACTTTGAAAATTTTTCGCATATCACCTTTAACTTTAACCTTTTATCAATTTAGCCATTTACCAAGTGTTAAAGTTGGTATCAGAGTTCATTAGGTATTTGTTAAGTTAATTAAACATACCTATCTTGGGTCATCAATGGTCATGTATTACACCGGACCCAAATACATGGTACAAAATACAAATACAAACTTAATTATACAAATGTCGTGTAACATATGACAATACACAAACTGAGAGTTCTAATAGGAATATTGTCATCTAGACAATATCCATACTCAAGGAGTCCTCATTACATTTATTATTGCACTATTTAACAGAATAGTGAGGACTACTAATGCTATCTTCTGGACCATCACTCCTTTTCCTGACTCGTTCCAGCTATATATTCTCATTTCCTGAAGAGAACATTGAAAGAAAGGGTGAGCTCAACTAGCCCAGTAAGAAATATTATAACTAAGATAATGATGAATAAATTATCAATAGTCTTCAACAATGTTAAACTGATAAAATACAATAGACATCAAGTTTAACTGCAACGGAATAAGCAATCCATTAGAAGAGTCAAGTAGAGAATAAAACCTACTATCTTCTATGATTTAAAAAGGTTTTTTAACACTGTTATCGCTGGGACTCAGCTTAATAAAATAATCCACATCATCTAATCATCCCTGTATTACGGGCCAAGTATATTCATTAAATCATCAATGGTCATGACTATACTGAAAAATTTCTGGTCATAATCATACCAAAAACTGTCTATCAATACATTACAGGCCACTGAGGACTTTTACCACACCACTTACAACATCACAGTTCATGATTATACCGAATGATCCCTGGTCATAATCATACTAAGTCTATCTATGCACGTAAGCCAAAGATGACTTTCAACATAAAATAAACATGAGGATGATGACAATGTTATAGGAATTCAATTAAACAAGTTCAAGAATTAGTTTATCTAGGAACTAATAATATCCAAATTGTCAACATGATACTTCTTTGTAAAGTAACAGTCAAGAATGCTTAGAAGAATATTTCCATGAAAAGATACTCGATGAAGCGCAAATATCAAGGATATTCCACTAATTTCATGGAGTATAGAAATCAAAACTTTAACCAAATGAGTATAATAAAGAATATATGAAACTACAAATGGATTTTCACCAGCCATGCGGTAATCCACGTATACAGATCATTTCCACAATTTAATAAGGAATGAATATAAAGGATTATTCACCACGCATGTGGTAATCCACATAGACAGGTTATTCTAACAAAATAATAAAGAATGGAATAACAGAAGGATTCACCATGCATGCGATAGAGACCACACAGACAGGTTATTCCCAACAGAATAATTAATGCGGAATAATAAATATGGAACCAGGTCATGTGAAATTCACACCGACAGGATATTCCGACAGAATAATAAATGCGGAATAATAAATGATGGAACCAGGTCAGGTGAAATTCACACCGACAGGATATTCCGACAAAATCGTAAAGAACGGAATAATGAAAGAGTTTCACCAAGTATGCGGTACTTCGCATAAACAGGTTATTCCAACATAATAATAAAGAATGGAATAACAGAAGAAGATCACCAAGTATTGGGTAAACCGCATATACAGGTCATTCCACCAAGTATAGGGTAAACCATGCATACAGGTTATTCCAACAGAATAATAAAGGATGAAATAACATAAATTCTCTTCATGAATAAAAAAGAATAACACCCCTTACTGTTTTAAAGAAGAACTGAAATAAAGAAGTAGTTAAGTGGTAGAATACTCTTCTTCTCCCTCTCTATAGTTTCTCTCTCTAGAGTTCAGTGAATTCGTAAGAAAATAATAAAGGAATGAGCTTCTATTTATAGGAAAATGGAATGCATAGTAACTAATCCATGAACGGTTCAGAATGATTTATTTTAATCTGACGGTCCATATTTAAAGCAAAATCTTTTAAATAAAATATAATATATTCTAATTATTGCCTAATAAAACAAACAACTTTAATAAAATATTCTGTTTTATATAAAAAGATGTTTCTGTTTTATTACGTTAATAATACGAATAAAACAAAACTTCATTATCGCTAAATAATTCATATTATTAATTGACAATAATTAAATCAAACTGAGTGACTTCTCACATAAGCATTAATAATCAATACCGTGTGCTACTATGCAACCACATGTATTACTGTACTTTTACTACCGAGTAGTTCAACAGTATCAACGGTAAAACTTTCGTCGTTATTTTTAATAAAATATTTGTCGTTTTCTCAATCCGACAAAAATTCTATTGTGGGGTCCACCAGTGATTGTACCGTCGTACAAATATTTCCCGACTAATCGAATATTTCCCGTAAATACTAACTCGTGAATAGTAACTCGTGAATAGTAACTCGTGAATAGTAACTCGTAAATAGTAACTCATGAATAGTAACTCGTGAATGGTACTCTGACACAAAAAGTACCCCAAAAACTCGAGTGAACAATATTTGTAACATTCCAGTTTTTAATGTGTAATATTAAATATTTATGTATTTATTTAAATATTTAATGGATATGTTATTATTAAATAAAGAATTATTTAATTGGAATTGATGTTAATTATTTAATTATTTGATTATTGGTTGAATAGATAATTAAATATTAAATAATAAATATTTATTGGTAATATTAAATATTTATTGAATTATATGGCAATTTGAATTGATGTGATTTAATTAATTATTTGTTGTGTAAATAATTAAGGAGCTAAATAAATTAGTTGTTATGAGATTTTATAATAATAAATAAGCTAGAGAGCTTACAATGTTTTTTAAATAAATAATAATATTTTAAATGGGAAATTGTAGTTTAAAATATTAGTTGGTAAAATGAAATTATAATTGTAAAAAAAAAAATTATAATTGTTTATGTGTTAAAGTAATTTAATAGATTAATGTTTAATTGATTTATTAATTTAATAAAGGTGTGGCTAATAACCTTGCTATAAAGGAGTTATTAAAATAAATCAAAGGACTTTAATTTAGGTTTGCCAAACATGCCTTATTGCATAATAAGTCTTTAATCTATTAAGGTTTTAGCAAACAAGGTATAAGGATTAATCCATTTGTTTTAATTCAATTTACCAAACAAGGAGTAAAGATTAATGGGTTATTTTATTTAGACTAGCCAAACAAGCCTTATGGCTTTTGATTTTCAAAACTCAAATAACTGATATCAGTTATAAGTTTTATATTTATATCATATAATAAATATATATTATATTTTATACGTTATAATATTATACGTAAGAATAGAGGAGAGTGGTTAGAGAGAAAGAAAGAAAACTCAGAGGAAGAAGATAGAAGAAGAAGAACTTATTCTGCATTATCTTAGTCATAATATTTCTTACTGGGCTAGTTGAGCTCACCCTTTCTTTCACTGTTCTCTTCAGGAAATGAGAACGTAGCTGGGGCAAGTCGGGAAACGGAGTGATGGTCCGAATGATAGTATTAGTTAGTAGTCCTCACTATTCTATGTAATAGTGTGTTAATAAATGTAATGGGGATTCCTTTTGAGTATGAATACTCTCTAGAAGATAATATTTGTATTCAAACTCACAGTTTATGTTTTGTCGTATTGTACACAACAGTTGTATTAGTAAGTTGTATTTGTATTATGTACTATATATCTGACGACCCAAGATGGGTGATGTTTACCTAATTTTGGGGGCGTCACAGTTGGTATCAGAGCTTAGGGATATGATCCCTGGCTAAAATGTGAGAATAGAACTAGGAGGGGGGAGACAGAGAATTCCTTCGCTAGTATGACCTTCCTAAGTTTATTTGCATGATATTTAATTGGTCGGTCAGAATATAAGGATAATATATGACATATCAATTAACTTTTATTTTGTGGCAGTATTTGAAAATGGCATCTAAGAATGTTGAGAATAGCAATGGAGCACAGGCAACTGTTGATTCACCACATATCAATAATCAGGATAATGTGCAGCAGGAAGGTGACAATCCTCATACAAACAACTACACTGACCAGATGATAAATGATGGAATGTTCAGAAACTTTATGCAGTTCATGCAACAGAAGGCGAGAGCGGCTCCTGTCCAAAATATAGGTGGAAACACTGAAAACACTCGGACGGTCACCGCTAAATAGTTCAAGGAGTTGGGACCACCAAAGTTTAAAGGAGAGCCAAAACCACTTATAGCGAAAACATGGATAAAGCAGATTACCAAGATATTTGATGTCTTGGGATGCTCCGAGGAGCAAAAGGTTCCCTTTGCCACCTTTATGTTGCGAGGAGAGGCAGATTACTGATGGGAATCGATTAAGCGTACTCAACCTGCCGCACTGAAGATGTCTCGGGAGAAGTTCCAAGAGCTGTTCAATGACAAATACTTTCCCGAAAGTGTTCGTCACATGAAGGAGGTGGAGTTCATCAAATTGGAGCAGAATAATATGACCGTGTCGCAGTATGAGGCTAAATTTAATGAGTTGTCCCGGTTTGCGTCCCACTTGGTGGATAATGAAGAGCAAATGACGCGAATGTTTTTGCGAGGTTTGAAACTTGAGATACGTCAACATCTTATTTCTCATAAACTGTGTTTGTATTCAGATGTTGTGAATAGGGCTCAGTTAGTGGAGCGCGATAATGAGTCAACGCAACCAAAAGAGAGCAGTCGACAAAATGATAATACCAGTGAGAGCAGTCATCGAAGCGGTGACAACAAGCGTGGAGGGAATCAACAGGCTAGAAATGGTAACCACTTCGGTGGTAATCAGGGCCAAAACAATAAGAATGGTTATTTCAAGAAGAGGAGATTCAACAATGATGGAAAGACGTCAGCACCAGCACCCGTTGTTAAGGAAGGAGAACGACCACCTATCATATGTTTCAAATGCGGAGGGGAAGGGCACATCAGTCCAAACTGCGTGATGCCGTCTAAAGCATGTTATAATTGTGGAAGAGAAGGTCATTTAGCTCGATTTTGTCGTTTACCAAAAATAAATTCAGCCAAGATGGAGACACCTAAGGCCGTCCCAGAAAAGTCAAAACTGGTAGTGCAAGGGAGAGCGTTTGTTGTGACCTCCCAGAAAGTAAGAAACCCGAATGAGGTCATCATGGGTAAGCTTATCATAAACTCTAACGAAGTCTATACTTTATTTGATACCGGTTCTACCCATTCTTTTATTTCTCCTACTTGCACTCATCGATTAAATTTGATTCCGGAGAAATTAGACTTTGATTTATCTGTTGAAACTCCATGGGAGAAACCTTCATTACATCCACGGTTTATAAGTCTTGTTTGGTTCAAGTTGGTACCCACACATTACCTGTCGATCTGATTTCATTAAAAAATACTTGCATTTGAAGTGATTCTAGGGATTGATTGGTTAACTACTCATCATGGAAAAATTGATTGTTTTCGTAAGGTTGTTAGCTTTCATATTCCTAATCGACCTATTATGCGAATTCAAGCAACCAAACCATTAAAATCAATCGCTGTCATCTCAAGCCATAAAGCTATTCGTTTATTGAAAAACGGATGTCAAGCTTTCTTAGCTCATGTCACGGATCTAAACAAAAATACGTCAGTTTTGAATGATATTTCTATTGTTAATAAATTTCCTGACGTATTCCCTAAAGAACTTCATGGCCTACCCCCAGAGCGTGAAATTGAATTTTGTATCGATCTTGAACCCGGTACAAAACCCATTTCCAAAGCCCCATATCGAATGGCTCCTATTGAACTTCAGGAGTTAAAGATCCAACTGCAGGAATTGTTAGACATTGGCTTTATTCGTCCTAGTACTTCTCCTTGGGGTGCTCCTGTGCTATTCGTGAAGAAGAAAGATGGAAGTATACGACTTTGTATTGATTATCGGGAGTTGAATCATGTCACCATCAAAAACAGGTACCCATTGCCACGTATTGATGACCTGTTTGACCAGTTGCAAGGAGCACAATTCTTTTCAAAGATCGATCTTCGTTCTGCATATCATCAGCTGAAGGTTAGAACTGAGAATATTCCAAAGACGACTTTTAGAACTCGGTACGGGCATTATGAATTCCTAGTCATGTCATTTGGATTGACTAATGCTCCTGTTGCCTTCATGGATATGATGAACCGGGTATTCAAGGAATATTTGGATCACTTTGTGGTCGTCTTTATTGATGACATCCTTATTTATTATAAAAGTCATGAAGATCATGAGCAACACTTGAGGTTGGTACTCCAAAAGCTTCGTGAATACAAGCTTTATGCCAAGTTGAAGAAATGCGAGTTCTGGCTGGAGGAGGTAGCATTCCTTGGGCACGTAGTATCAAGTCGTGGAATATCGGTTGACCCGGCAAAGATTGAAGCTATTCAAAGCTGGGAGCAACCTAAATCAGTGACCGAAGTACGTAGCTTTCTCGGTTTAGCTGGTTATTATCGGAGATTCGTTGAAGGATTTTCTCAAATCGCTACTCCATTAACTCAGCTGACTCGAAAAGATACAAAGTTCAGTTGGAACGAAGAATGTGAGCAGAGTTTTCAAGAACTCAAGAGGAGACTCATTTCAACACTTGTTCTAACAATATCATCTGGCTCGGAGGGATTTGTCATCTACAGTAATGCTTCGAGCAAAGGGTTGGGATGCGTTCTCATGCAACATGAAAAAGTCATAGCCTATGCATCAAGACAACTCAAGGAATATGAGAGGAATTATCCTACTCATGATCTAGAGTTGGCAGCTGTTGTCTTTGCACTTAAAATTTGGAGGCATTACTTGTATGGGGAGAAGGTGGAGATCTTTACGGATCATAAAAGCCTTAAATATTTCTTCACTCAAAAGGAACTCAACATGCGACAACGACGTTGGCTTGAACTGTTGAAAGATTATGATCATACCATTCAATACCATCTTGGAAAAATGAACGTGGTTGCTGACGCATTGAGTAGAAGATCATATGCAAGTACGAGTGCAATATTGTCAACACAAAGGCCCATTTTGTGTGACTTACAAAGGATGGAGATAGAGTTAAAGACTCTAGGGACCCATGTGATGATGGCGAATATACGAGTAGAACCAACTTTAATCGATAAAGTTAAAGCTGCTCAAGCTACAGACCTGGAGCTGATGCGTATGAGGAAGAAAGTGCAAGAAGGTGCTATGCCGGAAGCAAAAATCGATGAAGAAGGAATACTTCGAGTCAACTCCAGACTTTGTGTTCCTAACAACCCTGATTTAAAGTATGAAATAATGATGGAGGCGCACAACACACCGTTTGTAATCCATCCTAGAAGTACCAAAATGTATCATGATCTTCGTCATACATTTTGGTGGAGCAATATGAAGAGAGAGATAGCGTTGTTTATCTCAAGGTGTCTAACTTGTCAACGAGTCAAAGCGGAGCATCAAGTACCAAAAGGTCCATTGCAACCACTTGAAATTCCAGAATGAAAGTGGGAGCACATTACCATGGATTTCGTTACTGGTCGTCCTAGGGTTTCTCAAGGTATTGATGCGATTTGGGTCATTGTTGATAGATTGACCAAGTCTGCTCATTTCTTACCGATACGAGAAACTTATACACTTGAACGTCTTACTCGTATGTACATAAATGAGATTGTAAGACTGCATGGTATGCCAGTATCCATAGTTTCTGATCGAGACCCAAGATTCACTTCACGATTTTGGGTTAGTTTACAAAAAGCTATGGGCACAGATTTACGATTTAGTTTGGCACATTATCCTCAGATGGACGGACAATCAGAGAGGACTTCTCAAACTCTTGAAGATCTATTAAGACTCTGTGTCTTTGACTTCATGGGAAGTTGGGATAAGTTATTACCATTGGTGGAGTTTTCCTACAACAACAGTTATCAAGCAAGTATTGGCATGGCTTCATTCGAACCATTGTATGGAAGAAAATGTCGTTCTCCAGTATGCTGGGATGAGGTGGGTGAAGCAACGTTGTTGGGACCGAAGTTGGTACGTATGACTACAGAAAAGATTCAAACGATCCGACAACGTATAAAAACCTCACAAGATCGACAAAAGAGTTATGCTGATCTTCATCGAAAGGACGTGAAATTTAATATAGGAGATCATGTGATCTTACGTGTTGCTCCATGGAAAGGAGTTACGAGATTTGAAAAAAGAGGAAATCTCAATCCTCGATTCATCGGTCCATTTTTAATCCTCGATCGAGTAGGAACTGTGGCTTATAGACTCGCTTTACCGCCATGTATGTCTCGTGTTCATAACGTTTTTCATATATTCATGTTACACAAATATGTGGAAGACCCGAACCACATTATTAAGTTAGAACCGGACGAAATAGCAAAAGATTTGACGTATGAAGAAGTTCCTGTTCAAATCTTGGATTAGAAGGAACATATTCTACGCTCCAAGGTTATACCCCAAGTCAAAGTTTTGTGGAGAAACCACGATGTTGAGGAAATGACTTGGGAGTTAGAATCCGAAATGAAATCAAGGTATCCTTACCTCTTCGACATACTAGGTACGTACCCTAATTTCGAGTGTGAATTTTCATAAGAAGGGGAGGTTGTAAGACCCCAACTTTTAAAAATAAAGATGAATTTTCGATAAATATTATTTTTGAATATTATGGAGTTAATTTGATATAATGTTATAGTTGTGGGTAATATTTATAAATTTTGCAAAGTACGCAAGTTGTTATATAATATTCGATTGGTCGGGGAATATTCGTTTTAACAGGGAATATTCGTACAACGACACAATCATTGGTGGACCCCACAACAGAATTATTATCGGATTGAGAAAACGACAAAAATATTTTATTAAAAATAACGGCGGAAGTTTTACCATTGATATTGTTGAACTACTCGGTAGTAAAAGTACAGTAATACGTGTGGTTGCATAGTAGCACATGGTATTGATTATTAATGCTTATGTGAGAAGTCACTCAGTTTGATTCAATTATTGTCAGTTAATAATATGAATTATTTAGCGATAATGACGTTTTGTTTTATCCGTATTATTAACGTAATAAAACAGAACCATCTTTTTATATAAAATAAAATACTTTATTAAAGTTATTCTATAAATAGAATATATTATATTTTATTTAAAAGATTTTTCTTTAAATATGGACCGTCAGATTAAAGTAATCAATCTGGACCGTTTATGGATTAGTTACTATGCATTCTATTTTTCTATAAATAGCAGCTCATTCCTTCATTATTTCTTACGAATTCACTTAACTCTAGAGAGAGAAACTATAGAGAGAAACTATAGAGAGAGAGAGAAGAAGAGTATTCTGCTACTTAACTAATTACTTATTTCAGCTCTTCTTTGAAACGGTAAGGGGTGTTATTCTTTCTTATTCATGAAGAGAACTGTTGTTATTCCATTTCTTATTATTCTATTGGAATAACCTGTATACGCAGTCTACCCTATACTTGGTGACATTCTTCTATTATTCTGTTGGAACATCCTGTCTGTGTGTTTTTACACCGGACCTGGTTCTGTTTTTATTTTTATTCTGTTGGAACATCCTGTCTGTGTGTTTTACACCGGACCTGGTTCTGTTTTTATTATTATTCTGTTGGAACATCCTGTCTGTCTGTTTTACACCGGACCTGGTTCCGTCTTGTTATTATTCTGTTGGAACATCCTGTCTGTGTGTTTTACACCGGACCTGGTTCCATTATTTATTATTCTGTCGGAATATCCTGTCTGTGTGTTTAAGCCGGACCTGGTTCCATTATTTGTTATTCTGTTGGAATAACCTATTTGTGCGGTCTATCGCATGCCGGGTGATTTCTTTTGTTATTCCATTCTTTATTATACTCAGTTGGTTAAGTTTTGACTTCTATACTCCATGAAATTAGTAGAATATCCTTGATAATTGCGGTTCATCCAGTATCTTTTCATGACAATATTCTTCTAAGTATTCTTGAATTTTACTCTATAAAGCAGTATCATATTGACAATTTGGACGTTGTTAATTCTTGGATAAATTAATTCTTGAACTTGTTTTATTGAATTCTTATATCATTGCCATCATCCTCATGTTTATAAAATGTTGAAAGTCATTTGTGGCCTGTAGTGCATAGATGGACTTGGTATGATTATGATCAGAGATTATTCGGTATAATCATGACCGTAATGTTACAAATGATGTGGTAAAAGACTTCATTGGCCCGTAGTGCATTGATGGATAGTTGTTGGCATGATCATGACCATTAATGAATACACGAATATCCTTGGCCGTAGTGCATGGGTGATTCGATGATGTGGATTATTTTATTAAGCTGAGTCCCAGCGATCACAATGTTGAAAAACCTTTTAAATCATAAAAGATAGTAGAGTTTATTTTCTACTTGACTCTTTTAATGGATTGCTTGTTCCGTTGCAGTTAAACTTGATGTCTATTATATTTTATCAGTTTAACATTGTTGAAGGCTAATGATAATTTATTCTGCATTATCTTAGTCATAATATTTCTTACTGGGCTAGTTGAGCTCACTCTTTCTTTCACTGTTCTCTTCAGGAAATGAGAACGTAGCTGGGGCTAGTCGGTAAACGGAGTGATGGTCCGAATGATAGTATTAGTTAGTAGTCCTCACTATTTTATGTAATAGTGTGTTAATAAATATAATGAGGATTCCTTTTGAGTATGAATACTCTCTAGAAGATAATATTTGTATTCAAACTCACAGTTTATGTTTTGTCGTATTGTACACGACAGTTGTATTAGTAAGTTGTATTTGTATTATGTACTATGTATCTGACGACCCGAGATGGGTGATGTATACCTAATTTTGGGGGCGTCAGTTAAATTGATAAAAGGTTAAAGTTAAAGGTGATATGTGAAAATTTTTCAAAGTAGATAAGTTGTCATAAAATATCCGATTACTATTCACTCTAATATTGTTCACTCGAGTTTTTGGGGTACTTTTTGTGTCGGAGTACTATTCATGAATTACTATTCACGAGTTACTATTCACGAGTTACTATTTACGGAAAATATTCGATTAGTCGGGAAATATTTGTACGACGGTACAATCATTGGTGGACCCCACAACAGAATTATTGTCGGATTGAGAAAACGACAAAAAATATTTTATTAAAAATAACGGCGGAAGTTTTACCGTTGATACTGTTGAACTACTCGGTAGTAAAAGCACAGTAATACGTGTGGTTACATAGTAGTACGCGGTATTGATTATTAATGCTTATGTGAGAAGTCACTCAGTTTGATTCAATTATTGTCAATTAATAATATGAATTATTTTGCGATAATGAAGTTTTGTTTTATTCGTATTATTAACGTAATAAAACAGAAACATCTTTTTATATAAAACAGAATACTTTATTAAAGTTGTTTGTTTTATTAGGCAATAATTAGAATATATTATATTTTATTTAAAAGGTTTTGCTTTAAATATGGACCGTCAGATTAAAGTAAATCAATCTGAACCGTTCATGAATTAGTTACTATGCATTCCATTTTCCTATAAATAGAAGCTCATTCCTTCTGTAACATTCCATAATTTTAAAGCGTGATATTAAATATTTATTGAATAAATAATTGTTCAATTTGAGTGATGTGGTTTATTTAATTATTTGTTGAATAAATAATTAAATATTAAATATTAAATATTTATTGGCAATATTAAATATTTATTGAATTATATGGCAATTTGAGTTGATGTGATTTAATTATTTGTTGAGTAAATAATTAAGGAGCTAAGTAAATTAATTGTTATGAGATTATATAATAATATAATTTAATAAGTAAGCTAGAGAGCTTATGGTGATTTAAATAAATTATAATATTTTAAATGGGAAATTAATTTAAAATATTCGTTGGTTAAATAAAATTATAATTATAAAATAAATTATAATTATGTGATAATGATTTATGTGTTAAAGTAATTTAATAGATTAATGTTTTAATTGATTTATTAATTTAATAAAAGTGTGACTAATAACATTGCTATAAAGGAGTTATTAAAATAAATAAAAAGAGTTTAATTTAATTTTTCTAAACATGTCTTATTGCATAATAAGTCTTTAATTTAATGATGTTTTATCAAACAAGGTATAAGGATTAATCTATTTATTTTAGTTAGATTTGCCAAACAAGGTGTAAGGATTTAATGGGTTATTTTTATTAAGCTTAGCCAAACAAGCCTTATGGCTTTTGATTTTCAAAAAAAATTATAACTGATGTCAGTTAAATCCTATACTTAATATCTATATTATTATTATACGTTATAATATTATACGTTCCTATTTTCTACGTGGACTTGATGAACTGTTTTAAATTGCATGATATGTTATGCATGTTGAAATCATGAAATGTTAAAGTCAATATATGACTGCATTATTTTGGCTAAGTAATGATGATTGAGTAAGGAACTCAATCTTTATATTTGTTATGTGAAATAAAAGCATGTATGCCATGTTACTTTAATGAGATGTATGTCGAGCATGTTATTATGTGATATATGATGCATGAAAACTGTTAGACTTTGCTGGGCTGTCGAGCTCACTCTTGAAAATAACCACTTTTGCAGGTCAAGATTTTAAGGTAAAGATACGTGCTATGTGAGTTATAGAGATCTATATTCACGAAGATTACTTATGTTTTATGCGAAATGTATTTCCTATTTTGAACGTAAGATGTTGTTAAATGTAAGTTGAGCTATCTAATGTATATGGATATTTAGTTATGATGTAAGACTTTGTATAGTTATTTTGTTGTAACGATTCATGACATAAGATTGAATCAAAGAGATGTAATGTAATGGTTGCGATTCAGGGAAAGAAAGAAGGAAATGTATAAAAGTTTTAAATATTCCGCAATTTTATTAAGTTTAACATCGAATAATGATGTATTATTTAGAGGTTGAATGTATGGTTAACGACCGAAGTCGGGATTTAAATGGTATGAATTTTGGGGTCGTTACAGTTGGTATCAAAGCTGTAGGTTATAAACCTTAGGTAGGAGTACCGTAGGCAATAACCTTAGAGAAGAGAGGTGAAGATAAAGAACGAATAAGCTCAAATAGAGTTTGAATAATAAGGGATTAAAACTAGCGTGAAAGGATTCAAAGAAGAATCTCGCAGAGTTATAAGGAATATGAATGTGGGGTTACCTAACTCCAATAATAAGGATGTAATGTGATAATAAATAGACAGTGTCTATAAGAAGAGTGATAAAGAAGTTATGAATAGAGAGTTATGTCTAAGTGTGGTACAATTGTACTCTTTAATAATTGATGTATGGTATCTGGGCTAAACGATTCCTTCATGGAGCGGAGGTATATACGAACTAGCAACTCGGAACCTAGTTTGTTGGTTGTTTGTGGGAAACCACTCAGCGTACCATATTGAAACTGTTAGAGACTCGATGTGTACCAAGTGTATAACTCGAATGAAATTTTGAGCGATGTAAATGAAGTTAGAAAGTTAGAAATTCTTAAAAGAAGAATTGTTATATAAACAAGAAGATTCAAAGAAGAATCTTGAAAAGATATAAAGATAAGAAATGGGAGTTTCCTAACTCCAATAACCAAGATAACGAATAATGTCGTAAATGATGAAAAAGAGAAAGAATGAGGATCGTAAAACAAAATGATCACGAGTTAACAAAAGAATTTTAAGAAAGATGATTATAGAATAAGGTCACGACGTGATATGTTTAAGTTATAAAAGAAAGATGGTCTGTAATGTTTGAATGATTATAGCTTGATGCTATGAAGATAATGTACTATGAAATAGTACGAGATAACTCATGAGGAGTTATAGATGATGTGATACGAGAAATTCGTATCGAGCAAAGAGCAAGTTAAAAGAAAGATAGAGTTAGGTGGGATTTCAATTGAGAACCCATGTGATGGCTGAGTTGTACAAACCTTTGTATGGGCGAGGGTTTTGTGTTTGCACTCAGTTTATCACAATGATAATCATTGGAATGTTTGTGTCGCGCTATTTGCTATATGCATGTTGAGAAGGTGATTCTTTTCTCATGTGTATAACAGATAGGTAGAGTATAGTTAGAGAATATTATAAGGTAAGTGCGTGTTCTTAAAACTCATACTTATGGTAGGTTCGTGACTCATAGTTATATGGTATGTTTTTGAACCCCTCAGCGAATGGACGCCTATGGTCTGACTAGGATAAGTTCTTAAACTCATATGATTGTGGCAAGTTCCTGAACTCATAACGTGTGGTAAGTTTGATGAACTAGGGTATAATTAAGTGTGAATGGAGTATTGAGGATGATAGGAATAGATAGACCTATTAAGCAATGGATCATTATAGAAAGTGGAGTTGATGGTGGAAGCATAGGTATTCTAAATCTACTAGCTATGCTAGACTTTCGAAATTTATTGACTTCGTGCTGATGTTTACACTTTTATTTTCTTGAAAAACATTGGATCAAATGATGGAACCAATGAGTTTTAACAACAAATACTATTATTCGTATGTCTATGCTAATTACTTCGGCTAGACAAAAATGATTTGCAATATATCGAAATGTATTTTACATCATTAATGCATCATGTAACCTGGTGCAAAGATGATAAAAACGATGGAGTCATCAATGCAGTATTACCTAGTGTTGGATGTGATCTAAGGATCGTCAGCCCACTATGGTATGATGTAGTATGATAAAGTCACCAAATGACGGAATCCTCAACGGACTGTAAATACAGTGCGGTATCATAACGTCATAAAAAGATTTTTGAGATTTCTTTAATATATGAGAATACATATGTATGTATGTATATGTATATTTCGGTTAATGTCCGAGTTATTGTAGAGGTCTATGCTATTTGATTCAGCTAGACAAATATTAAAAGATGTTCATGAAATTCAAGAGTTTCTTGAGAAGTTATGCCAACCCAAATTGTTTTGGTGCGGATTCAGATGTTGAAAAGCTGAGATGAACAACCCTTTTATAGGGGATTACGCGGAGGCGTTGAGATGTTTGTGCACAATACATTGTACGAAGGGCTGATCACCCTAAGTACGAGGAGTCCCTATAGTCTTATGACTGTTAAAGTTTAAGTTGAAAGATTACTTATAACTATGGACATATGCATAGCGTTTAAATGTTTGTGCACAATACATCGTACGAAGGGCTTAACACCCTAAGTACGGGGGTCCTTATAGTCTTATGACTGTTAAAGTTGAAGTTGAAAGATTACTTGCAACTGTGGACATAGTTCGTGGCCTTATGACCCTCAGCATGATTTGGAATCTATTAAATTCCTGTTATTCATATCGCTTCCCAATTATTGAGCAATTGTGGAAGATTCTTGGTATTCTAAAAGGTGAATGTGGTAAGGACGATATTCTTTAGAAAGAAGTGAGTCATAGAATACGACTCTGAATGATGAATATGTTGAATAAGTGAGAAACGAGATTTTGAAGTGAGAAGGATGTGAGTTATCAAAGAATAATGTGAAATTTTTTAATAGAAAAGTTTAATAATCGTAGAACGATCTTTGTGGAAAAGAAGTGGTTATAGAATCCAATGAATGAATAAGGTATTAACGTAAAATCTATTCTGATAGATTGAATGAATAAAGATTAATTAATAAAAATTTCGAGGACGAAATTCTTAGAAGAAAGGGTGAATGTAATGTCCCGAGAGTTTGATCATATAATATATGATAATGATCCTTAGAGAAAGATAATGAACGGGTCAAAGAATATATAATACTCAAATATAATTGAGCCTAAGTAAATGTTATGAAATAAAACTTATAAGAATTTATTATCAAGAATGGTGAGAGTAGAAAATATAAAACCTATATAAAGATAATGTGTTGAAGTTATTCAATGAATAGATTTGAGGAAAACCTGAGTAAGGTAGGGTTTCGGGGATTCTGGGGACAGAATCTTTGTAAGTAGGGAAGAATGTAACGAATGATTTATTTGAATTGTGATTCTGAGGACAGAATCCTTGTAAGGAGGGAATGATGTAACATTCCATAATTTTAAAGCGTGATATTAAATATTTATTGATTTATTTAAGTATTTAATGGATATGTTATTATTGAATAAATAATTGTTCAATTTGAGTGATGTGGTTTATTTAATTATTTGTTGAATAAATAATTAAATATTGAATATTAAATATTTATTGACAATATTAAATATTTATTGAATTATATGGCAATTTGAGTTGATGTGATTTAATTATTTGTTGAGTAAATAATTAAGGAGCTAAGTAAATTAATTGTTATGAGATTATATAATAATATAATTTAATAAGTAAGCTAGAGAGCTTATGGTGATTTAAATAAATTATAATATTTTAAATGGGAAATTAATTTAAAATATTCGTTGGTTAAATAAAATTATAATTATAAAATAAATTATAATTATGTGATAATGATTTATGTGTTAAAGTAATTTAATAGATTAATGTTTTAATTGATTTATTAATTTAATAAAAGTGTGACTAATAACATTGCTATAAAGGAGTTATTAAAATAAATAAAAAGAGTTTAATTTAATTTTTCTAAACATGTCTTATTGCATAATAAGTCTTTAATTTAATGATGTTTTATCAAACAAGGTATAAGGATTAATCTATTTATTTTAGTTAGATTTGCCAAACAAGGTGTAAGGATTTAATGGGTTATTTTTATTAAGCTTAGCCAAACAAGCCTTATGGCTTTTGATTTTCAAAAAAAATTATAACTGATGTCAGTTAAATCCTATACTTAATATCTATATTATTATTATACGTTATAATATTATACGTATGTTAGAGTTAGGGAGAAGAAAGACGCAGTTGAAGTTTACAGAGAGAAAAAGAAGAAAAGAGGAAAACTAGAGAGAATTTGAGAGTGATTTTAACAAGTGTTGTAGAAAAGAATTTGGAAAAAATAATAATAATCATCTTCCTAATCCAAGGTAGGAGCTCAATCTCTTTCTCTAAAAGTTTCATGTTTTTCTTCTTCCCAAAAAGTTTTCTGTAAAATATTTTATGGGATGAATTGTTGATATACATGTATAACTTGGTATGATACTTGATTATATAGTTATTATATGAGTTTATGATGATTAGAGGTAGTGCTTAAACGAGAATTGCATGATAAATTCGTTTGACAGTAGGAAGAAATAATGTCAGTATATGTATTTCTTATGTAGCTTATGTAAATAACAATTATGATGATCAATTTAGTGTGTGAAATTGAATTGTGACTATATTAGTTAGTTTGTTAAGAATTACAGAGAACTTAGTTCAAAAGAATCAAATTGGTGTATCATTATGATTACAGTATGCATTGTGTCAAGAAATATCAAAAATGGAGTTTTTGGGTTTTAAAATATGTTATTCTAGTATTTAATTTTTCTAAAATTATGGTTTAAGTTGGGTTAATTTAATATGTGTATGCTTGGTGAAAGTTTATGTGTAATTTGCATTAGTTATTCATGTTAATTAGTGTTGGAATTGAAGTTATAGACAGAAAATTGAGTTGTTCTGTTCTTCGTGGTTGGGTTCTGTGAGTTTCGACGCCCCAGCGTCAAAATTCAGGCCCTAGCGCCAAAAATCGCGCCCCGGCGCCAAAATTCGCGCCCCAGCGCCAGAAGCTGGCGCCCCAGCGCTGAAATTGGCACCCCAGCGCCAATCTCGCGCCCCAGCGCCACTAGTTGGCTTAGTACTCGCGCCCCAGCGCGGGGACAGAAGTCTGACTTGGACAGTTTTGACCTCCTGTAGTAAAATGGCCATAACTTCCTCATACGAACTCAGATTGAGGTAATTCAAGATGATCCGGAACGAGGACGAGTAGACCTACAACTTTCGTTCTTTAAGTTTTTCAAGTTGAGGTCATTAGGATGGGTCAAAATGGTCATCTTTAGGACTGTTGTGTTTTCGGAGGCAATCGGAGGGTGTCGGGCATGCACATATGCATGTGTAGTGCTCTTGACCACAAAAGATGATGTCCTAAGTTATAAAACATGAATATTAGTAATTATAATGATGTTTAACATTAATACATGATGTATTAGATGAGTTATAGAAGCATAGTAAGCTTACACAAGAGAGACAAATCGGGCGTGTGACGAATGAACGTCGAAACGCCGTGCCAAGTGTTAATGAACTTAAAAAGTGTTTCAATTCAATTGAAATGGATATTATAAGATATGGAATGAGTTTAATATAAAACCAATAAGTAGTCCTAGCAAGACTTAAGCACTTGAATGAACTGCAAATATGAAATACAGTGAGATATAAGTTAAAAGTTAACACAATATAATTGAACATTGTGTGCTAATTAATAGGAATGATTATGAGACGTGGAGTAGAGTTTACATTACAATTGCTATGTGTTGTTATGTGACTAATAGTTAATGTGTATGATTATATAATTGTGTAGGGCACGTGAAGTGCAGATAACTGTAAGCTGTTAAGCTATTATTGGTAAACAACGATCAAGGCAAGTCTTTCGGTTCCTATTTTCTACGTGGACTTGATGAACTGTTTTAAATTGCATGATATGTTATGCATGTTGAAATCATGAAATGTTAAAGTCAATATATGACTGCATTATTTTGGCTAAGTAATGATGATTGAGTAAGGAACTCAATCTTTATATTTGTTATGTGAATTAAAAGCATATATGCCATGTTACTTTAATGAAATGTATGTCGAGCATGTTATTATGTGATATATGATGCATGAAAACTGTTAGACTTTGCTGGGCTGTCGAGCTCACTCTTGCAAATAACCACTTTTGCAGGTCAAGATTTTAAGGTAAAGATACGTGCTATGTGAGTTATAGAGATCTATATTCACGAAGATTACTTATGTTTTATGCGAAATGTATTTCCTATTTTGAACGTAAGATGTTGTTAAATGTAAGTTGATCTATCTAATGTATATGGATATTTAGTTATGATGTAAGACTTTGTATAGTTATTTTGTTGTAACGATTCATGACATAAGATTGAATCAAAGAGATGTAATGTAATGGTTGCGATTCAGGGCAAGAAAGAAGGAAATGTATAAAAGTTTTAAATATTCCGTAATTTTATTAAGTTTAACATCGAATAATGATGTATTATTTAGAGGTTGAATGTATGGTTAACGACCGAAGTCGGGATTTAAATGCTATGAATTTTGGGGTCGTTACAGTTGGTATCAAAGCTGTAGGTTATAAACCTTAGGTAGGAGTACCGTAGGCAATAACCTTAGAGAAGAGAGGTGAAGATAAAGAACGAATAAGCTCAAATAGAGTTTGAACAATAAGGGATTAAAACTTGCGTGAAAGGATTCAAAGAAGAATCTCGCAGAGTTATAAGGAATATGAATGTGGGGTTACCTAACTCCAATAATAAGGATGTAATGTGATAATAAATAGACAGTGTCTATAAGAAGAGTGATAAAGAAGTTATGAATAGAGAGTTATGTCTAAGTGTGGTACAATTGTACTCTTTAATAATTGATGTATGGTATCTGGGCTAAACGATTCCTTCATGGAGCGGAGGTATATACGAACTAGCAACTCGGAACCTAGTTTGTTGGTTGTTTGTGGGAAACCACTCAGCGTACCATATTGAAACTGTTAGAGACTCGATGTGTACCAAGTGTATAACTCGAATGAAATTTTGAGCGATGTAAATGAAGTTAGAAAGTTAGAAATTCTTAAAGGAAGAATTGTTATATAAACAAGAAGATTCAAAGAAGAATCTTGAAAAGATATAAAGATAAGAAATGGGAGTTTCCTAACTCCAATAACCAAGATAACGAATAATGTCGTAAATGATGAAAAAGAGAAAGAATGAGGATCGTAAAACAAAACGATCACGAGTTAACAAAAGAATTTTAAGAAAGATGATTATAGAATAAGGTCACGACGTGATATGTTTAAGTTATAAAAGAAAGATGGTCTGTAATGTTTGAATGATTATAGCTTGATGCTATGAAGATAATGTACTATGAAATAGTACGAGATAACTCATGAGGAGTTATAGATGATGTGATACGAGGAATTCGTATCGAGCAAAGAGCAAGTTAAAAGAAAGATAGAGTTAGGTGGGATTTCAATTAAGAACCCATGTGATGGCTGAGTTGTACAAACCTTTGTATGGGCGAGGGTTTTGTGCTTGCACTCAGTTTATCACAATGATAATCATTGGAATGTTTGTGTCGCGCTATTTGCTATATGCATGTTGAGAAGGTGATTCTTTTCTCATGTGTATAACAGATAGGTAGAGTATAGTTAGAGAATATTATATGGTAAGTGCGAGTTATTAAAACTCATACTTATGGTAGGTTCGTGACTCATAGTTATATGGTATGTTTTTGAACCCCTCAGCGAATGGACACCTATGGTCTGACTAGGATAAGTTCTTAAACTCATATGATTGTGGCAAGTTCCTGAACTCATAACGTGTGGTAAGTTTGATGAACTAGGGTATAATTAAGTGTGAATGGAGTATTGAGGATGATAGGAATAGATAGACCTATTAAGCAATGGATCATTATAGAAAGTGGAGTTGATGGTGGAAGCATAGGTATTCTAAATCTACTAGCTATGCTAGACTTTCGAAATTTATTGACTTCGTGCTGATGTTTACACTTTTATTTTCTTGAAAAACATTGGATCAAATGATGGAACCAATGAGTTTTAACAACAAATACTATTATTCGTATGTCTATGCTAATTACTTCGGCTAGACAAAAATGATTTGCAATATATCGAAATGTATTTTATATCATTAATGCATCATGTAACCTGGTGCAAAGATGATAAAAACGATGGAGTCATCAATGCAGTATTACCTAGTGTTGGATGTGATCTAAAGATCGTCAGCCCACTATGGTATGATGTAGTATGATAAAGTCACCAAATGACGGAATCCTCAACGGACTGTAAATACAGTGCGGCATCATAACGTCATAAAAAGATTTTTGAGATTTCTTTAATATATGAGAATACATATGTATGTATGTATATGTATATTTCGGTTAATGTCCGAGTTATTGTAGAGGTCTATGCTATTTGATTCAGCTAGACAAATATTAAAAGATGTTCATGAAATTCAAGAGTTTCTTGAGAAGTTATGCCAACCCAAATTGTTTTGGTGCGGATTCAGATGTTGAAAAGCTGAGATGAACAACCCTTTTATAGGGGATTACGCGGAGGCGTTGAGATGTTTGTGCACAATACATTGTACGAAGGGCTGATCACCCTAAGTACGAGGAGTCCCTATAGTCTTATGACTGTTAAAGTTTAAGTTGAAAGATTACTTATAACTATGGACATATGCATAGCGTTTAAATGTTTGTGCACAATACATCGTACGAAGGGCTTAACACCCTAAGTACGGGGGTCCTTATAGTCTTATGACTGTTAAAGTTGAAGTTGAAAGATTACTTGCAACTGTGGACATAGTTCGTGGCCTTATGACCCTCAGCATGATTTGGAATCTATTAAATTCCTGTTATTCATATCGCTTCCCAATTATTGAGCAATTGTGGAAGATTCTTGGTATTCTAAAAGGTGAATGTGGTAAGGACGATATTCTTTAGAAAGAAGTGAGTCATAGAATACGACTCTGAATGATGAATATGTTGAATAAGTGAGAAACGAGATTTTGAAGTGAGAAGGATGTGAGTTATCAAAGAATAATGTGAAATTTTTTAATAGAAAAGTTTAATAATCGTAGAACGATCTTTGTGGAAAAGAAGTGGTTATAGAATCCAATGAATGAATAAGGTATTAACGTAAAATCTATTCTGATAGATTGAATGAATAAAGATTAATTAATAAAAATTTCGAGGACGAAATTCTTAGAAGAAAGGGTGAATGTAATGTCCCGAGAGTTTGATCATATAATATATGATAATGATCCTTAGAGAAAGATAATGAACGGGTCAAAGAATATATAATACTCAAATATAATTGAGTCTAAGTAAATGTTATGAAATAAAACTTATAAGAATTTATTATCAAGAATGGTGAGAGTATAAAATATAAAACCTATATAAAGATAATGTGTTGAAGTTATTCAATGAATAGATTTGAGGAAAACCTGAGTAAGGTAGGGTTTCGGTGATTCTGGGGACAGAATCTTTGTAAGTAGGGAAGAATGTAACGAATGATTTATTTGAATTGCGATTCTGAGGACAGAATCCTTGTAAGGAGGGAATGATGTAACATTCCATAATTTTAAAGCGTGATATTAAATATTTATTGATTTATTTAAGTATTTAATGGATATGTTATTGTTGAATAAATAATTGTTCAATTTGAGTGATGTGGTTTATTTAATTATTTGTTGAATAAATAATTAAATATTAAATATTAAATATTTATTGGCAATATTAAATATTTATTGAATTATATGGCAATTTGAGTTGATGTGATTTAATTATTTGTTGAGTAAATAATTAAGGAGCTAAGTAAATTAATTGTTATGAGACTATATAATAATATAATTTAATAAGTAAGCTAGAGAGCTTATGGTGATTTAAATAAGTTATAATATTTTAAATGGGAAATTAATTTAAAATATTCGTTGGTTAAATAAAATTATAATTATAAAAAAAATTATAATTATGTGATAATGATTTATGTGTTAAAGTAATTTAATAGATTAATGTTTTAATTGATTTATTAATTTAATAAAAGTGTGACTAATATCCTTGCTATAAAGGGGTTATTAAAATAAATAAAAAGAGTTTAATTTGGTTTTTCTAAACATGTCTTATTGCATAATAAGTCTTTAATTTAATGATGTTTTATCAAACAAGGTATAAGGATTAATCTATTTGTTTTAGTTAGATTTGCCAAACAAGGTGTAAGGATTTAATGGGTTATTTTTATTAAGCTTAGCCAAACAAGCCTTATGGCTTTTGATTTTCAAAAAAAAAAAAATTATAACTGATGTCAGTTAATCCTATACTTAATATCTATATTATTATTATACGTTATAATATTATACGTATGTTAGAGTTAGGGAGAAGAAAGACTCAGTTGAAGTTTACAGAAAGAAAAAGAAGAAAAGAGAAAAAAAACTAGAGAGAATTTGAGAGTGATTTTAACAGGTGTTGTAGAAAAGAATTTGGAGAAAATAATAATAATCATCTTCCTAATCCAAGGTAGGAGCTCAATCTCTTTCTCTAAAAGTTTCATGTTTTTCTTCTTCCCAAAAAGTTCTCTGTAAAATATTTTATGGGATGAATTGTTGATATACATGTATAACTTGGTATGGTACTTGATTATATAGTTATTATATGAGTTTATGATGATTAGAGGTAGTGCTTAAACGAGAATTGCATGATAAATTCGTTTGACAGTAGGAAGAAATAATGTCAGTATATGTATTTCTTATGTAGCTTATGTAAATAACAATTATGATGATCAATTTAGTGTGTGAAATTGAACTGTGACTATATTAGTTAGTTTGTTAAGAATTACAGAGAACTTAGTTCAAAAGAATCAAATTGGTGTATCATTATGATTACAGTATGCACTGTGTCAAGAAATATCAAAAATGGAGTTTTTGGGTTTTAAAATATGTTATTCTAGTATTTAATTTTTCTAAAATTATGGTTTAAGTTGGGTTAATTTAATATTTGTATGCTTGGTGAAAGTTTATGTGTAATTTGCATTAGTTATTCATGTTAATTAGTGTTGGAATTGAAGTTATAGACAGAAAATTGAGTTGTTCTGTTCTTCGTGGTTGGGTTCTGCGAGTTTCGGCGCCCCAGCGTCAAAATTCACGCCCCAGCGCCAAAATTCGCGCCCCAGCGCCAGAAGCTGGCGCCCCAGCGCTGAAATTGGTGCCCCAGCGCCAATCTCGCGCCCCAGCGCCACTAGTTGGCTTAGTACTCGCGCCCCAGCGCGGGGACAGAAGTCTGACTTGGACAGTTTGACCTCCTGTAGTAAAATGGCTATAACGTCCTCATACGAACTCCGATTGAGGTAATTCAAGATGATCCGGAACGAGGACGAGTAGACCTACAACTTTCGTTCTTTAAGTTTTTCAAGTTGAGGTCATTAGGATGGGTCAAAATGGTCATCTTTAGGACTGTTGTGTTTTCGGAGGCAATCAGAGGGTGTCGGGCATGCACATATGCATGTGTAGTGCTCTTGACCATAAAAGATGATGTCCTAAGTTATAAAACATGAATATTAGTAATTATAATGATGCTTAACATTAATACATGATGTATTAGATGAGTTATAGAAGCATAGTAAGCTTACACAAGAGAGGCAAATCGGGCGTGTGACGAATGAACGTCGAAACGCCGTGCCAAGTGTTAATGAACTTAAAAAGTGTTTCAATTCAATTGAAATGGATATTATAAGATATGGAATGTGTTTAATATAAAACCAATAAGTAGTCCTAGCAAGACTTAAGCACTTGAATGAACTGCGAATATAAAATACAGTGAGATATAAGATAAAAGTTAACACAATATAATTGAACATTGTGTGCTAATTAATAGGAAAGATTATGAGATGTGGAGTAGAGTTTACATTACAATTGCTATGTGTTGTTATGTGACTAATAGTTGATGTGTATGATTATATAATTGTGTAGGGCACGTGAAGTGCAGATAACTGTAAGCTGTTAAGCTATTATTGGTAAACAACGATCAAGGCAAGTCTTTCGGTTCCTATTTTCTACGTAGACTTGATGAACTGTTTTAAATTGCATGATATGTTATGCATGTTGAAATCATGAAATGTTAAAGTCAATATATGACTGCATTATTTTGGCTAAGTAATGATGATTGAGTAAGGAACTCAATCTTTATATTTGTTATGTGAATTAAAAGCATGTATGCCATATTACTTTAATGAGATGTATGTCGAGCATGTTATTATGTGATATATGATGCATGAAAACTGTTAGACTTTGCTGGGCTGTCGAGCTCACTCTTGCAAATAACCACGTTTACAGGTCAAGATTTTAAGGTAAAGATACGTGCTATGTGAGTTATAGAGATCTATATTCACGAAGATTACTTATGTTTTATGCGAAATGTATTTCCTATTTTGAACGTACGATGTTGTTAAATGTAAGTTGAGCTATCTAATGTATATGGATATTTAGTTATGATGTAAGACTTTGTATAGTTATTTTGTTGTAACGATTCATGACATAAGATTGAATCAAAGAGATGTAATGTAATGGTTGCGATTCAGGGCAAGAAAGAAGGAAATGTATAAAAGTTTTAAATATTCCGCAATTTTATTAAGTTTAACATCGAATAATGATGTATTATTTAGAGGTTGAATGTATGGTTAACGACCGAAGTCGAGATTTAAATGGTATGAATTTTGGGGTCGTTACAGTTGGTATCAAAGCTGTAGGTTATAAACCTTAGGTAGGAGTACCGTAGGCAATAACCTTAGAGAAGAGAGGTGAAGATAAAGAACGAATAAGCTCAAATAGAGTTTGAACAATAACCATTCTTTATTATTACGTTGGAATAACATGTTTATGCGAAGTACCGCATACTTGGTGAAACTCTTTCATTATTCCGTTCTTTACGATTTTGTCGGAATATCCTGTCGGTGTGAATTTCACCTGACCTGGTTCCATCATTTATTATTCCGCATTTATTATTCTGTCGGAATATCCTGTCGGTGTGAATTTTACCTGACCTGGTTCCATATTTATTATTCCGCATTTATTATTCTGTTGGGAATAACCTGTCTGTGCGGTCTCTATCGCATGCATGGTGAATCCTTCTGTTATTCCATTCTTTATTATTCTGTTGGAATAACCTGTCTATGTGGATTGCCACATGCATGGTGAATAATCCTTTATATTCATTCCTTATTAAATTGTGGAAATGATCTGTATACGTGGATTACCGCATGGCTGGTGAAAATCCATTTGCAGTTTCATATATTCTTTATTATACTCATTTGGTTAAACTTTTGATTTCTATACTCCATAAAATTAGTGGAATATCCTTGATATTTGCGCTTCATCCAGTATCTTTTTATGGAAATATTCTTCAGAGCATTCTTGACTGTTACTTTACAAAGAAGTATCATGTTGACAATTTGGATATTATTAGTTCCTAGATAAACTAATTCTTGAACTTGTTTAATTGAATTCCTATAACATTGTCATCATCCTCATGTTTATTTTATGTTGAAAGTCATCTTTGGCTTACGTGCATAGATAGACTTAGTATGATTATGACCAGAGATCATTCGGTATAATCATGAACTGTGATGTTATAAGTGGTGTGGTAAAAGTCCTTAGTGGCCTGTAATGCATTGATAGACAGTTTTTGGTATGATTATGACCAGGAATTTTTCGGTATAGTCATGACCATTGATGATTTAATGAATATCCTTGGCCCGTAATACAGGGATGATTAGATGATGTGGATTATTTTATTAAGCTGAGTCCCAGCGATAACAGTGTTAAAAAACCTTTTAAATCATAGAAGATAATAGATTTTATTCTCTACTTGACTCTTCTAATGGATTTCTTATTCCGCTGCAGTTAAACTTGATGTTCGTTATATTTTATCAGTTTAACACTGTTGAAGGCTAATGATAATTTATTCTGCATTATCTTAGTCATAATATTTCTTACTGGGCTAGTTGAACTCACCCTTTCTTTCACTGTTCTCTTCAGGACATGAGAATATAGCTGGGACGAGTCGGGAAACGGAGTGATGGTCCAGAGGATAGCATTAGTAGCCCTCACTATTCTGTGAAATAGTGTGATAATAATTGTAATGAGGACTCCTTTTGAGTATGGGTACTCTCTAGAAGAAAATATTTGTATTCAAACTCACAGATTATGTTTGGTCGTATTGTACACGACAGTTGTATTCATGGTACAAAACCTAAATAGGAATTCCTATTTATGTGACATGACAGTTGTTATTTGTATTCTTATGTATAAATAGGTACATGACCATGATACATTGTACAAAATTATTGCTCATTCTGACTTAAAATGAGCAAGTTATAACAATTTCAATATTTAGGTTTTTTCGACGAAAAACGCTATAACCGGAGTTCTATAACTCCGATGACCATGAAATTTAAACTGGAGGCTCATGTTAACATGTGTAAGATTCTGCCAAGATTTGGGATTTTTTGGAGTTAACCTTGAGGTAGCTAATTTCTTAAAGAATTAATTAGAAATTGATTTTTGAAAAATAGTAAATGAATTTTAAAAATTATGAGAAAAATATATTTTCATTATGGGACTATATTATGCTAAATCTCAGAAAAGAATTATTTTTGGAACTGATTTATTATTTTTCATTAAAATAGTTTAGTTACGAACATATGAATTAAATGTGTTATGTGAAGTAACAAAGTTGGAAGATAGGATTTTATGGCTTGGAAATCCTATATAAGGTATATGTAGATTGTTGATAAAGAATTTGATTATTGGTGATGAAATCTTATAAGTATGACATGTTTGAATGATTAAATGCATTATTTGATAAAGTGTAAACAACTGAAATAAATTGTTTATAATTTTAAGAAGTGATTAAAATATTGTTATAATATTAATGAAATTAGATTATGAGATTATTAAGTGATTGATAACATTGGGATACTCTTGAACCCTAAATAAATTATATTAGAAATGTTTAATATTTATCCTTTATCTCATTTGATTGATTCTTTATATCATTGTCATGATCCTCATGCTTATATTGTGTTAAAAGTCATCTGTGGCTTACGTGCATAGATGAACTTGGTATGATTATGACCAGGGATTGTTCGGTATAATCATTACCGTAATTAAAAACACGATTATAATACTATCATTCGGACCATCACTCCGTTTCTCGACTTGCCCCAGCTACGTTCTCATTTCTTGAAGAGAACAGTGAAAGAAAGGGTGAGCTCAACTAGCCCAGTAAGAAATATTATGACTAAGATAATGCAGAATAAATTATCATTAGCCTTCAACAATGTTAAACTGATAAAATATAATAGACATCAAGTTTAACTGCAGCGGAACAAGCAATCCATTAAAAGAGTCAAGTAGAAAATAAACTCTACTATCTTTTATGATTTAAAAGGTTTTTCAACATTGTGATCGCTGGGACTCAGCTTAATAAAATAATTCACATCATCGAATCACCCCTGCACTACGGCCAAGGATATTCGTGTATTCATTAATGGTCATGATCATGCCAACAACTGTCCATCAATGCACTACGGGCCAATGAGGACTTTTACCACATTATTTGTAACATTACGGTCATGATTATACCGAATAATCACTGGTCATAATCATACCAAGTCCATCTATGCACTATAGGCCACAGATGACTTTCAACATTTTATAAACATGAGGATGATGACAATGATATAAGAATTCAATAAAACAAGTTCAAGAATAAATTTATCCAAGAATTAACAACGTCCAAATTGTCAACATGATACTGCTTTGTGGAGTAAAATTCAAGAATGCTTAGAAGAATATTTTCATGAAAAAATACTGGATGAAACGCAATTATCAAGGATATTCCACAAATTTCATGGAGTATAGAAGTCAAAACTTAACCAATTGAGTATAATAAAGAATGAAATAACAAAAGAAATCACCATGCATGCGATAGACCGCACAGACAGGTTATTGCAACAGAATAATAAATAATGGAACCAGGTCCGGCGTAAACGCACAGACAGAATATTCCGACAGAATAATAAATAATGGAACCAGGTCCGGCGTAAACGCACGGACAGGATATTCCAACAGAATAATAAAGAATGGAACCAGGTCTGGTGTAAAATACACAGACAGGATGTTCCAACAGAATAATAATAAAAACGGAACCAGGTCCGGTGTAAAACACACAGACATGATGTTCCAACAGAATAATAATAAAAACGGAACCAGGTCTGGTGTAAAACACACAGATAGGATGTTCCAACAGAATAATAGAAGAATGTCACCAAGTATAGGGTAAACTGCGTATACAGGTTATTCCAACAGAATAATAAGAAATGGAATAACAACAGTTATCTTCATGAATAAGAAAGAATAACACCCCTTACCGTTTTAAAGAAGAGCTGAAATAAGGAAGTAGTTAAGTAGTAGAATACTCTTCTTCTCTCTCTCTATAGTTTCTCTCTATAGTTTCTCTCTCTAGAGTTCAGTGAATTCGTAAGAAAATAATGAAGGAATGAGCTTCTATTTATAGGAAAATGGAATGTATAGTAACTAATCCATGAACGGTTCAGATTGATTTACTTTAATCTGACGGTCCATATTTAAAGCAAAACCTTTTAAATAAAATATAATATATTCTAATTATTGCCTAATAAAACAAACAACTTTAATAAAGTATTCTGTTTTATATAAAAAGATGTTTCTGTTTTATTACGTTAATAATACGAATAAAACAAAACTTCATTATCGCTAAATAATTTATATTATTAATTGACAATAATTGAATCAAACTGAGTGACTTCTCACATAAGCATTAATAATTAATACCGTGTGCTACTATGCAACCACACATATTACTGTACTTTTACTAGCGAGTAGTTCAACAGTATCAACGGTAAAACTTCCGCCGTTATTTTTAATAAAATATTTTTATCGTTTTCTCAATCCGACAATAATTCTATTGTGGGGTCCACCAATGATTGTACCGTCGTACAAATATTCCCTGACTAATCGAATATTTCCCGTAAATAGTAACTCGTGAATAGTAACTCATGAATAGTAACTCATGAATAGTAACTCGTGAATAGTAACTCATGAATAGTAACTTATGAATAGTACTCCGATACAAAAAGTACCCCAAAAACTCGAGTGAATAATTTTAGAGTGAATAGTAACCGGGTATTTTATGACAACTTGTCTACTTTGAAAAATTTTCACATATCACCTTTAACTTTAACCTTTTATCAATTTAACCATTTACCAAAATAGAAAAATTGAATACTTTTATTTCATAAAATTCGGGGTCTCGCAATCTCTCCTCCTTATGAAATTTTGCCCTCAAAATTTACGTACGTACCTGGTATGACGAAGAGGTGAGGATACCTTGAATACCTTTATCGTTGAAAACATTAAATTCATCTTTGCAATACGGCCAAAGATATTTATTAATAATTCATTTTTGCACTACATGCCAACTGTATAACCAATAATCAACAGTTCATCTTTGCACTACAGGTCAAAGATATATAACTGTAAAATCAATAATACTGAGACTCAGCTTAATAGTATCACGACCACGAATTATCCTTGCACTACGTGCCAAAGATAATCGTATTTTCAATTACGGTCATGATTATACCAAACAATCCCTGGTCATAATCATACCAAGTCCATTTATGTTATTTCATCCTTTATTATTCTGTTGGAATAACCTGTATGCGTGGTTTACCCTATACTTGGTGGAATGACCTGTATATGCGGTTTACCCAATACTTGGTAATCTTCTTCTTTTATTCTATTCTTTATTATTATGTTGGAATAACCTGTTTATGCGAAGTACCGCATACTTGGTGAAACTCTTTCATTATTCCGTTCTTTACGATTTTGTCGGAATATCCTGTCAGTGTGAATTTCACCTGACCTGGTTCCATCATTTATTATTTCGCATTTATTATTCTGTCGGAATATCCTGTCGGTGTGAATTTCACCTGACCTGGTTCCATATTTATTATTCCGTATTTATTATTCTGTTGGGAATAACCTGTCTGTGTGGTCTCTATCGCATGCATGGTGAATCCTTCTGTTATTCCATTCTTTATTATTCTGTTGGAATAACCTGTCTATGTGGATTGCCACATGCATGGTGAATAATCATTTATATTCATTCCTTATTAAATTGTGGAAATGATTTGTATACGTGGATTACCGCATGGCTGGTGAAAATCCATTTGCAGTTTCATATATTCTTTATTATTCTCATTTGGTTAAAGTTTTGATTTCTATACTCTATGAAATTAGTGGAATATCCTTGATATTTGCGCTTCATCCAGTATCTTTTCATGAAAATATTCTTCTGAGCATTCTTGACTGTTACTTTACAAAGAAGTATCATGTTGACAATTTGGATATTATTAGTTTCTAGATAAACTAATTCTTGAACTTGTTTAATTGAATTCCTGTAACATTGTCATCATCCTCATGTTTATTTTATGTTGAAAGTCATCTTTGGCTTACGTGCATAGATAGACTTAGTATGATTATGACTAGGGATCATTCGGTATAATCATGAACTGTGATGTTATAAGTGGTGTGGTAAAAGTCCTCAGTGTCCTGTAATTCAATGATAGACAGTTTTTGGTATGATTATGACCAGGAATTTTTTGGTATAGTCATGACCATTGATGATTTAATGAATATCCTTGGCCCGTAATATAGGGATGATTAGATGATGTGGATTATTTTATTAAGTTGAGTCCCAGCGATAACAGTGTTAAAAAACCTTTTTAAATTATAGAAGATAGTATGTTTTATTCTCTACTTGACTCTTCTAATGGATTGCTTATTCCGTTGCAGTTAAACTTGATGTCTATTGTATTTTATCAGTGTAACATTGTTGAAGACTATTGATAATTTATTCGTCATTATCTTAGTCATAATATTTCTTACTGGGCTAGTTGAGCTCACCCTTTCTTTCAATGTTCTATTCAGGAAATGAAAATATAGCTGGGACGAGTCAGGGAAAGGAGTGATGGTCCAGAAGATAGCATTAGTAATCCTCACTATTCTGTTAAATAGTGCGACAATAAATGTAATGAGGACTCCTTGAGTATGGATATTGTCTAGTTGACAATATTCCTATTAGAACTCTCAGTTTATGTATTGTCGTATGTTGCACGACATTTGTATAATTAAGTTTGTATTTTTATTTTGTACCATATATTTGGCGACTCAAGATGGGTGATGAATACCTAATTTTGGGGGCGTCACAGTGAATACAATGAACTATTCACAGTTCATAAATTGGTATATAAACTTATATACCTTTGACAAATGAGGTATTCATAAATTAGGTCATACCTGGTACAAAATAAGTTTATCAAAGGCTAATACCTTTGATAAAGGTATTCAGGGTATCCTCACCTCTTCGTCATACCAGGTACGTAAGTAAATTTCGAGGGCAAAATTTCATAAGGAGGAGAGATTGTGAGACCCCGAATTTTATGAAATTAAAGTATTCAATTTTTCTATTTTGGTAAATGGTTAAATTGATAAAAGGTTAAAGTTAAAGGTGATATGTGAAAATTTTTCAAAGTAGACAAGTTGTCATAAAATAACCTTTAAGTATCCATACTCAAGGAGTCCTCATTATATTTATTGTCGCACTATTTAACAGAATAGTGAGGACTACTAATGCTATCTTCTGGACCATCAATCCTTTCCCTGACTCGTCCCAGCTATATTCTCATTTCTTGAAGAGAACTATTGTTGTTCCATTTCTTATTATTCTGTTGGAATAACCTGTATACGCGGTCTACCCTATACTTGGTGGCATTCTTCTGTTATTCTGTTGGAACATCCTGTCTGTGTGTTTTACACCGGACCTGGTTTCGTTTTTATTATTATTTTGTTGGAACATCCTGTCTGTGTGTTTTACACCGGACCTAGTTCCGTCTTGTTATTATTCTGTTGGAACATCCTGTCTGTGTGTTTTACATAAGACCTGGTTCCGTCTTGTTATTATTCTGTTGGAACATCCTGTCTGTGTGTTTTACACCGGACCTGGTTCCATTATTTATTATTCTGTTGGAATATCATGTCTGTACGTTTAAGCCGGACCTGGTTCCATTATTTATTATTCTGTTGGAATAACCTGTCTGTGCAGTCTATCGCATGCCGGGTGATTTCTTTTATTATTCCATTCTTTATTATAGTCATTTGGTTAAGTTTTGACTCCTATACTCCATGAAATTTGTGGAATATCCTTGATAATTGCGTTTCATCCAGTATCTTTTCATGAAAATATTCTTCTAAGCATTCTTGAATTTTACTCCACAAAACAGTATCATGTTGACAATTTGAACGTTGTTAATTCTTGGATAAATTAATTCTTGAACTTATTTTATTGAATTCTTATATCATTGTCATCCTCCTCATGTTTATAAAATGTTGAAAGTCATCTGTGGCCTGTAGTGCATAGATGGACTTGGTATGATTATGACCAAGGATTATTCGGTATAATCATGACCGTAATGTACAAATGATGTGGTAAAAGTCCTCATTGGCCTGCAGTGCATTGATGGACAGTTGTTGGCATGATCATGACCATTAATGAATACACGAATATCCTTGGCCGTAGTGCAGGGGTGATTCGATGATATGGATTATTTTATTAAGCTGAGTCCCAGCGATCACAATGTTGAAAAACCTTTTAAATCATAAAAGGTAGTAGAGTTTATTTTCTACTTGCTCGCGTAAACGCACAGACAGGATATTCCGACAGAATAATAAATAATGGAACCAGGTCCGGTGTAAAACACACAGACAGGATGTTCCAACAGAATAATAATAAAAACGGAACCAAGTCCGGTGTAAAACACACAGACAAGATGTTCCAACAGAATAATAGAAGAATATCACCAAGTATAAGGTAGACCCCAAAATTAGGTATTCATCACCCATCTTGAGTCGCCAAATATGTGGTAAAAAATACAAATACAAACTTAATTATACAAATGTCGTGTAAAATACGACAATACATAAACTGAGAGTTCTAATAGGAATATTGTCATCTAGACAATATCCACACTCAAGGAGTTCTCATTACATTTATTGTCGCACTATTTAATAGAATAGTGAGGACTACTAATACTATCTTCTGCACCATCACTCCTTTCCCTGACTCGTCCCAGCTATATTCTCATTTCCGTTTTAAAGAAGAACTGAAATAAAGAAGTAGTTAAGTGGTAGAATACTCTTCTTCTTTCTCTCTATAGTTTCTCTCTCTAGAGTTCAGTGAATTCGTAACAAATAATGAAGGAATGACCTGCTATTTATAGAAAAATAGAATGCATAGTAACTAATCCATGAACGGTCCAGATTGATTACTTTAATCTGACGGTCCATATTTAAAGAAAAATCTTTTAAATAAAATATAATATATTCTATTTATAGAATAACTTTAATAAAGTATTCTGTTTTATATAAAAAGATGTTTCTGTTTTATTACGTTAATAATACGAATAAAACAAGGCGTCATTATCGCTAAATAATTCATATTATTAACTGACAATAATTGAATCAAACTGAGTGACTTCTCACATAAGCATTAATAATCAATACCGTGTGCTACTATGCAACCACACGTATTACTGTACTTTTACTATCGAGTAGTTCAACAGTATCAATGATAAAACTTCCGCCGTTATTTTTAATAAAATATTTTTGTCGTTTTCTCAATCCGACAATAATTTCGTTGTGGGGTCCACCAATGATTGTGCCGTTGTACGAATATTCCCTGTTAAAACGAATATTCCCCGACCAATCGAATATTATATAACAACTTGCGTACTTTGCAAAATTTATAAATATTACCCACAACTATAACATTATATCAAATTAACTCCATAATATTCAAAAATGATATTTATAGAAAATTCATCTTTATTTATAAAAGTTGGGGTCTTACAATCTCCCCTCCTTATGAAATTTCTCCCTCGAAATTTATGTACGTACCTAATATGACAAAGAGGTGAGGATACCTTGAATACCTTTATCGTTGAAAACATTAAATTCATCTTTGTAATACGGCCAAAGATATTTATTAATAATTCATTTTTGCACTACATGCCAACTGTATAACCAATAATCAACAGTTCATCTTTGCACTACAGGTCAAAGATATACAACAGTAAAATCAATAATACTGAGACTAAGCTTAATAGTATCACGACCACGAATTATCCACGCACTACGTGCCAAAGATAATCGTATTTTCAATTACGGTCATGATTATACCGAATAATCCCTGGTCATAATCATACCAAGTCCATCTATGCACGTAAGCCACATATGACTTTTACCACATCTATGAATTTATATTTCATTGCTGAGACTCAGCTCAATAATTAATCCACATCATCGAATCATCCCTGCACTACAGGCTAAGGATATTCTTTAGTATAATGACCACGAATTATCCACGCACTACGTGCCAAAGATAATCGTGTTTTTAATTACGGTAATGATTATACCGAACAATCCCTGGTCATAATCATACCAAGTCCATCTATGCACGTAAGCCACAGATGACTTTTACCACATCTATGAATTAATATTTTATTGCTGAGACTCAGCTCAATAATTAATCCACATCATCGAATCATCCCTGCACTATAGGCCAAGGATATTCTTTAGTATCACGACCACGAATTATCCATGCACTACGTGCCAAAGATAATCGTGTTTTTAATTACGGTAATGATTATACCGAACAATCCCTGGTCATAATCATACCAAGTCCATCTATGCACGTAAGCCACAGATGACTTTTAATACAATATAAGCATGAGGATCATGACAATGATATAAAGAATCTATCAAATGAGATAAAGGATAAATATTAAACATTTATAATATAATTTATCCAGGTTTCAAGAGTATCCCAATGTTATCAATCACTTAATAATCTCATAATCTAATTTTATTAATATTATAACAATATTTTAATCACTTCCTAAAATTATAAACAATTTATTTCAGTTGTTTACACTTTACCAAATAATGCATTTAATCATTCAAACATGTCATACTCATAAGATTTCATCACCAATAATCAAATTCCTTATCAACAATCTACATATACCTTATATAGGATTTCCAAGCCATAAAATCCTATCTTCCAACTTTGTTACTTCACATAACACATTTAACTCATATGTTCGTAACTAAACTATTTTCATGAAAAATAATAAATCAGTTCCAAAAGTAATTCTTTTCTGGGATTTAGCATAATATAGTCCCGTAATGAAAATATATTTTTCTCAGAATTTTTAAAATTCATTTACTATTTTTCAAAAATGAATTTCTAATTAATTCTTTAAGAAATTAGCTACCTCAAGGTTAACTCCAAAAATTCCCAAATCTTGGCAGAATCTTACACATGTTAACATGAGCCTCCAGTTTAAATTTCATGGTCATCGGAGTTATAGAACTCTGGTTATAGCGTTTTTCGTCGAAAAAACCTAAATATTGAAATTGTCATAACTTGCTCATTTTAAGTCAGAATGAGTTCATTTTTGGACAGGAGGTACTTTATACCATATACTTTCATGTCCCAAAAGGCCAGAATTTTTTTTGCACAAATTATGTGGCCGAAACAGCCCCTTTAAGTAGCTTTTTCGGGTTTTGCAGCTTTGGACTCCTTTGCTAAAAGAATAGTCCACACGCAAATCTACAACACCTTTTCCAATGATTCCACTTGGATAAGTTAGGAAACTCATAGATCTAACTCTAGAACTTGACCAAACTCAAAAATTCGAAATATAATAGGAGATATGGTCAATTGAATTTCATGTTCCATTTTTACCAAAATCTCATTTTTTAACCATTTGTGATTTCTAAGAAACTTTCATGTTTTCTCATAATATCCAACATAACTCATCATAACACTTACTAATACCACATATACCCATGATTTTCATTAGTCCAATGCTTTTATTATGACTTTCATCATAATCCACGTAAACAGATCCTTTTAGTTGAAGAAATATTTGAGGGTTTTAAAAATGAGTTTTGTACTGGGTCAATACAAAATTCGATTTCATGCTCTAGGGGTAGTTTAAGAAGTCATCAAGAATACGTCAGGAAATTTATTAACAATAAGAATATCATTCAAAACTGTGACTCTCATCCAAGAATTGGATAGCACATGAAATGAAGGTTTCTCCTAACGAAGTTTCAACCGATAGGCCAAAGTCTAACTTTTCTAGAGTCAAATTTAAAAGTTGAACGCAAGCAAGAGAGATAAAAGAATGGGTAGAACCGATATCTAATAGGGTATAGACTTCGCAAGAATTTATAATTAACTAACCCGTGCTAACTTCGTTCGGTTTACTCGCTTTTTGAGAAGTCATGAAAAACGCTCTTCCTAAAACCAACGACTTTATTTTGTTCGTATCTGCCTTTGGTGCCACCGTCCCAGTTGGACTTGACTTTGGTGCACGACAAAATCGGACTAAATGACATTCTCTTCTTGTAATTTCCAATTCTATTATCTTTTCAAAGATTATCACCGAAGTGGTTACCATTCTTGGCATGATAATTTTCCCCAAGGTGGTTATCATTGTTCCGATAGCTGTTGCCACCAGTATGATTATTATAGTGTTGTTGATCGTTACCTTTTGCTTGAGCTGAATCAACACTCTCATGTGCTTCATTGTTTATCTCAACATTTTCAGATGTCATTCTCAAACACTAACACAAAACAAGGGTTAATTAACATATCACATTTTATTCCTATACTCTGACCGACCAATTAAATACCAAATAAACTTAGGTAGGTCATACTAGCGAAGGAATTCCCCGTCTCTCCCCTCCTAGTTCTTATCTCACATCTCAGCCAGGGATCATATCCCTAAGCTTTGATACCAACTGTGACACCCCCAAAATTAGGTATTCATCACCCATCTTGAGTCGCCAAATACATGGTACAAAATACAAATACAAACTTAATTATACAAATGTCGTGTAACATACGACAATACATAAACTGAGAGTTCTAATAGGAATATTGTCATCTAGACAATATCCATACTCAAGGAGTTCTCATTACATTTATTGTCGCACTATTTAACAGAATAGTGAGGACTACTAATGCTATCTTCTGGACCATCACTCCTTTCCCTGACTCGTCCCAGCTATATTCTCATTTCCGTTTTAAAGAAGAACTGAAATAAAGAAGTAGTTAAGTGGTAGAATACTCTTCTTCTTTCTCTCTATAGTTTCTCTCTCTAGAGTTCAGTGAATTCGTAAGAAATAATGAAAGAATGACCTGCTATTTATAGAAAAATAGAATGCATAGTAACTAATCCATGAACGGTCCAGATTGATTACTTTAATCTGACGGTCCATATTTAAAGAAAAATCTTTCAAATAAAATATAATATATTCTATTTATAGAATAACTTTAATAAAGTATTTTATTTTATATAAAAAGATGTTTTTATTTTATTACGTTAATAATACGAATAAAACAAAACGTCATTATCGCTAAATAATTCATATTATTAACTGACAATAATTGAATCAAACTAGGTGACTTCTCACATAAGCATTAATAATTAATACCGTGTGCTACTATGCAACCACACGTATTACTGTACTTTTACTACCGAGTAGTTCAACAGTATCAATGATAAAACTTCCGCCGTTATTTTTAATAAAATATTTTTGTCGTTTTCTCAATCCGACAATAATTCCGTTGTGGGGTCCACCAATGATTGCGCCGTTGTACGAATATTCCCTGTTAAAACGAATATTCCCCGACCAATCGAATATTATATAACAACTTACGTACTTTGTAAAATTTATAAATATTACCCACAACTATAATATTATATCAAATTAACTCCATAATATTCAAAAGTGATATTTATAGAAAATTTATCTTTATTTATAAAAGTTGGGGTCTTACAATAATGAAAACAGAATACTTTTATTCATAGTTGGTCTCACATCTCATTCACATCGTGAAGTGAATAAGGAATTCCCCTTCATTATTTTCTTACGAATTCACTGAAACTCTAGAGAGAGAAACTATAGAGAGAATTCTTCTTCTATAATCTTGAGTGTATTTCTTTAGAGTTTAAGAAAGCTTTGAGTGTAGTACAAGTTTTCTTCAAGTATATCCTCGCACTACCAGTCGAAATACTTTTCTTAAGGTACGGGGTGTTATTCTTTCTTATTCATGAAGAGAACTGTTGTTATTTCATTTCTTATTATTCTGTTGAAATAACCTGTATACGCGGTCTACCCTATACTTGGTGACATTCTTCTATTATTCTGTTGGAACATCCTGTCTGTGTGTTTTACACCGAACTTGGTTCCGTTTTTATTATTATTCTGTTGGAGCATCCTGTCTGTGTGTTTTACACCGGACCTGGTTCCGTTTATATTATTATTCTGTTGGAACATCCTGTTTGTGTGTTTTACACCGGACCTGGTTCCATTATTTATTATTCTGTCGGAATATCTTGTCTGTGCGTTTACGCCGGACCTGGTTCCATTATTAATTATTCTGTTGGAATAACCTGTCTGTGCGGTCTATCGCATGCATGGTGATTTCTTTTGTTATTCCATTCTTTATTTTACTTAGTTGGTTAAGTTTTGACTTCTATACTCCATGAAATTTGTAGAATATCCTTGATAATTGCGTTTCATCCAGTATCTTTTCATGAAAATATTCTTCTAAGCATTCTTGAATTTTACTCCACAAAGCAGTATCACGTTGACAATTTGGACGTTGTTAATTCTTGGATAAATTAATTCTTGAACTTGTTTTATTGAATTCTTATATCATTGTCACCATCCTCATGTTTATAAAATGTTAAAAGTCATCTGTGGCCTGTAGTGCATAGATGGACTCGGTATGATTATGACCAGGGATTATTCGGTATAATCATGACCGTAATATTACAAATGATGTGGTAAAAGTTCTCATTGGCCCGTAGTGCATTGATGGACAGTTGTTGGCATGATCATGACCATTAATGAATACACGAATATCCTTGGCCGTAGTGCAGGGGTGATTCGATGATGTGGAATATTTTATTAAGCTGAGTCCCAGCGATCATAGTGTTGAAAAACCTTTTAAATCATAAAAGATAGTAGAGTTTATTTTTACTTGACTCTTTTAATGGATTGCTTGTTCCGCTGCAGTTAAACTTGATGTCTATTATATTTTATCAGTTTAACATTGTTGAAGGCTAATGATAATTTATTCTGCATTGTTGAAGGAGTCCTCATTACATTTATTAACACACTATTACATAGAATAGTGAAGACTACTAATGCTATCTTCTGGACCATCACTCCTTTCCCAGACTCGTCCCAGCTATATTTTCATTTCCTGAAGAGAACAATGAAAGAAAGGGTGAGCTCAACTAGCCCAGTAAGAAATATTATGACTAAGATAATGCAGAATAAATTATCATTAGCCTTCAACAATGTTAAACTGATAAAATATAATAGACATCAAGTTTAACTGCAGCGGAACAAGCAATCCATTAAAAGAGTCAAGTAGAAAATAAACTCTACTATCTTTTATAATTTAAAAGGTTTTTCAACATTGTGATCGCTGGGAATCGGCTTAATAAAATAATCCACATCATCGAATCACCCCTGCACTATGGCCAAGGATATTCGTGTATTCATTAATGGTCATGATCATGCCAACAACTGTCCATCAATGCACTACGGGCCAATGAGGACTTTTACCACATCATTTGTAACATTACGGTCATGATTATACCGAATAATCCCTGGTCATAATCATACCAAGTCCATCTATGCACTACAGGCCACAGATGACTTTCAACATTTTATAAACATGAGGATGATGACAATGATATAAGAATTCAATAAAACAAGTTCAAGAATTAATTTATCCAAGAATTAACAACGTCCAAATTGTCAACATGATACTGCTTTGTGGAGTAAAATTCAAGAATACTTAGAAGAATATTTTCATGAAAAGATACTTGATGAACCGCAATTATCAAGGATATTCCACTAATTTCATGGAGTATAGAAGTCAAAACTTAACCAACTGAGTATAATAAAGAATGGAATAACAAAATAAATCACCCGGCATGCGATAGACCGTACAGACAGGTTATCCCAACAGAATAATAAATAATAGAACCAGGTCCGGCGTAAACGCACAGACAGGATATTCCGACAGAATAATAAATAATGGAACTAAGTCCGGTGTAAAACACACAGACAGGATGTTCCAACAGAATAATAACAAGACGGAACCAGGTCCGGTGTAAAACACACAGACAGGATGTTCCAACAGAATAATAATAAAAACGGAACTAGGTCCTGTAACATTCCATAATTTTAAAGTGTGATATTAAATATTTATTAATTTATTTAAGTATTTAATAAAATTGTTATTGTTGAATAAATAATTGTTCAATTTGAGGGATGTGGTTTATTTAATTATTTGTTGAATAAATAATTAAATATTAAATATTAAATATTTATTGGCAATATTTATTGAATTATATGGCAATTTGAGTTGATGTGATTTAATTAATTATTTGTTGAGTAAATAATTAAGGAGCTAAATAAATTAATTGTTATGAGGTTATATACCAAATTTATTTAATAAATAAGCTAGAGAGCTTATAGTGATTTTAAATAGGTAATAATATTTTAAATGGAAAATTATAATTTAAAATATTAGTTGGTTAAATAAAATTATAGTTATAAAAGAAATTATAATTATATGATAACGATTTATGTGTCAAAGTAATTTAGTAGATTAATGTTTTAATTGATTTATTTAATTAAATAAAGGGTGATTAATAACCTTGTTATAAAGGAGTTATTAAAATAAATTAAAAGAGTTTAATTTAGTTTTGCCAAACATGCCTTATTGTATAATAAGTCTTTAATCTAAGAGTGTTTTAGCAAACAAGGTATAAGGATTAATCCATTTGTTTTAATTCAATTTACCAAACAAGGAGTAAAGATTAATGGGTTATTTTATTAAGCTTAACCAAACAAGCCTTATGGCTTTTGATTTTCAAAATAAAAATAACTGATGTCAGTTATGTGAGAGTTATATTATATATTTAATATATACATTATATCTTATACGTTATATTATAATACGTAAGATAGAGGAGAGAGGTTAGAGAGAAAGAAAGAAAAACTCAGAGGAAGAAGAAGAAGAAAAGAAGAAAAAAATAAGAGATTTTTTAGAGAGATTGAGTGTTTGTTTTTCAGGTTTTGGAGAAAAGTGATAATCAAAGAGTTAGGACCATCATCTTCTTCATAATCCAAGGTAGGCCATCTTCTTCTTTACAAAACTCTAAAAGTTTTTCTTCCCAAAAAGTCTCTGTGAAAAATTTATGAAAAGAAATTTTGTTGTTTTGGTTATAAGTTTATATAATTAGCAATTGTAGATGTGTTTCATGAGTTATGCATGATTATATAGAGTTTAATTCATGTATATATATATTATGAAGAAATTGTTTTACAGAGAATTTTATGAATGAGAATGGGTTATTTTTAAAATGGAAATTAAGATTTAATTGGTTGTGTTTTGATAAATTGATTGTTAGAATTGTTAGAATAGGTAGAATCATAATCATGATAGTTAGAAATTTCTATTTTGATTGAATAACAAAATCACAGTGGTAATTTTAATGAAAAATAATATCAATAATGGAGTTTTGCCAAAAACCTTGAAATTAGGTGTTTTATAGTTGATGTTTAGACAAATTATGAATAGAAACACGTTAGGAATTGTCACAATGTGTTTGTATGAAGTTTATGTGTAAAATAGAGTGTAACTAGTCTATTAGATTCGAGCTTTTCGGCCAATTTGGCTTTTCTTTCATGGTTGCCGAAGCTGTCAGTCGACGCTGACAGTTCGCGCCGCTGCGCGGCCCATCAGTTCATTACTGGCGCCGCAGCGCCATCACCATGACGTAAGCAGCCTGTTGCACAATCACTGCGCCGCAGCGCCGGCTTATAGTATAATCGCTGAGCCGCAGCGCCGTCTCAGCGCCGCAGCGCCGACTCAGCGCCGCAGCGCGAGCCACAGTACAAACTGTGGCGCCGCGGCACGGCTTGGCAGAACTGTCTGACAGTTTTGTTTAAATGTACAAAACTTGAAAATAAATGTTATGTATTTATTATAATAATGTTAAATGATAATTTCAGTATTATTAGACTATGAAATATCATGTTATGAAGTATTATCTACTTAAAATATAATTGATTATGTGAATGGGTAATTCAACCCATATGAGGAATGTAATTGTTTATATAAATGTACAATGTTGGTTAGGACTAATTATGTCAATATGACATATGTTTAGGGTATCAATTCAAGTGGTAAAAGTGTAGCTTGTGCTAAAGGCAAGTTTCCTAAACCTACCTTTTACATTGAGCAAGTTTCTAAGCCTTAACTTTTGATATTTAGCAAGTTCTTTATTGTATAAGTTTTCTAATCATTGGTGTTATTGAACTAATTATTATTTCAATTTCGATTATCATATAATGGTGTAAATTTATTTGGAGCAAGTTATTCTTGTACTTAACTTGTGGTTTAGCATGTACAATTATATACATGTTGTGGATGTTTATTATTCAATTAACCTTGTCTTATTATTGTTCAAGCAAGGTAGGTTATAATTATTCAAATTGTATGCTATTAGATTATCCCTAAAGCATGATGTCAATTTATAAACATCAATTAAACTATGATTATTCCATAGTATACAGTTATGTCGTTGTAATCAACTAAACCTTAGTTGATTACCGTTGAATTCTAAATTACCCCATGATGTATCCAAACCAAACTCACTTTGGTACGAACTTGTATTCTAAATACTGAGAAGAACAACTCTTTTATAAGAGGTTACGCTTAGCGTTGAAATGGTTGTGCACAATACATTGTACGAAGGGTTGATCCCCCTAAGTTCGTGAAGTCCTTATAGTCTTATGACTGTTAAAGTTTAAGTTGAAAAATTACTTATAACTGTGGACATGATTCGTGGTCATTAGACCCTCAGTAAAGGTTAAAGCTTTCCAAAAGTTAATAGAATATATTGTTAAATTCTATTGAGCTTAATGTTGACAAATGATGTAAAAGTTACTGATTTAATTATTGTTATTTCAAGTGGGCCTTGTTTGCTCTCTCTTGCCTGTAAAATTTCTTACAGCTAAGGTTGAAACTGGTGGTGTGCCTAGTACCAGTAAAGGGAAAGGAAAGACGAAGCAATGCTGAAGACTTGTAATAGTTGAATAGTTTATTTTCAGACTTGGTTTAAAGATTGTAATGAAATTTATTTTATTTTTTCCGCATGAATGATTGTTTGTAAAGGTTAGTTAACCTGGGAGATTTATTTAAGTTTAATCCTGTATGGGCAGGTTTTGTTATTCAATTTTATTATAATTGGGTAGTTAGAAATGAATGTTTTGATTACGTGAACACCAAACCCTGAGGAAATGAAGTACCGGGATTTGGGGGTGTCACATGTCCGGTGTAAAACACACAGACAGGATGTTCCAACAGAATAATAATAAAAACGGAATCAGGTCCGGTGTAAAACACACAGATAGGATTTTCGTACAGAATAATAATGAAAACGGAACCAGGTCCGGTGTAAAACACACAGACAAGATTAATAATACATACCAACAGAATACACCGGAACCAGGTCCGGTGTGAATGAGGTCATCGCGGGTAAGCGATTCGATGATGTGGATTATTTTATTAAGCTGAGTCCCAGTGATCACAGTGTTGAAAAACCTTTTAAATCATAAAATATAGTAGAGTTTATTTTCTACTTGACTCTTTTAATGGATTGCTTGTTCTGCTACAGTTAAACTTGATGTCTATTATATTTTATCAGTTTAACATTGTTGAAGGCTAATGATAATTTATTCTGCATTATCTTAGTCATAATATTTCTTACTGGGCTAGTTGAGCTCACCCTTTCTTTCACTGTTCTCTTCAAGAAATGAGAACATAGTTGGGGCAAGTCGAGGAACGGAGTGATGTTCCGAATGATAGTATTAGTTAGTAGTCCTCACTATTCTATGTAATAGTGTGTTACTAAATGTAATGAAGACTCCTTTTGAGTATGAATACTCTCTAGAAGATAATATTTGTATTCAAACTCACAGTTTATGTTTTGTCGTATTGTACACGACAGTTGTATTAGTAAGTTGTATTTGCATTCAGTACCATGTATCTGGCGACCCAAGATGGGTGATGTATACCTAATTTTGGGGGCGTCACAGTTGGTATCAGAGCTTAGGGATATAATCCCTGACCAAGATGTGAGAATAGAACTAGGAGGGGAGAGACGGGGAATTCCTTCGCTAGTATGACCTACCTAAGTTTATTTGCATGGTATTTAATTGGTCGGTCAAAATATAAGGATAATATATGACATATCAATTAACTTTTATTTTGTGGCAGTATCTGAAAATGGCATCTGAGAATGTTGAGAATAGCAATGGAGCACAGGCGACTATTGATTCACCACATATCAATAGTTAGGATAATGTGCATCAGGAATGTGACAATCCTCATGCAAACAACAACACTGACCAGATGATGAATGATGGAATGTTCAGAAACTTTATGCAGTTCATGCAACAACATGCGAGAGCGGCTCCTGTCCAAAATATAGGTGAAAACACTGAAAACTCTCGGACGGTCACCGCTAAACAGTTTAAGGAGCTGGGACCACCAGAGTTTAAGGGAGACCCAAAACCACTTATAGCGGAAACATGGATAAGGTAGATTACCAAGATATTTGATGTCTTGGGATGCTCCGAGGAGCAAAAGGTTCCCTTTGTCGCATTTATGTTGCGAGGAGAGGCAGATTACTGGTGGGAATCGATTAAGCGTACTCAACCTGCCGCACTAAAGATGTCTTGGGAGAAGTTCCAAGAGCTATTCAATGATAAATACTTTCCCGAAAGTGTTCGTCACATGAAGGAGGTGGAGTTCATCAAATTGGAGCATAATAATATGACCGTGTCGCAGTATGAGGCTAAATTTGTTGAGTTATCCCGGTTTGCGTCCCACTTGGTGGATAATGAAGAGCGAATGACGCGAATGTTTTTGCGAGGTTTGAAACCTGAGATACGTCAACATCTTATTTCTTATAAACTGTGTTTGTATTCAGATGTTGTGAATAGGGCTCAGTTAGTGGAGCGCGATAACGAGTCAACGCAACCAAAAGAGAGCAGTCGACAAAATGATAATACCAGTGAGAGCGGTCATCGAAGTGGTCACAACAAGCGTGGAAGGAATCAACAGGCCAGAAATGGTAATCAGGGTCAAAATAATAAGAATGGTCATTTCAAGAAGAGGAGATTCAACAATGATGGAAAGACGTCAGCACCACCACCCGTTGTTAAGTAAGGAGAACGACCACCTATCATATATTTCAAATGCGGAGGGGAGGGGCACATCAGTCCAAACTGCGCGATGCCGTCTAAAGCATGTTATAATTATGGAAGAGAAGGTCATTTAGCTCGATTTTGTCGTTTACCAAAAACAAGTTCAGCCAAGATGGAGACACCAAAGGCCGTCCCAGAAAAGTCAAAATAGGTAGTGCAAGGGAGAGCGTTTGTTGTGACCTCCCAGAAAGCAAGGAACCCGAATGAGGTCATCACGGGTAAGCTTATCATAAACTCTAACGAAGTATATACTTTATTTGATACCGGTTCTACCCATTCTTTTATTTCTCCTACTTGCGCTCATCGATTAAATTTGATTCCAGAGAAATTAGACTTTGACTTATCTGTTGAAACTCCATTGGGAGAAACCTTCATTACATGTACGGTTTATAAGTCTTGTTTGGTTCAAGTTGGTACCCACACATTACATGTCGATCTTATTTCATTAAAAATACTTGCATTTGATGTGATTCTAGGGATTGATTGGTTAACTACTCATCATGCAAAAATTGATTATTTTCGTAAGGTTGTTAGCTTTCATATTCCTAATCGACCTATTATGCGAATTCAATCAACCAAACCATTAAAATCAATCGCTGTCATCTAAAGCCATAAAGCTATTCGTTTATTGAAAAACGGATGTCAAGCTTTCTTAGCTCATGTCACGGATCTAAACAAAAATACGTCAGTTTTGAATGATATTTCTATTGTTAATAAATTCCCTGACGTATTCCCTGAAGAACTTCCTGGCCTACACCCAGAGCGTGAAATTGAATTTTGTATCGACCTTGAACCCGGTACAAAACCCATTTCCAAAGCCCCATATCGAATGGCTCCTATTGAACTTCAGGAGTTAAAGATCCAACTGCAGGAATTGTTAGACATTGGCTTTATTCGTCCTAGTACTTCTTCTTGGGGTGCTCCTGTGCTATTCGTGAAGAAGAAAGATGGAAGTATGCGACTTTGTATTGATTATCGGGAGTTGAATCATGTCACCATTAAAAACAGGTACCCATTGCCACGTATTGATGACCTGTTTGACCAGTTGCAAGGAGCACAATTCTTTTCGAAGATCGATCTTCGTTCTTAATATTATCAGCTGAAGGTTAGAACTGAGGATATTCCAAAGACGGCTTTCAGAACTCGGTACGGGCATTATGAATTCCTAGTCATGTCCTTTGGATTGACTAATGCTCCTGCTGCCTTCATGGATATGATGAACCGGGTATTCAAGGAATATTTGAATCACTTTGTGGTCGTCTTTATTGATGACATCCTTATTTATTCCAAATAGCCGTGAAGACCATGAGCAACACTTGAGGCTGGTACTCCAAAAGTTTCGTGAATACAAGCTTTATGCCAAGTTGAAAAAATGCGAGTTCTGGTTGGAGGAGGTAGCATTCCTTGGGCACGTAGTATCACGTCGTGGAATATCGGTTGACCCGGCAAAGATTAAAGCTATTCAAAGCTGGGAGCAACCTAAATCAGTGACCGAAGTACGTAGCTTTCTTGGTTTAGCTGGTTATTATCGGAGATTCGTGGAAGGATTTTCTCAAATCGCTACTCCATTAACTCAGCTGACTCGAAAAGATACAAAGTTCGGTTGGAGCGAAGAATATGAGCAGAGTTTTCAAGAACTCAAGAGGAGACTCATTTCAGCACCTGTTCTAACAATACCATCTAGCTCGGAGGGATTTGTCATCTACAGTGATGCTTCGAGCAAAGGGTTGGGATGCGTTCTCATGCAACATGAAAAAGTCATAGCCTATGCATCAAGACAACTCAAGGAATATGAGAGGAATTATCCTACTCATGATCTAGAGTTGGCAGCTGTTGTCTTTGCACTTAAAATTTGGAGGCATTACTTGTATGGGGAGAAGGTGGAGATCTTTACGGATCATAAAAGCCTTAAATATTTCTTCACTCAAAAGGAACTCAACATGCGACAACGACGTTGGCTTGAACTGTTGAAAGATTATGATCATACCATTCAATACCATCCTGAAAAAGCGAACGTGGTAGCTGACGCATTAAGTAGAAGATCATATGAAAGTACGAGTGCGATATTGTCAACACAAAGGCCCATTTTGTGTGATTTGCAAAGGATGGAGATAGAGTTACAGACTCCAGGGACCCATGTGATGATGGCGAATATACGAGTAGAACCGACTTTAATCGATAAAGTTAAAGCTGCTAAGCTACAGACCTGGAGCTGATGCGTATGAGGAAGAAAGTGCAAGAAGGTGCTATGCCAGAAGAAAGAATCGATGAAGAAAGAATACTTCGAGTCAACTCCAGACTTTGTGTTCCTAACAACCCTGATTTAAAGTATGAAATCATGATGGAGGCGCACAACACACCGTTTGCAATCCATCCTGGAAGTACCAAAATGTATAATGATCTTCGTCATACATTTTGGTGGAGCAATATGAAGAGAGAGATAACGTTGTTTATCTCAAGGTGTCTAACTTGTCAACGAGTCAAAGCGGAGCATCAAGTACCAAAAGGTCCATTGCAATCACTTAAAATTCCAGAATAGAAGTGGGAGCACATTACCATAGATTTCGTTACTGGTCTTCCTAGGGTTTCTCAAGGTATTGATGCGATTTGGGTCATTGTTGATAGATTGACCAAGTCTACTCATTTCTTACCGATACGAGAAACTTATACACTTGAACGTCTTGCTCGTATGTACATAAACGAGATTGTAAGACTGCATGGTATGCCAGCATCCATAGTTTCTGATCGAGACCCAAGATTCACTTCACGATTTTGGGTTAGTTTACAAAAAGCTATGGGCACAGATTTACGATTTAGTTCAGCATATCATCCTCAGACGGACGGACAATCAGAGAGGACTATTCAAACTCTTGAAGATCTATTAAGACTCTGTGTCTTTGACTTCAAGGGAAGTTGGGACATGTTCTTACCATTGGTGGAGTTTTCCTACAACAACAGTTATCAAGAAAGTATTGGCATGGCTCCATTCGAAGCATTGCATGGAAAAAAATGTCGTTCTCCAGTATGTTGGGATGAGGTGGGTGAAGCAACATTGTTGGGACCGGAGTTGGTACGTATGACTACAGAAAAGATTCAAACGATCCGACAACGTATAAAAACCTCACAAGATCGACAAAAGAGTTATGCTGATCTTCATCGAAAGGACGTGGAATTTGATGTAGGAGATCATGTGTTCTTACGTGTTACTCCATGGAAAGGAGTTACGAGATTTGGAAAGAGAGGAAAGCTCAATCCTCGATTCATCGGTCCATTTTTAATCCTCGATCGAGTAAGAACTGTGGCTTATAGACTCGCTTTACCACCAAGTATGTCTCGTGTTCATAACATTTTTCATATATCCATGTTACGCAAATATGTGGAAGACCCGAACCACATTATTAAGTTAGAACCGGACGAAATAGCAGAAGATTTGACGTATGAAGAAGTTCCTGTTCAAATCTTGGATAAGAAGGAACATATTTTACGCTCCAAGGTTATACCTCAAGTCAAAGTTTTGTGGAGAAACCACGATGTTGAGGGAATGACTTGGGAGTTAGAATCTAAAATGAAATCAAGGTATCCTTACCTCTTTGACATACCAGGTACGTACCCTAATTTCGAGGGCGAAATTTCATAAGAAGAGGAGGTTGTAAGACCCCAACTTTTATAAATAAATACGAATTTTCTATAAATATTATTTTTGAATATTATGGAGTTAATTTGATATAATGTTATAGTTGTGGGTAATATTTATAAATTTTGCAAAGTACGCAAGTTGTTATATAATATTCGATTGGTCGGGGAATATTCGTTTTAACATGGAATAGTCGTACAACGGCACAATCATTGGTGGACCCTACAACTGAATTATTGTCGGATTGAGAAAACGACAAAAATATTTTATTAAAAATAACGGCGGAAGTTTTACCATTGATACTGTTGAACTACTCGGTAGTAAAAGTACAGTAATACGTGTGGTTGCATAGTAAGACACGGTATTGATTATTAATGCTTATGTGAGAAGTCACTCAGTTTGATTCAATTATTGTCAGTTAATAATATGAATTATTTAGCGATAATGACGTTTTGTTTTATTCGTATTATTAACGTAATAAAACATAAACATCTTTTAATATAAAACAGAATACTTTATTAAAGTTATTCTATAAATAGAATATATTATATTTTATTTTAAAGATTTTTCATTAAATATGGACCGTCAGATTAAAGTAATCAATCTAGACCGTTCATGGATTAGTTACTATGCATTCTATTTTTCTATAAATAGCAGCTCATTCCTTCATTATTTCTTACGAATTCACTGAACTCTAGAGAGAGAAACTATAGAGAGAGAGAAGAAGAGTATTCTGCTACTTAACTACTTCCTTATTTCAGCTCTTCTTTAAAACGGTAAGGGGTGTTATTCTTTCTTATTCATGAAGAGAACTGTTGTTATTCCATTTCTTATTATTCTGTTGGAATAACCTGTATACGCGGTCTATCCTATACTTGGTGACATTCTTCTACTATTCTGTTGGAACATCCTGTCTGTGTGTTTTACACCGGACCTGGTTCCGTTTTTATTATTATTCTGTTGGAACATCCTGTCTGTGTGTTTTATACCGGACCTGGTTCCATTATTTATTATTTTGTCGGAATATCCTGTCTGTGTGTTTACACCGGACCTGGTTCCATTATTTATTATTCTGTTAGAATAACCTGTCTGTGCGGTCTATCGCATGCATGGTGATTTCTTTTGTTATTCCATTCTTTATTATACTCAGTTGGTTAAGTTTTGACTTCTATACTCCATGAAATTTGTGGAATATCCTTGATAATTGCGGTTCATCCAGTATCTTTTCATGAAAATATTCTTCTAAATATTCTTGAATTTTACTCCACAAAGCAGTATCATGCTGACAATTTGGACGTTGTTAATTCTTGGATAAATTAATTCTTGAACTTGTTTTATTGAATTCTTATATCATTGTCATCATCTTCATGTTTATAAAATGTTGAAAGTCATCTGTGGCCTTTAGTGCATAGATGGACTTGGTATGATTATGACCAGGGATTATTCGGTATAATCATGACCGTAATGTTACAAATAATGTGGTAAAAGTTCTCATTGGCCCACAGTGCATTGATGGACAGTTGTTGGCATGATCATGACCATTGATGAATACACGAATATCCTTGGCCGTAGTGCAGGGGTGATTCGATGATGTGGATTATTTTATTAAGCTGAGTCCCAGCGATCACAGTGTTGAAAAATCTTTTAAATCATAAAAGATAGTAGACTTTATTTTCTACTTGACTTTTTTAATGGATTGCTTGTTCCGCTGCAGCTAAACTTGATGTCTATTATATTTTATCAGTTTAACATTGTTGAAGGCTAATGATAATTTATTCTGCATTATCTTAGTCATAATATTTCTTACTGGACTAGTTGAGCTCACCCTTTCTTTCACTGTTCTCTTCAGGAAATTAGAACGTTGCTGGGGCAAGTCGAGGAACGGAGTGATGTTCCGAATGATAGTATTAGTTAGTAGTCCTTACTATTCTATGTAATAGTGTGTTACTAAATGTAATGAGTACTCATTTTGAGTATGAATACTCTCTAGAAGATAATATTTGTATTCAAACTCACAGTTTATGTTTTGTCGTATTGTACATGACAGTTGTATTAGTAAGTTGTATTTGTATTATGTACTATGTATCTGACGACCCAAGACGGGTGATGTATACCTAATTTTGGGGGCGTCACAGTCACTGTGACGCCTTCAAAATTAGGTATTCATCACCCATCCTGAGTCGCCAAATACATGGTACAAAATACAAATACAAACTTAATTATACAAATGTCGTGTAACTTACGACAATACATAAACTGAGAGTTCTAATATGAATATTGTCATATAGACAATATCCATACTCAAGGAGTCCTCATTACATTTATTGTCGCACTATTTAACAGAATAGTGAGGACTACTAATGCTATCTTCTGGACCATCACTCCTTTCCCTGACTCGTCCCAGCTATATTCTCATTTCCTGAAGAGAACATTGAAAGAAAGGGTGAGCTTAACTAGCCCAGTAAGAAATATTATGACTAAGATAATGACGAATAAATTATCAATAGTCTTCAACAATGTTAAACTGATAAAATACAATAGACATAAAGTTTAACTGCAACGGAATAAGCAATCCATTAGAAGAGTCAAGTAGAGAATAAAACCTACTATCTTCTATGATTTAAAAAGGTTTTTTAACACTGTTATCGCTGCGACTCAGCTTAATAAAATAATCCACATCATCTAATCATCCCTGTATTACGGGCCAAGGATATTCATTAAATCATCAATGGTCATGATTATACCGAAAAATTCCTGGTCATAATCATACCAAAAACTGTCTATCAATGCATTACAGGCCACTGAGAACTTTTACCACACCACTTATAACATCACAGTTCATGATTATACCGAATGATCCCTGGTCATAATCATACTAAGTCAATATATGCACGTAAGCCAAAGATGACTTTCAACATAAAATAAACATGAGAATGATGACAATGTTATAGGAATTCAATTAAACAAGTTCAAGAATTAGTTTATCTAGGAACTAATAATATCTAAATTGTCAACATGATACTTCTTTGTAAAGTAACAGTCAAGAATGCTCAGAAGAATATTTTCATGAAAAGATACTTGATGAAGCGCAAATATCAAGGATATTCCACTAATTTCATGGAGTATAGAAATCAAAACTTTAACCAAATGAGTATAATAAAGAATATATGAAACTGCAAATAGATTTTCACCAGCCATGCGGTAATTCACGTATACAGATCATTTCCACAATTTAATAAGGAATGAATATAAAGGATTATTCACCATGCATGTGGCAATCCACATAGACAAGTTATTCCAACAGAATAATAAAGAATGGAATAACAGAAGGATTCACCATGCATGCGATAGAGACCGCACAGACAGGTTATTCCCAACAGAATAATAAATGCTGAATAATAAATATGGAACCAGGTCAGGTGAAATTCACACTGACAGGATATTCCGACAGAATAATAAATGCGGAAACGGAATAATAATTCACACTTTCACTGTTCTCTTCAGGAAATGAGAACATAGCTGGGGCAAGTCGGGAAACGGAGTGATGGTCCGAATGATAGTATTATAATCGTGTTTTTAATTACGGTAATGATTATACCAAACAATCCCTAGTCATAATCATACCAAGTTCATCTATGCACGTAAGCCACAGATGACTTTTAACACAATATAAGCATGAGGATCATGACAATGATATAAAGAATCAATCAAATGAGATAAAGGATAAATATTAAACATTTCTAATATAATTCATTTAGGGTTCAAGAGTATCCCAATGTTATCAATCACTTAATAATCTCATAATCTAATTTCATTAATATTATAACAATATTTTAATCACTTCTTAAAATTATAAACAATTTATTTCAGTTGTTTACACTTTATCAAATAATGCATTTAATCATTCAAACATGTCATACTTATAAGATTTCATCACCAATAATCAAATTCCTTTTCAACAATCTACATATACCTTATATAGGATTTCCAAGCCATAAAATCTTATCTTCCAACTTTGTTACTTCACATAACACATTTAATTCATATGTTCGTAACTAAACTATTTTCATGAAAAATAATAAATCAGTTCCAAAAATAATTCTTTTCTGGGATTTAGCATAATATAGTCCTATAATGAAAATATATTTTTCTCATAATTTTTAAAATTCATTTACTATTTTTCAAAAATCAATTTCTAATTAATTCTTTAAGAAATTAGCTACCTCAAGGTTAACTCCAAAAATTCCCAAATCTTGGCAGAATCTTACACATGTTAACATGAGCCTCCAGTTTAAATTTCATGGTCATCGGAGTTATAGAACTCCGGTTATAGCGTTTTTCGTCGAAAAAACCTAAATATTGAAATTGTCATAACTTGCTCATTTTAAGTCAGAATGAGCTCATTTTTGGACAGGAGGTACTTTATACCATATACTTTCATGTCCCAAAAGGCCGAAATTTTTTTTCACAAATTATGCGGCCGAAACAGCCCGTTTAAGTAGCTTTTTCGGGTTTTGCAGCTTTGGACTCCTTTGCTAAAAAAATAATCCACACGCAAATCTACAACACTTTTTCCAATGATTCCACTTGGATAAGTTAGGAAACTCATAGATCTAACTCTAGAACTTGACCAAACTCAAAAATTCGAAATATAATAGGAGATATGGTCAATTGAATTTCATGTTCTATTTTTACCAAAATCTGATTTTTTAACCCTTTGTGATTTCTAAGAAACTTTCATGTTTTCTCATAATAACCAACATAACTCATCATAACACTTACTAATACCACATATACCCATGATTTTCATTAGTCCAATGCTTTTATTATTACTTTCATCATAATCCACGTAAACAGATCCTTTTAGTTGAAGAAATATTTGAGGGTTTTAAAAATGAGTTTTGTACTGGGTCAATACAAAATTAGATTTCATGCTCTAGGGGTAATTTAAGAAGTCTTCAAGAATACGTCAGGAAATTTATTAACAATAAGAATATCATTCAAAACTGTGACTCTCATCCAAGACTTGAATAGCACATGAAATGAAGGTTTCTCCTAACGGAGTTTCAACCGATAGGTCAAAGTCTAACTTCTCTAGAGTCAAATTTAAAAGTTGAACACAAGCAAGAGAGATAAAAGAATGGGTAAAACCGATATCTAATAGGGTATAGACTTCGCAATAATTTATAATTAACTAACACGTGCTAACTTCGTTCGGTTTACTCGCTTTTTGAGAAGTCATGAAAAACGCTCTTCCTAAAACCAACGACTTTGTATTGTCCGTATCCGCCTTTGGTGCCACCGTCCCAGCTGGACTTGACTTTGGTGCACGACAAAATCGGGCTAAATGACCTTCTCTTCTTGCAATTTCCACTTCTATTATCTTTTCCAAGATTAGCACCGAAGTGGTTACCATTGTTGGCATGATATTTTTCCCCACGATGGTTATCATTGTTTCGATAGCCGTTGCCACCAGTATGATTATTATAGTGTTGTTGGTCGTTACCTTTTGCTTGAGCTGAATCAACACTCTTATGTGCTTCATTGCTTATCTCAACATTTTCAGATGTCATTTCTCAAATACTAACACAAAACAAGGGTTAATTAACATATCACATTTTATTCCTATACTCTGACCGACCAATTAAATACCAAATAAACTTAGGTAGGTCATACTAGCGAAGGAATTCCCCGTCTCTCCCTTCCTAGTTCTTATCTCACATCTCAGCCAGGGATCATATCCCTAAGCTCTGATACCAACTGTGACGCCCCCAAAATTAGGTATTCATCACCCATCTTGAGTCGCCAAATACATGGTACAAAATACAAATACAAACTTAATTATACAAATGTCGTGTAACATACGACAATACATAAACTGAGAGTTCTAATAGGAATATTGTCATCTAGACAATATCCATACTCAAGGAGTCCTCATTATATTTATTGTCGCACTATTTAACAGAATAGTGAGGACTACTAATGCTATCTTCTGGACCATCACTCCTTTCCCAGACTCGTCCCAGCTATATTTTCATTTCCTGAAGAGAACATTGAAAGAAAGGGTGAGCTCAACTAGCCTAGTAAGAAATATTATGACTAAGATAATGACGAATAAATTATCAATAGTCTTCAACAATGTTAAACTGATAAAATACAATAGACATCAAGTTTAACTACAACGGAATAAGCAATCCATTAGAAGAGTCAAGTAAAGAATAAAACCTACTATCTTCTATGATTTAAAAAGATTTTTTTAACACTGTTATCGCTGGGACTCATCTTAATAAAATAATCCACATCATCTAATCATCTCTGTATTACGGGCGAAGGATATTCATTAAATCATCAATGGTCATGACTATACCGAAAAATTCCTGGTCATAATCATACCAAAAACTGTCTATCAATGCATTACAGGCCAGTGAGGACTTTTACCACACCACTTATAACATCACAGTTCATGATTATACCAAATGATCCCTGGTCATAATCATACTAAGTCTATCTATGCACGTCAGCCAAAGATGACTTTCAACATAAAATAAACATGAGGATGATGACAATGTTATATGAATTCAATTAAACAAGTTCAAGAATTAGTTTATCTAGGAACTAATAATATCCAAATTGTCAACATGATACTTCTTTGTAAAATAACAGTCAAGAATGCTCAGAAGAATATTTCAATGAAAAGATACTTGATGAAGCGCAAATATCAAGGATATTCCACTAATTTCATGGAGTATAGAAATCAATACTTTAACCAAATGAGTATAATAAAGAATATATGAAACTGCAAATGGATTTTCACCAGCCATGCGGTAATCCACGTATACAGATCATTTCCACAATTTAATAAGGAATGAATATAAAGGATTATTCACCATGCATGTGGCAATCCACATAGACAGGTTATTCCAACAGAATAACAAAGAATGGAATAACAGAAGGATTCACCATGCATACGATAGAGACCGCATAGACAGGTTATTCCCAATAGAATAATAAATGCGGAATAATAAATATGGAACCAGGTCAGGTGAAATTCACACCGACAGGATATTCCGACAAAATCGTAAAGAACGGAATAATGAAAGAGTTTCACCAAGTATGCGGTACTTCGCATAAACAGATTATTCCAACATAATAATAAAGAATGGAATAACAGAAGAAGATCACCAAGTATTGGGTAAACCACATATACAGGTCATTCCACCAAGTATAGGGTAAACCACGCATACAGGTTATTCCAACAGAATAATAAAGGATGAAATAACATAAGTTCTCTTCATGAATAAAAAAGAATAACACCCCTTACCGTTTTAAAGAAGAACTAAAATAAAAAAATAGTTAAGTGGTAGAATACTCTTCTTCTTTCTCTCTATAGTTTCTCTCTCTAGAGTTTAGTGAATTCGTAAGAAAATAATGAAGGAATGAGCTTCTATTTATAGGAAAATGGAATGCATAGTAACTAATCCATGAACGGTTCAGACTGATTTACTTTAATCTGACGGTCCATATTTAAAGCAAAACATTTTAAATAAAATATAATATATTCTAATTATTTCCTAATAAAACAAACAACTTTAATAAAGTATTCTGTTTTATATAAAAAGTTGTTTCTATTTTATTATGTTAATAATACGAATAAAACAAAACTTCATTATCGCTAAATAATTCATATTATTAATTGACAATAATTGAATCAAACTAAGTGACTTCTCACATAAGCATTAATAATCAATACCGTGTGCTACTATACAACCACACGTATTACTATACTTTTACTACCGAGTAGTTCAACAGTATCAACGGTAAAACTTCCGTCTTTATTTTTAATAAAATATTTTTTTCGTTTTCTCAATTCGACAATAATTCTGTTGTGGGGTCCACCAATGATTGTACCGTCGTACAAATATTTCCCGACTAATCGAATATTTCCCGTAAATAGTAACTCGTGAATAGTAACTCGTGAATAGTAACTCATGAATAGTACTCCGACACAAAAAGTACCCCAAAAGCTCGAGTGAACAATATTAGAGTGAATAGTAATCGGATATTTTATGACAACTTGTCTAGTTTGAAAAATTTTCACATATCACGTTTAACTTTAACCTTTTATCAATTTAACCATTTACCAAAATAGAAAAATTGAATACTTTTATGAATATTACGATTATTTATATTAACATACCAACTGTGAACAATATTACGATACATGGTATGTATACCTAACACCATTAAGATGAATACTTAATGGTTAGGTCATAGCTTTATGGACTCTAACTCTAGGGCAAGTCCGGTCTATCGCATGCATGGTGATTTCTTTTGTTATTTCATTCTTTATTGTACTCAGTTGGTTAAGTTTTGACTTCTATACTCCATGAAATTTGTGGAATATCCTTGATAATTGCGTTTCATCCAGTATCTTTTCATGAAAATATTCTTCTAAGCATTCTTGAATTTTACTCCACAAAGCAGTATCATGTTGACAATTTGGACGTTGTTAATTCTTGGATAAATTAATTCTTGAACTTGGTTTATTGAATTCTTATATCATTGTCATCATCCTCATGTTTATAAAATGTTAAAAGTCATATGTGGCCTGTTGTGCATAGGTGGACTTGGTATGATTATGACCAGGGATTATTCGGTATAATCATGACTGTAATGTTACAAATGATGTGGTAAAAGTCCTCATTGGCCCGTAGTGCGTTGATGGACAGTTGTTGGCATGATCATGACCATTAATGAATACACGAATATCCTTGGCCGTAGTGCAGGGGTGATTCGATGATGTGGATTATTTTATTAAGCTGAGTCCCAGCGATAACAGTGTTGAAAAACCTTTTAAATCATAAAAGATAGTAGAGTTTATTTTCTACTTGACTCCACGTATACAGATCATTTCCACAATTTAATAAGGAATGAATATAAAGGATTATTCACCATGCATGTGGCAATCCACATAGACAGGTTATTCCAACAGAATAATATAGAATGGAATAACAGAAGGATTCACCATGCATGCGATAGAGACCGCACAGACAGTTTATTCCCAACAGAATAATAAATGCGGAATAATAAATATGGAACCAGGTCAGGTGAAATTCACACCGGCAGGATATTTCGACAGAATAATAAATGCGGAATAATAAATAATGGAACCAGGTCAGGTGAAATTCACACCGACAGGATATTCTGACAAAATCGTAAAGAACAAAATAATGAAAGAGTTTCACCAAGTATGCGGCACTTCGTATAAACAGGTTATTCCAACATAATAATAAAGAATGGAATAACAAAAGAAGATCACCAAGTATTGGGTAAACCGCATATACAGGTCATTCCACCAAGTATAGGGTAAACCACGCATACAGGTTATTCCAACAGAATAATAAAGGATGAAATAGCATAAGTTCTCTTCATGAATAAAAAAGAATAACACCCCTTACCTTAAGAAAAGTATTCCGACTGGTAGTGCGAGGATATACTTGAAGAAAACTTGTACTACACTCAAAGCTTTCTTAAACTCTAAAGAAATACACTCAAGATTATAGAAGAAGAATTCTCAATATAGTTTCTCTCTTTAGAGTTTCAGTGAATTCGTAAGGAAATAATGAAGGAATGAGCTTCTATTTATAGGAAAATGGAATGCATAGTAACTAATCCATTAACGGTTCAGATTGATTTACTTTAATCTGACGGTCCATATTTAAAGCAAAACCTTTTAAATAAAATATAATATATTCTAATTATTGCCTAATAAAACAAACAACTGTGAACTGTGAGGTTCACAGACATACCAATATGGTATTAAGTATTATTCATTAGGTATACAATACCTAATGTATACCTAATGAATAATACCTAATACCATTAAGATGGGTGATGTATACCTAATGAATAATGGGTTTCATTGACATATATGTCTATGACCTAACCATCAATCGCTATCATCTCAAGCCATAAAGCTATTCGTTTATTGAAAAATAGATGTCCAGCTTTCTTAGCTCATGTCACAGATCTAAACAAAAATACGTCAGTTTAGAATGATATTTCTATTGTTAATAAATTCCCTGACGTATTCCCTGAAGAACTTCATGGCCTACCCCAGAGCGTGAAATTGAATTTTGTATCGACCTTGAACCCGGTACAAAACCCATTTCCAAAGCCCCATATCAAATGGCACCTATTGAACTTCAGGAGTTAAAGATCCAACTGCAGGAATTGTTAGACATTGGCTTTATTCGTCCTAGTACTTCTTCTTGGGGTGCTCCTATACTATTCGTGAAGAAGAAAGATGGAAGTATGCGACTTTGTATTGATTATCGGGAGTTAAATCATGTCACCATAAAAAACAGGTACCCATTGCCACGTATTGATGACCTGTTTGACCAGTTGCAAGGAGCACAATTCTTTTTAAAGATCGATCTTCGTTCTGGATATCATCAGCTGAAGATTAGAACTGAGGATATTCCAAAGATGACTTTCAGAACTCGGTACGGGCATTATGAATTCCTAGTTATGTCCTTTGGATTGACTAATGCTCCTGCTGCCTTCATGGATATGATGAACCGGATATTCATGGAATATTTGGATCACTTTGTGGTCGTCTTTATTGATGACATCCTTATTTATTCCAAAAGCCGTGAAGATCATGAGCAACACTTGAGGCTGGTACTCCAAAATCTTCGTGAATACAAGCTTTATGCCAAGTTGAAGAAATGCGAGTTCTGGTTGGAGGAGGTAGCATTCCTTGGGCACGTAATATCAAGTCGTGGAATATCGGTTGACCCGGCAAAGATTGAAGCTATTCAAAGTTGGGAGTAACCTAAATCAATGACAAAAGTACGTAGCTTTCTTGGTTTAGCTGGTTATTATCGAAGATTCGTGGAAGGATTTTTTCGAATCGCTACTCCATTAACGCAGCTGACTCAGAAAGATACAAAGTTCGGTTGGAGTGAAGAATGTAAGCAGAGTTTTCAAGAACTCAAGAGGAGACTTATTTCAGCACCTGTTCTAACAATTTCATCTGGCTCGGAGGGATTTGTCATCTACAGTGATGCTTCGAGCAAAGGGTTGGGATGCGTTCTCATGCAACATGGAAAAGTCATAGCCTATGCATCAAGACAACTCAAGGAATATGAGAAGAATTATCCTACTCATGATCTAGAGTTGGCAGCTGTTGTCTTTGCACTTAAAATTTGGAGGCATTACTTGTATGGGGAGAAGGTGGAGATCTTTACGGATCATAAAAGCCTCAAATATTTCTTCACTCAAAAGGAACTCAACATGCGACAACGACGTTGGCTTGAACTGTTGAAAGATTATGATCATACCATTCAATACCATCCTAGAAAAACGAACGCGGTAGCTGACGCATTGAGTAGAAGATCATATGCAAGTACGAGTACGATATTGTCAACACAAAGGCCCATTTTGTGTGATTTGCAAAGGATGGAGATAAAGTTAAAGACTCCAGGGACCCATGTGATGATGGTGAATATACGAGTAGAACCGACTTTAATCGATAAAGTTAAAGTTGATGAAGCTACAGACCTGGAGCTGATGCGTATGAGGAAGAAAGTGCAAGAAGGTGCTATGCCAGAAACAAGAATTGATGAAGAAGGAATACTTCGAGTCAACTCCAGACTTTGTGTTCCTAACAACCCTGATTTAAAGTATGAAATCATGATGGAGGCGCACAACACACCGTTTGCAATCCATCCTGGAAGTACCAAAATGTATCATGATCTTCGTCATATATTTTGGTGGAGCAATATGAAGAGAGAGATATCGTTGTTTATCTCAAGGTGTCTAACTTGTCAACGAGTCAAAGCGGAGCATCAAGTACCAAAAGGTCCATTGCAACCACTTGAAATTCCAAAATGGAAGTGGGAGCACATTACCATGGATTTCGTTACCGGTCTTCCTAGGGTTTCTCAAGGTATTGATGCAATTTGGGTCATTGTTGATAGATTCACCGAGTCTGCTCATTTCTTACCGATACGAGCTGTATTACGGGCGAAGGATATTCATTAAATCATCAATGGTCATGACTATATCGAAAAATTCCTAGTCATAATCATACCAAAAACTGTCTATCAATGCATTACAGGCCGCTGAGGACTTTTACCACACCACTTATAACATCACAGTTCATTATTATACCGAATGATCCCTGGTCATAATCATACTATGTCTATCTATGCACGTAAGCCAAAGATGACTTTCAACATAAAATAAACATGAGGATGATGACAATGTTATAGGAATTCAATTAAACAAGTTCAAGAATTAGTTTATCTAGGAACTAATAATATCCAAATTATCAACATGATACTTATTTGTAAAGTAACAGTCAAGAATGCTCAGAAGAATATTTTCATGAAAAGATATACTGGATGAAGCACAAATATCAAGGATATTCCACTAATTTCATGGAGTATAGAAATCAAAACTTTAACCAAATGAGTATAATAAAGAATACATGAAACTACAAATAGATTTTCACCATCCATGCGGTAATCCACGTATACAGATCATTTCCATAATTTAATAAGGAATGAATATAAAGGATTATTCACCATGCATGTGGCAATTCACATAGATAGGTTATTCCAACAGAATAATAAAGAATGGAATAATAGAAGGATTCACCATGCATGCGATAGAGACCGCACAGATAGGTTATTCCCAATAGAATAATAAATGCGGAATAATAAATATGGAACCAGGTCAGGTGAAATTCACACCGACAGGATATTCCGACAGAATAATAAATGCGGAATAATAAATGATGGAACCAGGTCAGGTGAAATTCACACCGACAGGATATTCCGACAAAATCGTAAAGAACGGAATAATGAAAGAGTTTCACCAAGTATGCGGTACTTCGCATAAACAGGTTATTCCAACATAATAATAAACAATGGAATAACAGAAGAAGATCACCAAGTATTGGGTAAACCGCATATACAGGTCATTCCACCAAGTATAGGGTAAACCACACATACATGTTATTCCAACAGAATAATAAAGGATGAAATAACATAAGTTCTCTTCATGAATAAAAAAGAATAACACCCCTTACCGTTTTAAAGAAGAACTGAAATAAAGAAGTAGTTAAGTGGTAGAATACTCTTCTTCTTTCTCTCTATAGCTTCTCTCTCTAGAGTTCAGTGAATTCGTAAGAAATTAATGAAGGAATGAGCTTCTATTTATAGAAAAATGGAATGCATAATAACTAATCCATGAACGGTTCAGATTGATTTACTTTAATCTGACGGTCCATATTTAAAGCAAAACCTTTTAAATAAAATATAATATATTCTAATTATTGCCTAATAAAACAAATAACTTTAATAAAGTATTCTGTTTTATATAAAAAGATGTTTCTGTTTTATTACGTTAATAATACGAATAAAACAAAACTTCATTATCGCTAAATAATTCATATTATTTGCAACGACCCCAAAATCTATACAATTTAAATCCCGACATCGGTCGTTAACCATACATTCAACCTATAATTAATACATCATTATTATTCGATGTTAAACTTAATAAAATTACGGAATATTTAAAACTTTTATACATTTCCTTCTTTCTTGCCCTGAATCGCAACCATTACATTACATCTCTTTGATTCAATCTTATATCATGAATCGTTACAACAAAATGACTATACAAAGTCTTACATCATAACTAAATATCCATATACATTGGATAGCTCAACTTACATTTCAACAACATGTTACGTTCAAAATATGAAATACATTTCTCATAAAACATATGTAATCTTCGTGAATATAGATCTCTATAACTCACATAGCACGTATCTTTACCTTAAAATCTTGACCTGCAAAAGTGGTTATTTGCAATAGTGAGCTCGACAGCCCAGCAAAGTATAACAGTTTTCATACATCACAAAGCACCTAATAACATGCTCGACATACATCTCATAAAAGTAACATGGCATACAAGCTTTTAATTCACATAACAAATATAAAGATTGAGTTCCTTACTCAATCATCATTACTTAGCCAAAACAATGCAGTCATATATTGACTTTAACATTTCATGATTTCAACATGCATAACATATCATGTAATTTAAAACAGTTCATCAAATCCACGTAGAAAATAGGAACCGAAAGACTTGCCTTGATCGTTGTTTACCAATAACAGTTTAACAGCTTACAGCTATCTGCACTTCACGTGCCCTACGTAATTATATAATCAAATCAAATATTAGTCACATAACAACACATAGTAATTGTAATGTAAACTCTACTCTACGTCTCATAATCTTTCCTATTAATTAGCACACAATGCTCAATTAGATTGTGTTAACTTTCAACTTATATCTCACTATATTTCATAATCGAAGTTCATTCAAGTGCTTAAGTCTTGCCAGGACTACTTATTGGTTTTATGTTAAACCCATTTCATATCCTATAATACTCATTTCAATTGAATTGAAACACTTTTTAAGTTCATTAACACTTAGCACGGCGTTTCGACGTTCATTCGTCACACGCCCGAATTGCCTCTCTTGTGTATGCTTACTATGCTTTTATAGCTCATCTAATATATCATATATTAATGTTAAGCATCATTATATTTACTAACATTCATATTTTATAACTTAGGACATCATCTTTTATGGTCTGGAGCACTACACATGCATATGTGCATACCCGACACCCTCCTATTGCCTTCGAAAACACAACAGTCCTAAAGATAACCATTTTGACCTATCTTAATGACCTCAAATTGAAAAATGTAAAGAACAAAAATTGTAGGTCTACTCGTCCTCGTTCCGGATCATCTTGAATCATCTCAATCGGAGTTCGTATGAGGAAGTTATGGCTATTTTACTACAGGAGGTCAAAAGTGTCCATGTCAGACTACAAATTCGGCGTGGGGCGCGAGGACTAGGCTATACAGTGGCACCGGGGCGCGAGATTGGCGCTGGGGCACGAATTTCAGCGATGGGGTGCGAACTTCTGGCGCTGGGGCGTGAATTTTGCGCCGGGGCGCGATTTTTGGCGCTGGGGCTCAAATTTTTGCGCTGGGACGCTAAAACTTGCAGAACCCAACCACGAAGAACAGAACAACTAAATTTTTGTCTATAACTTAATTTCTAACACTAATTAACATCCATAACTTCATCGCAAACTACACATAAACGTTTAACAATCATCCATATAACAATTACCAACAATTAAACAACTACTTTAGAAAACTTCATTATTTGAAAACACTGTTTTTAAGAAATACTCCATTGTTAACGTTGTTTAACATTGTAATATCAATAATAACCCAAACTTGATTACTTTAAAGTACGATTCTCTGAAATTCATACCCAATTAACATACATAAGCTTCAATTTCACAATTAGCATACGATAAAATACTAATTTTGTTAAACTCCAAAACATGTTCATGTTCATCCTCATGTCCACTGTAAAACTAATTTCTTCTTTCTCTTTGAACGTATTTTAGCATACAACATATATATACATTTATGCTAGTATAACCATTAAAATTATAAATACATATAATTTCCTAACCAATTATAAAATCATGGTTTTACAGAAAGTTTGTAAAGAATTTTATGTTACCGTCAAATTCAAAAACACAGAGACTTAGAGATTATAACGTAAAACATATATGTTAAGGTTATGTAACATACCTTTTGTTGCTTAAGAAATCCTTGTTAAACACTGAGAATTTGTTTTGGTGGCTTTGGAATCACAGACTTGTCTTTCTCTCAAACTCTCTCAAACTTTATGAAACTTTTCTTTCTTCTTCCCTTTTCTCTCTTAGGCTTTAGCCAAATAGATTAGATGTAACTAAAATAAACTAACGTATCTTTTCAAAAGTTTTAAAACTGACGCCACTAATGGCATTATTAAAACAGCGGTTACCACAAATTATTATACATTATTTATATTTTCTTTATTTAATTTATATTATTAATAAATCAAATTTAAAAATCCAAAAGCCATAAGGCTCCGTTTGGCAAAACGCTTTAAAATTAAAGACTTAATATATATTTAAGGCTTGTTTGGCAAAATAAATTAAAACTACTTTAATTTATTTTAATAACCACTTATAATAAAGTTATTTGTTACACTTCTAATTAATTAAGTTTTCATACTTAATTTAATTAATTCTAATAACAATTCATTGCATAATATGCTAATTTATTTAATCATTATAACTTTCTAACTTAATTATTAAATCAGAATACTATCTCAGAATTTCTTTAACTCATTAATTATTCATTAAATAATTAATTAATCAACTCAAATCAAAACAAACAAACATTTATTCACGATAAATACATCCATTAAATATTTATATAATTTAATAAATATTTAAATATTATAATTAAAAAGCTAGATTGTTACATCATTCCCTGTAACATTCCATAATTTTAAAGCGTAATATTAAATATTTATTGATTTATTTAAGTATTTAATGGATATGTTATTGTTGAATAAATAATTGTTCAATTTGAGTGATGTGGTTTATTTAATTATTTGTTGAATAAATAATTAAATATTAAATATTAAATATTTATTGCAATATTAAATATTTATTGAATTATATGGCAATTTGAGTTGATGTGATTTAATTATTTGTTGAGTAAATAATTAAGGAGCTAAGTAAATTAATTGTTATGAGATTATATAATAATATAATTTAATAAGTAAGCTAGAGAGCTTATGGTGATTTAAATAAGTTATAATATTTTAAATGGGAAATTGTAATTTAAAATATTCGTTGGTTAAATAAAATTATAATTATAAAAGAAATTATAATTATGTGATAATGATTTATGTGTTAAAGTAATTTAATAGATTAATGTTTTAATTGATTTATTAATTTAATAAAAGTGTGACTAATAACCTTGCTATAAAGGAGTTATTAAAATAAATAAAAAGAGTTTAATTTGGTTTTTCTAAACATGTCTTATTGCATAATAAATCTTTAATTTAATGATGTTTTATCAAACAAGGTATAAGGATTAATCTATTTGTTTTAGTTAGATTTGCCAAACAAGGTGTAAGGATTTAATGGGTTATTTTTATTAAGCTTAGCCAAACAAGCCTTATGGCTTTTGATTTTCAAAAAAAAAAAATTATAACTGATGTCAGTTAAATCCTATACTTAATATCTATATTATTATTATACGTTATAATATTATACGTATGTTAGAGTTAGGGAGAAGAAAGACTCAGTTGAAGTTTACAGAGAGAAAAAGAAGAAAAGAGAAAAACTAGAGAGAATTTGAGAGTGATTTTAACAGGTGTTGTAGAAAAGAATTTGGAGAAAATAATAATAATCATCTTCCTAATCCAAGGTAGGAGCTCAATCTCTTTCTCTAAAAGTTTCATGTTTTTCTTCTTCCCAAAAAGTTCTCTGTAAAAATATTTTATGGGATGAATTGTTGATATACATGTATAACTTGGTATGGTACTTGATTATATAGTTATTATATGAGTTTATGATGATTAGAGGTAGTGCTTAAACGAGAATTGCATGATAAATTCGTTTGACAGTAGGAAGAAATAATGTCAGTATATGTATTTCTTATGTAGCTTATGTAAATAACAATTATGATGATCAATTTAATGTGTGAAATTGAACTGTGACTATATTAGTTAGTTTGTTAAGAATTACAGAGAACTTAGTTCAAAAGAATCAAATTGGTGTATCATTATGATTACAGTATGCACTGTGTCAAGAAATATCAAAAATGGAGTTTTTGGGTTTTAAAATATGTTATTCTAGTATTTAATTTTTCTAAAATTATGGTTTAAGTTGTGTTAATTTAATATTTGTATGCTTGGTGAAAGTTTATGTGTAATTTGGATTAGTTATTCATGTTAATTAGTGTTGGAATTGAAGTTATAGACAGAAAATTGAGTTGTTCTGTTCTTCGTGGTTGGGTTCTGTGAGTTTCGGCGCCCCAGCATCAAAATTCACGCCCCAGCGCCAAAAATAACGCCCCGACGCCAAAATTCGCGCCCCAGCGCCAGAAGCTGGCGCCCCAGCGCTGAAATTGGCGCCCCAGCGCCAATCTCGCGCCCCAGCGCCACTAGTTGGCTTAGTACTCGCGCCCCAGCGCGGGGACAGAAGTCTGACTTGGACAGTTTTTACCTCCTATAGTAAAATGGCCATAACTTCCTCATACGAACTCCGATTGAGGTGATTCAAGATGATACGGAACGAGGACGAGTAGACCTACAACTTTCATTCTTTAAGTTTTTCAATTTGAGGTCATTAGGATGGGTCAAAATGGTCATCTTTAGGACTGTTCTGTTTTAGAGGCAATCGGAGTGTGTCGGGCATGCACATATGCATGTGTAGTGCTCCATACCGTAAAAGATGATGTCTTAAATTATAAAACATGAATCTTAGTAAATATAATGATGCTTAACATTAATAAATAATGTATTAGATAAGTTATAGAAGCATAGTAAGCATACACAAGAGAGGCAAATCGGGCGTGTGACGATTGAACGTCGAAACGCCGTGCCAAGTGTTAATGAACTTAAAAAGTGTTTCAATTCCATTGAAATGGATATTATAAGATATGGAATGGGTTTAATATAAAACCAATAAGTAGTCCTAGCAAGACTTAAGCACTTGAACTTCAAGTTTGACTAAGAAGAAATATAGTGAGTCATAAGTCGAAAAGTTAACACAATCTAATTGACCATTGTGTATTTATTAATAGGAAAGATTATGAGATGTGGAGTAGAGTTTACATTACAATTGCTATGTGTTGTTATGTGACTAATAGTTGATGTGTATGATTATATAATTGTGTAGGGCACGTGAAGTGCAGATAACTGTAAGCTGTTAAGCTATTATTGGTAAACAACGATCAAGGCAAGTCTTTCGGTTCATATTTTCTACGTGGACTTGATGAACTGTTTTAAATTGCATGATATGTTATGCATGTTGAAATCATGAAATGTTAAAGTCAATATATGACTGCATTATTTTGGCTAAGTAATAATGATTGAGTAAGGAACTCAATCTTTATATTTGTTATGTGAATTAAAAGCATGTATGCCATGTTACTTTAATGAGATGTATGTCGAGCATGTTATTATGTGATATATGATGCATGAAAACTGTTAGACTTTGCTGGGCTGTCGAGCTCACTCTTGCAAATAACCACTTTTGCAGGTCAAGATTTTAAGGTAAAGATACGTGCTATGTGAGTTATAGAGATCTATATTCACGAAGATTACTTATGTTTTATGCGAAATATATTTCCTATTTTGAACGTAAGATGTTGTTAAATGTAAGTTGAGCTATCTAATGTATATGGACATTTAGTTATGATGTAAGACTTTGTATAGTTATTTTGTTGTAACGATTCATGACATAAGATTGAATCAAAGAGATGTAATGTAATGGTTGCGATTCAGGGCAAGAAAGAAGGAAATGTATAAAAGTTTTAAATATTCCGCAATTTTATTAAGTTTAACATCGAATAATGATGTATTATTTAGAGGTTGAATGTATGGTTAACGACCAAAGTCGGGATTTAAATGGTATGAATTTTGGGGTCGTTACAGTTGGTATCAAAGTTGTAGGTTATAAACCTTAGGTAGGAGTACCGTAGGCAATAACCTTAGAGAAGAGAGGTGAAGATAAAGAACGAATAAGCTCAAATAGAGTTTGAACAATAAGGGATTAAAACTTGCGTGAAAGGATTCAAAGAAGAATCTCGCAGAGTTATAAGGAATATGAATGTGGGGTTACCTAACTCCAATAATAAGGATGTAATGTGATAATAAATAGACAGTGTCTATAAGAAGAGTGATAAAGAAGTTATGAATAGAGAGTTATGTCTAAGTGTGGTACAATTGTACTCTTTAATAATTGATGTATGGTATCTGGGCTAAACGATTCCTTCATGGAGCGGAGGTATATACGAACTAGCAACTCGGAACCTAGTTTGTTGGTTGTTTGTGGGAAACCACTCAGCGTACCATATTGAAACTGTTAGAGACTCGATGTGTACCAAGTGTATAACTCGAATGAAATTTTGAGCGATGTAAATGAAGTTAGAAAGTTAGAAATTCTTAAAGGAAGAATTGTTATATAAACAAGAAGATTCAAAGAAGAATCTTGAAAAGATATAAAGATAAGAAATGGGAGTTTCCTAACTCCAATAACCAAGATAACGAATAATGTCGTAAATGATGAAAAAGAAAAAGAATGAGGATCGTAAAACAAAACGATCACGAGTTAACAAAATAATTTTAAGAAAGATGATTATAGAATAAGGTCACGACGTGATCTGTTTAAGTTATAAAAGAAAGATGGTCTGTAATGTTTGAATGATTATAGCTTGATGCTATGAAGATAATGTACTATGAAATAGTACGAGATAACCCATGAGGAGTTATAGATGATGTGATACGAGGAATTCGTATCGAGCAAAGAGCAAGTTAAAAGAAAGATAGAGTTAGGTGGGATTTCAATTGAGACCCCTTGTGATGGCTGAGTTGTACAAACTTTTGTATGGGCGAGGGTTTTGTGCTTGCACTCAGTTTATCACAATGATAATCATTGGAATGTTTGTGTCGCGCTATTTGCTATATGCATGTTGAGAAGGTGATTCTTTTCTCATGTGTATAACAGATAGGTAGAGTATAGTTAGAGAATATTATAAGGTAAGTGCGAGTTCTTAAAACTCATACTTATGGTAGGTTCGTGACTCATAGTTATATGGTATGTTTTTGAACCCCTCAGCGAATGGACGCCTATGGTCTGACTAGGATAAGTTCTTAAACTCATATGATTGTGGCAAGTTCCTGAACTCATAACGTGTGGTAAGTTTGATGAACTAGGGTATAATTTAGTGTGAATGGAGTATTGAGGATGATAGGAATAGATAGACCTATTAAGCAATGGATCATTATAGAAAGTGGAGTTGATGGTGGAAGCATAGGTATTCTAAATCTACTAGCTATGCTAGACTTTCGAAATTTATTGACTTCGTGCTGATGTTTACACTTTTATTTTCTTGAAAAACATTGGATCAAATGATGGAACCAATGAGTTTTAACAACAAATACTATTATTTGTATGTCTATGCTAATTACTTCGGCTAGACAAAAATGATTTGCAATATATAAAAATGTATTTTATATCATTAATGCATCATGTAACCTGGTGCAAAGATGAAAAAAACGATGGAGTCATCAATGCAGTATTACCTAGTGTTGGATGTGATCTAAGGATCGTCAGCCCACTATGGTATGATGTAGTATGATAAAGTCACCAAATGACGGAATCCTCAACGGACTGTAAATACAGTACGGTATCATAACGTCATAAAAAGATTTTTGAGATTTCTTTAATATATGAGAATACATATGTATGTATGTATATGTATATTTCGGTTAATGTCCGAGTTATTGTAGAGGTCTATGCTATTTGATTCAGCTAGACAAATATTAAAAGATGTTCATGAAATTCAAGAGTTTCTTGAGAAGTTATGCCAATCCAAATTGTTTTGGTGCGGATTCAGATGTTGAAAAGCTGAGATGAACAACCCTTTTATAGGGGATTACGCGGAGGCGTTGAGATGTTTGTGCACAATACATTGTACGAAGGGCTGATCACCCTAAGTACGAGGAGTCCCTATAGTCTTATGACTGTTAAAGTTTAAGTTGAAAGATTACTTATAACTATGGACATATGCATAGCGTTTAAATGTTTGTGCACAATACATCGTACGAAGGGCTTAACACCCTAAGTACGGGGGTCCTTATAGTCTTATGACTGTTAAAGTTGAAGTTGAAAGATTACTTGCAACTGTGGACATAGTTCGTGGCCTTATGGCCCTCAGCATGATTTGGAATCTATTAAATTTCTGTTATTCATATCGCTTCCCAATTATTGAGCAATTGTGGAAGATTCTTGGTATTCTAAAAGGTGAATGTGGTAAGGATGATATTCTTTAGAAAGAAGTAAGTCGTAGAATACGACTCTGAATGATGAATATGTTGAATAAGTGAGAAACGAGATTTTGAAGTGAGAAGGATGTGAGTTATCAAAGAATAATGTGAAATTTTTTAATAGAAAAGTTTAATAATCGTAGAACGATCTTTGTGGAAAAGAAGTGGTTATAGAATCCAATGAATGAATAAGGTATTAACGTAAAATCTATTCTGATAGATTGAATGAATAAAGATTAATTAATAAAAATTTCGAGGACGAAATTCTTAGAAGAAAGGGTGAATGTAATGTCCCGAGAGTTTGATCATATAATATATGATAATGATCCTTAGAGAAAGATAATGAACAGGTCAAAGAATATATAATACTCAAATATAATTGAGTCTAAGTAAATGTTATGAAATAAAACTTATAAGAATTTATTATCAAGAATGGTGAGAGTAGAAAATATAAAACCTATATAAAAATAATGTGTTGAAGTTATTCAATGAATAGATTTGAGGAAAACCTGAGTAAGGTAGGGTTTCGGTGATTCTGGGGACAGAATCTTTGTAAGTAGGGAAGAATGTAACGAATGATTTATTTGAATTGTGATTCTGAGGACAGAATCCTTGTAAGGAGGGAATGATGTAACATTCCATAATTTTAAAGCGTGATATTAAATATTTATTGATTTATTTAAGTATTTAATGGATATGTTATTGTTGAATAAATAATTGTTCAATTTGAGTGATGTGGTTTATTTAATTATTTGTTGAATAAATAATTAAATATTAAATATTAAATATTTATTGGCAATATTAAATATTTATTGAATTATATGGCAATTTGAGTTGATGTGATTTAATTATTTGTTGAGTAAATAATTAAGGAGCTAAGTAAATTAATTGTTATGAGATTATATAATAATATAATTTAATAAGTAAGCTAGAGAGCTTATGGTGATTTAAATAAGTTATAATATTTTAAATGGGAAATTGTAATTTAAAATATTCGTTGGTTAAATAAAATTATAATTATAAAAGAAATTATAATTATGTGATAATGATTTATGTGTTAAAGTAATTTAATAGATTAATGTTTTAATTGATTTATTAATTTAATAAAAGTGTGACTAATAACCTTGCTATAAAGGAGTTATTAAAATAAATAAAAAGAGTTTAATTTGATTTTTCTAAACATGTCTTATTGCATAATAACTCTTTAATTTAATGATGTTTTATCAAACAAGGTATAAGGATTAATCTATTTGTTTTAGTTAGATTTGCCAAACAAGGTGTAAGGATTTAATGGGTTATTTTTATTAAGCTTAGCCAAACAAGCCTTATGGCTTTTAATTTTCAAAAAAAAAAAATTATAACTGATGTCAGTTAAATCCTATACTTAATATCTATATTATTATTATACGTTATAATATTATACGTATGTTAGAGTTAGGGAGAAGAAAGACTCAGTTGAAGTTTACAGAGAGAAAAAGAAGAAAAGAGGAAAACTAGAGAGAATTTGAGAGTGATTTTAACAGGTGTTGTAGAAAAGAATTTGGAGAAAATAATAATAATCATCTTCCTAATCCAAGGTAGGAGCTCAATCTCTTTCTCTAAAAGTTTCATGTTTTTCTTCTTCCTAAAAAGTTCTCTGTAAAATATTTTATGGGATGAATTGTTGATATACATGTATAACTTGGTATGATACTTGATTATATAGTTATTATATGAGTTTATGATGATTAGAGGTAGTGCTTAAACGAGAATTGCATGATAAATTCGTTTGACAGTAGGAAGAAATAATGTCAGTATATGTATTTCTTATGTAGCTTATGTAAATAACAATTATGATGATCAATTTAGTGTGTGAAATTGAACTGTGACTATATTAGTTAGTTTGTTAAGAATTACAGAGAACTTAGTTCAAAAGAATCAAATTGGTGTATCATTATGATTACAGTATGCACTGTGTCAAGAAATATCAAAAATGGAGTTTTTGGATTTTAAAATATGTTATTCTAGTATTTAATTTTTCTAAAATTATGGTTTAAGTTGGGTTAATTTAATATTTGTATGCTTGGTGAAAGTTTATGTGTAATTTGCATTAGTTATTCATGTTAATTAGTGTTGGAATTGAAGTTATAGACAGAAAATTGAGTTGTTCTGTTCTTCGTGGTTGGGTTCTGCGAGTTTCGGCGCCCCAGCGTCAAAATTCACGCCCCAGCGCCAAAAATCGCGCCCCGGCGCCAAAATTCGCGTCCCAGCGCCAGAAGCTGGCGCCCCAGCGCTGAAATTGGCGCCCCAGCGCAAGTCTCGCGCCCCAGCGCCACTAGTTGGCTTAGTACTCGCGCCCCAGCGCGGGGACAGAAGTCTGACTTGGACAGTTTTGACCTCTTGTAGTAAAATGGCCATAAGTTCCTCATACAAACTCCGATTGAGGTGATTCAAAATGATCCGGAACGAGGACGAGTAGACCTACAACTTTCGTTCTTTAAGTTTTTCAATTTGAGGTCATTAGGATGGGTCACAATGGTCATCTTTAGGACTGTTGTGTTTTTGGAGGCAATCGGAGGGTGTCGGGCATGCACATATGCATGTGTAGTGCTCCAGACCGTAAAAGATGATGTCCTAAGTTATAAAACATGAATCTTAGTAAATATAATGATGCTTAACATTAATAAATAATGTATTAGATAAGTTATAGAAGCATAGTAAGCATACACAAGAGAGGCAAATCGGGCGTGTGACGATTGAACGTCGAAACGCCGTGCCAAGTGTTAATGAACTTAAAAAGTGTTTCAATTCCATTGAAATGGATATTATAAGATATGGAATGGGTTTAATATAAAACCAATAAGTAGTCCTAGCAAGACTTAAGCACTTGAACTTCGAGTTTGACTAAGAAGAAATATAGTGAGTCATAAGTCGAAAAGTTAACACAATCTAATTGACCATTGTGTATTTATTAATAGGAAAGATTATGAGATGTGGAGTAGAGTTTACATTACAATTACTATGTGTTGTTATGTGACTAATAGTTGATGTGTATGATTATATAATTGTGTAGGGCACGTGAAGTGCAGATAACTGTAAGCTGTTAAGCTATTATTGGTAAACAACGATCAAGGCAAGTCTTTCGGTTCCTATTTTCTACGTGGACTTGATGAACTGTTTTAAATTGCATGATATGTTATGCATGTTGAAATCATGAAATGTTAAAGTCAATATATGACTGCATTATTTTGGCTAAGTAATGATGATTGAGTAAGGAACTCAATCTTTATATTTGTTATGTGAATTAAAAGCATGTATGCCATGTTACTTTAATGAGATGTATGTCGAGCATGTTATTATGTGATATATGATGCATGAAAACTGTTAGACTTTGCTGGGCTGTCGAGCTCACTCTTGCAAATAACCACTTTTGCAGGTCAAGATTTTAAGGTAAAGATACGTGCTATGTGAGTTATAGAGATCTATATTCACGAAGATTACTTATATTTTATGCGAAATGTATTTTCTATTTTGAACGTAAGATGTTGTTAAATGTAAGTTGAGCTATTTAATGTATATGGATATTTAGTTATGATGTAAGACTTTGTATAGTTATTTTGTTGTAATGATTCATGACATAAGATTGAATCAAAGAGATGTAATGTAATGGTTGCGATTCAGGGCAAGAAAGAAGGAAATGTATAAAAGTTTTAAATATTCCGCAATTTTATTAAGTTTAACATCGAATAATGATGTATTATTTAGAGGTTGAATGTATGGTTAACGACCGAAGTCGGGATTTAAATGGTATGAATTTTGGGGTCGTTACATTCCCTCCTTACAAGGATTCTGTCCTCAGAATCACAACTAAAACCACTCATTCGTTACAATCTTCCCTACTTACACAGATTCTGTCCCCAGAATCGAAGACAGAAATTAAACAAATAACTTAGAGTAATCTTTCATCATTTATCTAAATAAGTTTTATATTTCCTACTACATTCATTACTTTAACACATTCTAGGTTTCATTTCATAACCTTCACTTGAACTCAATTATATTCTGAGTATTATATATCTTTTAACCCATTCGTTTCCTTTTCTAAGGATCGCTATCATAAACACTCGGGATATTACATTCACTCTTTCTTCTAAGAATTTCGTCCTCGAAATTTTATTTATTAATTTTTATTCATTCATTCTATAAAATTAGATTTTACATTACTACTTCATTCATTCCTTAGGTTCTATAACCACTTCTTCCACAAAGATCATTCTACAATTCATAAAATTATTAACTTTTCTATTAAAAGTTTCACATTATTCTTTAATAACTCATATCCTTCTGACTTCAAAATCTCTTTTCTCACTTATTCGACATATTCATCATTCAGTGTCGCATTATACGACTTACTTCTTTCTAAGGAATATTTTCCTTTTTCACTTCCATCTTGCAGAATAACAAGAATCTTCCACAATTGTTCAATAATTGGGAAGTTGTATGAATAACTCAGGAATATAAAAGATTCCAAATCATGCTGAGGGTCACAAGACCACGAACTATGTCCACAGTTGCAAGTAATCTTTCAACTTCAACTTTAACAGTCATAAGACTATAAGGACCCCCGTACTTAGGGTGTTAAGCCTTTCGTACGATATATTGTGCACAAACATTTAAACGCTATGCGTATGTCCATAGTTATAAGTAATCTTTCAACTTAAACTTTAACAATCATAAGACTATAGGGACTCCTCGTACTTAGGGTGATCAGCCCTTCGTACAATGTATTGTGCACAAACATCTCAACGCCTCCGCGTAATCCCCTATAAAAGGGTTGTTCATCTCAGCTTTTCAACATCTGAATCCGCACCAAAACAATTTGGTTTGGCATAACTTCTCAAGAAACGCATGCATTTCATGAACATCTTTCAATATTTGTCTAGCTGAATCAAATAGCATAGACCTCTACAACAATTCGAACATCAATCGAAATATACATATACATACATACATATGTATTCTCATATCTTAAAGAAATCTCAAAAATCTTTTTATGACGTCATGATACCGCACTGTATTTACAATCCGTTGAGGATTCCGTCATTTGGTGATTTTATCATACTACATCATACCATAGTGGGCTGACGATCCTTAGATCACATCCAACACTAGGTAATACTGCATTGATGACTCCATCATTTTTATCATCTTTGCACCAGGTTACATGATGCATTAATGATATAAAATATATTTTGATATATTGCACATCATTTTTATCTAGCCGAAGCAATTAGCATAGACATACGAATAACAATATTGTTGTTAAAACTCATTCGTTCCATCATTTGATTCAATGTTTTTCAAGAAAATAGAAGTGTAAACATCAGCACGAAGTCAATAAATTTCAAAAGTCTAGCATAGCTAGTAGATTTAGAATACCTATGCTTCCACCATCAACTCCACTTTCTATAATGATCCATTGCTTAATAGATCTATCTATTCCTATCATCCTCAATACTTTATTCACACTTATCTATACCCAGTTCGTCAAACTTACCACACGTTATGAGTTCAGGAACTTGCCACAATCATATGAGTTTAAGAACTTATCCTAGTCAGACCATAGGCGTCCATTCGCTGAGGGGTTCAAAAACATACCATATAATTATGAGTCACGAACCTACCATAAGTATGAGTTTTAAGAACTCGCACTTAACCTTATAATATTCTCTAACTATACTCTACCTATCTGTTATACACATGAGAAAAGAATAACCTTCTCAACAGGCATATATCAAATAGCGTGACACAAACATTTCAATGATTATCAATGTTATAAACTAAGTGCAATCACAAAACCCTCGCCCATACAAAGATTTGTACAACTCAGTCATCATATGAGTCCTCAATTGAAATCCCACCTAACTCTATCTTACTCTTAACTTGCTCTTTGCTCGATACGAATTCCTCGTATCACATCATCTATAACTCCTCATGAGTTATCTCGTACTATATCATAGTACATCATCTTCATAGCATTAAGCTATAATCATTCAAACATTACAAACCATCTTCCTTTTATAACTTAAACAGATCACGTCGTGATCTTATTCTATAATCATCTCCCTTAAAATTATTTTCTTAGCTCGTGATCGTTTTGTTTTACGATCCTCATTCTTTCTCTTTTTCATCATTTACGACATTATTCATTATCTTAGCTATTGGAGTTAGGAAACTCCCATTTCTTATCTTTATATCTTCAAGATTCTTCTTTGAATCTTTTTGTTTATATAACAATTCTTCCTTTAAGAATTTCTAACTTCATTTACATCGCTCAAAATTTCATTCAAGTTCTAAACTCTCATCATACGTGTCCATTTCTACACTTGGTACACATCGAGTCTCTAACAGTTTTAATATGGTACGCTGAGTGGTTTCCCACAAACAACCAACAAACTAGGTTCCGAGTTACTAGTTCGTATATACCTCCGCTCCATGAAGGAATCGTTTAGCCCAGATACCATACATCAACTATTAAAGAGTACAATTGTACCACACTTAGACATAACTCTCTATTCATAACTTCTTTATCATTATCTTTTTATAGACATTGTCTATTTATTATCACCTTACATCCTTATTATTGGAGTTGGGTAACCCCACATTTATATTCCTTATAACTCTGCGAGATTCTTCTTTGAATCCTTTCACGCAAGTTTTAATCCCTTATTGTTCAAATTCTATTTGAGCATATTCGTTCATTATCTTCACCTCTCTTCTCTAAGGTTATAGCCTACGGTACTCCTACCTAAGGTTTATAACCTACAGCTCTGATACCAACTGTAACGACCCCAAAATCTATACAATTTAAATCCCGACTTCGGTCGTTAACCATACATTCAACCTCTAATTAATACATCATTATTATTCGATGTTAAACTTAATAAAATTGCGGAATATTTAAAACTTTTATACATTTCCTTCTTTCTTGCCCTGAATCGCAACCATTACATTACATCTCTTTGATTCAATCTTATATAATGAATCGTTACAACAAAATGACTATACAAAGTCTTACATCATAACTAAATATCCATATACATTGGATAGCTCAACTTACATTTCAACAACATGTTACGTTCAAACTATGAAATACATTTCTCATAAAACATATGTAATCTTCGTGAATATAGATCTCTATAACTCACATAGCACGTATCTTTACCTTAAAATCTTGACCTGCAAAAGTGGTTATTTGCAAGAGTGAGCTCGACAGCCCAGCAAAGTATAACAGTTTTCATACATCACAAAGCACCTAATAACATGCTCGACATACATCTCATAAAAGTAACATGGCATACAAGCTTTTAATTCACATAACAAATATAAAGATTGAGTTCCTTACTCAATCATCATTACTTAGCCAAAACAATGCAGTCATATATTGAATTTAACATTTCATGATTTCAACATGCATAACATATCATGTAATTTAAAATAGTTCATCAAATCCACGTAGAAAATAGGAACCGAAAGACTTGCCTTGATCGTTGTTTACCAATAACAGTTTAACAGCTTACAGCTATCTGCACTTCACGTGCCCTACGTAATTATATAATCACATTAAATTTTAGTCACATAACAACACATAGTAATTGTAATGTAAACTCTACTCTATGTCTCATAATCTTTCCTATTAATTAGCACACAATGCTCAATTAGATTGTGTTAACTTTCAACTTATATCTCACTATATTTCATAATCGAAGTTCATTCAAGTGCTTAAGTCTTGCCAGGACTACTTATTGGTTTTATGTTAAACCCATTTCATATCCTATAATACTCATTTCAATTGAATTGAAACACTTTTTAAGTTCATTAACACTTAGCACGGCGTTTCGACGTTCATTCGTCACACGCCCGATTTGCCTCTCTTGTGTATGCTTATTATGCTTTTATAGCTCATCTAATATATCATATATTAATGTTAAGCATCATTATATTTACTAACATTCATATTTTATAACTTAGGACATCATCTTTTATGGTCTGGAGCACTACACATGCATATGTGCATGCCCGACACCCTCCGATTGCCTCCGAAAACACAACAGTCCTAAAGATGACCATTTTGACCCATCCTAATGACCTCAAATTGAAAAATGTAAAGAACAAAAGTTTTAGGTCTACTCGTCCTCGTTCCGGATCATCTTGAATCACCTCAATCGGAGTTCGTATGAGGAAGTTATGGCTATTTTACTACAGGAGGTCAAAAGTGTCCATGTCAGACTACAAATTCGGCGTGGGGCGCGAGGACTAGGCTATACAGTGGCACCGGGGCGCGAGATTGGCGCTGGGGCGCGAATTTCAGCGCTGGGGTGCGAACTTCTGGCGCTGGGGCGTGAATTTTGCGCCGGGGCGCGATTTTTGGCGATGGGGCTCAAATTTTTGCGCTGGGACGCTAAAACTTGCAGAACCCAACCACGAAGAACAGAACAACTAAATTTTTGTCTATAACTTAATTTCTAACACTAATTAACATCCATAACTTCATCGCAAACTACACATAAACGTTTAACAATCATCCATATAACAATTACCAACAATTAAACAACTACTTTAGAAAACTTCATTATTTGAAAACACTGTTTTTAAGAAATACTCCATTGTTAACGTTGTTTAACATTGTAATATCAATAATAACCCAAACTTGATTACTTTAAAGTACGATTCTCTGAAATTCATACCCAATTAACATACATAAGCTTCAATTTCACAATTAGCATACGATAAAATACTAATTTTGTTAAACTCCAAAACATGTTCATGTTCATCCTCATGTCCACTGTAAAACTAATTTCTTCTTTCTCTTTGAACGTATTTTAGCATACAACATATATATACATTTATGCTAGTATAACCATTAAAATTATAAATACATATAATTTCCTAACCAATTATAAAATCATGGTTTTACAGAAAGTTTGTAAAGAATTTTATGTTACCGTCAAATTCAAAAACACAGAGACTTAGAGATTATAACGTAAAACATATATGTTAAGGTTATGTAACATACCTTTTGTTGCTTAAGAAATCCTTGTTAAACACTGAGAATTTGTTTTGGTGGCTTTGGAATCACAGACTTGTCTTTCTCTCAAACTCTCTCAAACTTTATGAAACTTTTCTTTCTTATTCCCTTTTCTCTCTCTTAGGCTTTAGCCAAATAGATTAGATGTAACTAAAATAAACTAACGTATCTTTTCAAAAGTTTTAAAACTGACGCCACTAATGGCATTATTAAAACAGCGGTTACCACAAATTATTATACATTATTTATATTTTCTTTATTTAATTTATATTATTAATAAATCAAATTTAAAAATCCAAAAGTCATAAGGCTCCGTTTGGCAAAACGCTTTAAAATTAAAGACTTAATATATATTTAAGGCTTGTTTGGCAAAATAAATTAAAACTACTTTAATTTATTTTAATAACCACTTATAATAAAGTTATTTGTTACACTTCTAATTAATTAAGTTTTCATACTTAATTTAATTAATTCTAATAACAATTCATTGCATAATATACTAATTTATTTAATCATTATAACTTTTTAACTTAATTATTAAATCAGAATACTATCTCAGAATTTCCTTAACTCATTAATTATTCATTAAATAATTAATTAATCAACTCAAATCAAAACAAACAAACATTTATTCACGATAAATACATCCATTAAATATTTATATAATTTAATAAATATTTAAATATTATAATTAAAAATCTAGATTGTTACATCATTCCCTCCTTACAAGGATTCTGTCCTCAGAATCACAACTAAAACCACTCATTCGTTATAATATTCCCTACTTACACAGATTCTGTCCCCAGAATCGAAGACAGAAATTAAACAAATAACTTAGAGTAATCTTTCATCATTTATCTAAATAAGTTTTATATTTCCTACTAGATTCATTACTTTAACACATTCTAGGTTTCATTTCATAACCTTCACTTGAACTTAATTATATTCTGAGTATTATATATCTTTTAACCCATTCATTTCCTTTTCTAAGGATCGCTATCATAAACACTCGGGATATTACATTCACTCTTTCTTTTAAAAATTTCGTCCTCGAAATTTTATTTATTAATTTTTATTCATTTATTCTATAAAATTAGATTTTACATTACTACTTCATTCATTCCTTAGGTTCTATAACCACTTCTTCCACAAAGATCATTTGTGACGCCCCCAAAATAGGTATACAACACCCATTCTGAGTCGCCAAAATACATGGTACAGAAACAACTACATCTTTATTATTACAACACAAGAACTGTGAGTTTAAATACAAATATTATCATTTAGACAATATCCACACTCAAATAAGTCCTCATTACAATTATTGAAACATTATTTCACAAAAATGGTGAGGACTACTAAAATAACTTCTAGAACCATCATTCCATACACCGACTAGTACTCGCTACATTCTCGCCTCCTGAGAAAAATGGAACAAAAAGGAAAAGGGTGAGCTCAACTAGCCCAGTAAAGAACATTATGACTAAGATAATACAGAACAAATTATCGTTAGTCTTCAACGGAAAAAAAAAATCTAATAGAATACAATAGACAACAAGTTTTAAATCAATAACTGCAGCGGAAACAGCAAACCATTAGAAGAGTCAAGTAGAGAATGAGTTCTACTATCTTCTAAGATTTAAAAGTCCATCATCAATATTTTATCCCTGTAACAATAATCAATAACCATCTTTAATCAAATATTCATCTTTGCACTACAGGCCAAAGATATTCACTTGTATCACTGGTCGGTCATGTTCATCTCAACACCTGTTCATCTTTGCACTACGGCCAAAGATATTCATTAGTTAATCATTCATCTTTGCACTACGGGCCAAAGATATTCAGTATCATTTAGGACTGAGGATGATGAAAAATATCTTAAAGAAAACGAATCCAGTGAAACAAAATAACAATATTACGGATTCGTATTTCGATTTATCCATGTCCAAAAATACCTTATAATTATTTTTAGTGAAGTAGAATTCAAGAATGATCAAAACATGGATACAATCAAAGCTAGTACCCAGAACAGATATTTTGGACGAAAAGAAGAAAATTTTATTTTTCGGTGAATAGTAACTCGTGAATAGTAACTCGTGAATAGTAACCCCGACGTGAAAAGTTCCAAATTTGATAAAAATTTCCAACCAATATTTCGGCATAATGATATTGAAGAAATAATATCATTTTCGAATAAAATAACATCCCTTACCTCAAAATAATCGTACTTCTGACTGAATTTCGGGTATAGTGCTGACAGAAACTCGCACCGTATAGCAACACTCAAAGTATACTCACAAGAATACGCTCGATAATATAGAGAGAGAAAGAGAGAAAACTTTGTTTCTGGTATGATTTTCAATTCTAACTTAGCCCTCTATTTATAGGAAAATGCTAGAACGCCAAAGGAGACTAAAATAATAAAATATTAATATTTCAAACAACAATTCTACGTATGCTATCAATGACCAAGACCAACCCCTCAATGCTGAAAATTTCAGCAGCCCATGTGTTGCACCAACCAAAAGTGGGTCCCCCCATAAATTTAATAAAAATCATTTTATTTTTCAAAACTTTAATAATTCATAGAAAATAGACCGTTTATCAGAAAAATACGAATTTTATGTCCATTCTGACTGAAATCGAATTCTCTACAACTTTGTAGCTTTAAGTTTTTTCAAATTCCAAACCAAAAATATCCGAAATCCACAAACGGATGATTTTTAATACCTCCACATCGACAAAATACTGATAAAACACCTCAGCTTTAATTCTTTCATTTTTATCCACATAAAAATAAATATATCCATCATTTATATCCACATAAAATAAATATTTCTTTATCATATGAATCAATAATTAATTATTCACAAATAATATTACAGAATCACATTTATGACAACCAGGCCGTTCCCAGGAAAGAGGGGGCTTTCCAATAAGGATTTCTCCTTACTGGCGCGCAATTAGATGACCAAACCTCTCCTTAGACAGAACTTTCTAGACATTGCCAATAATGTTATATAATAATATTATTCAAATAATATGAATTATTGATCTGATAATGGGAAATACTGTGTAGTGACAATTATTGAAACAACAGTAATATAAAATATCAACGCAGCAATTATTAAATCAATAAAATAAAATACTGAACAGTAATTACTGTAACCATTATTGAGTAGTGCCTTCTTACGTAAGAATCAATAATTGGTGCAATCAGTGTGCTACTGTGTAACAACGCGTAACACTGAGTTTTAACCACCGGGTATTCCAACAGTATTAACGGTAACAACTACGCCGTTATTAATAAACAACATATACTTGTCGTTTTCTTCATCCAATCGCTTTCCGTTATGGGGCCCACAAAAGACTGCGCCGTCGTACGAATATTCCCCGACAGGAAGAATATTCCACGACCAAACGAATATTCCCCGACAACAATGAATATTTTATAACCACCTGCTTATTTGAAATATTTGCGCATTTTACCCATAACTAACCTCATTAATCAATTTAACACTTACTATTTCAAAATAATAAATAGAGGAAATTTAAATTTTATTTATTAATAATTTGGGGTCTTACAACCTCCCCTCCTTATGAAATTTCGTCCTCGAAATTGATGTACGTACCTGGTGTTTCGAAAAGATGAGGATACCTCGCTTTCATTTCCGTTTCTAACTCCCAGGTCATTTCCTCAATAGCATGGTTTCTCCACAAAACTTTAACTTGTGGTATGACCTTCGTGCGTAGGACATGCTCCTTTCTATCCAAGATTTTGACAGGTACCTCTTCGTATGTTAATTCTTCAGCTATCTCGTCCGGTTCTAACTCAATAACGTGGTCTGGGTCTTTCACATATTTACGTAACACAGATATATGAAAAACATTATGAACACGAGACATACTTGGAGGTAACGCGAGTCTATAAGCCACATTTCCTATTCGGTCAAGAATCTGAAATGGACCAATAAATCGTGGATTGAGCTTTCCTCTCTTTCCAAATCTTGTAACTCCTTTCCATGGAGCCACACGCAACAATACATGATCCCCAATGTCAAATTCCACGTCCTTTCGATGAAGATCCGCATAACTCTTTTGTCGATCCTGTGCCGTTTGTATACGTTGTCGAATCGTTTGGATCTTCTCTGTAGTCATGCGTACCAACTCTGGTCCCAACAACGTTGCTTCACCCACCTCGTCCCAGCATACTGGAGAGCGACACTTTCGTCCATATAATGCTTCAAATGGGGCCACACCTATACTTGCCTGATAACTGTTATTGTAAGAGAATTCCACCAATGGTAGGTACTTATCCCAACTCCCTTTGAAATCTAGGACACAAAGTCTTAATAGATCTTCAAGAGTTTGAATAGTCCTCTCTGATTGTCCGTCCGTTTGAGGATGGTATGCCGAACTAAATCGTAAATCTGTACCCATAGCTTTTTGCAAGCTAACCCAAAATCTTGAAGTGAATCTTGGGTCACGATCCGAAACTATGGATACTGGCATGCCATGCAGTCTCACAATCTCATCTACGTATATACGAGCAAGACGTTCAAGGGAATAAGTCTCCCGTATCGGCAAGAAATGAGCAGACTTGGTTAATCTATCAACAATAACCCAAATAGCATTTATGCCTTGAGAAACCGTGGGAAGACCCGTAACGAAATCCATGGTAATGTGTTCCCACTTCCATTTCGGAATCTCAAGTGATTGCAATGGACCCTTTGGCACTTGATGTTCCGCCTTTACACGTTGACAAGTTAAACACCTCGAGATAAATTTTGCAATCTCTCTCTTCATATTATTCCACCAAAATGTATGTCGAAGATCACGATACATTTTGGTACTTCCAGGATGGATTGCAAATGGTGTATTGTGTGCTTCCATCATGATCTTGTACTTCAAATCAGAATCGTTAGGAACACAAAGACTGGAGTGGACTCGAAGTATTCCTTCTTCATCGATTCTTGCTTCTGGAATAGAACCTTCTTGCACTTTCTTCTTCATATGCATCAACTCTATGTCCGTAGCTTGAGCAGCTTTAACTTTATCGATTAAAGTCGGTTCTACTCGTATATTTGATATCATCATGTGGGTACTTGGAGCCTTCATCTCTATCTCCATCCTTTGCAAGTCATACAAAATGGGCCTTTGTGTTAACAACATTACACTCGTACCTGCATATGATCTTCTACTCAATGCGTCAGCTACTACGTTTGCTTTTCCAGGATGATATTGGATGGTATGATCGTAATCTTTTAACAGCTCGAGCCAACGTCGCTGCCGCATGTTGAGTTCTTTTTGGGTGAAGAAATATTTGAGGCTTTTATGATCTGTATAGATCTCCACTTTCTCCCCATACAGGTAGTGTCTCCAGATCTTCAACGCGAAAACTACTGCTGCCAACTCCAAATCATGAGTAGGATAATTCCTCTCATATTCTTTGAGTTGTCGCGAGGCATAGGCTATGACTTTCCCATGTTGCATGAGAACACATCCTAACCCTTTGCTTGAAGCATCACTGTAGATAACAAATCCATCCGAACCAGATGGTATTGTCAGAACAGGTGCCGAAATGAGTCTCCTCTTAAGCTCTTGAAAACTCTTCTCGCATTCCTCGCTCCATACGAATTTGACATCTTTCCGAGTCAGCTGAGTTAATGGGGTAGCGATTCGAGAAAACCCTTCCACGAATCTTCGATAATAACCAGCTAAACCTAGAAAGCTACGTACTTCGGTCACCGTCTTTGGTTGCTCCCAACTTTGTATTGCTTCAATCTTCGCCGGGTCAACAGATACTCCATGTTTTGACACCACGTGCCCAAGGAATGCTACTTCCTCAAGCCAGAACTCGCATTTCTTCAGCTTGGCATATAACTTATTTTCACGCAGCCTTTGGAGTACCAGCTTCAAATGATGCTCATGATCTTCACGGCTTTTGGAATATATGAGGATGTCATCAATAAAGACAACAACGAACTGATCCAAATAATCCTTGAATACCCGGTTCATCATATCCATGAAAGCCGCAGGAGCATTAGTCAATCCAAAAGACATGACTAGGAATTCATAATGCCCATACCGAGTTCTGAAGGCAGTCTTTGGAATATCCTCAGTTTTAACCTTCAGCTGATGATATCCAGAACGAAGATCGATCTTTGAAAAGAATTGTGCTCCTTGTAACTGGTCAAACAGGTCATCAATACGAGGTAGCGGATACCTATTCTTAATAGTGACATGGTTTAATTCCCGGTAATCAATACAAAGTCGCATACTCCCGTCTTTCTTCTTTACAAATAAAACAGGAGCACCCCAAGGAGATGTACTAGGACGAATGAAACCGATGTCCAACAACTCTTGTAGTTGGACCTTTAACTCCTGAAGTTCAATAGGAGCCATTCGATATGGGGTTTTAGAAATGGGCTTTGTACCAGGTTCAAGATCAATAAAGAATTCAATTTCTCGTTCCGGGGGTAGACCGGGAAGTTCTTCAGGAAATACGTCAGGAAAGTCAATAACAACAGGAATATTATTCAAATTTGACGTGTCTTTATTCAAATCCATAACATGGGCTAAGAAAGCTTGACATCCGTTTTTTAATAAACGAATGGCTTTATGGCTTGATATAACAGTGATTGATTTTAATGGTTTAGTTGTTTGAATTCGTACAACAGGTTGGTTAGGAATATGAAAACTAACAACCTTACGAAAACAATCAATTTTAGCATGATGAGTGGTTAACCAATCAATTCCTAAAATCACATCAAAAGCAAGTATCTTTAAAGAGATAAGATCAATAGGTAATGTGATTGTGCCAACTTGGATCATGCAAGATTTATAAACTGTAGATGTAACAAAGGTTTCACCTAACGGAGTTTCAACAGATAAGTCAAAGTCCAATTTTTCCGGAGTCAAGTTTAAACGTTGAGCACAAGCAGGAGAGATAAAAGAATGGGTAGAACCGGTATCTAGTAAGGTATAAACTTCGCAAGAATTCAAGATTAGCTTACCCGTAATCACCTCGTTCGGGTTCCTCACGTTTTGGCCAGTTACGACAAACGCTCTTCCAGGAACTGCTGATTTCGCCTTATCCGGGACAGCCCTTGGAATCACCACTCCCGCTGAACTTGATTTCGCTATAGTACAATCTCGAGCGATGTGGCCTTCCTTCCCACAGTTGTAACACACCTTGGATTGTTGTGGACAGTTTGGGCTGATATGTCCCTCTTTCCCGCATTTGTAACATCTAACTGGCGGTCGTTCTCCTCCCCTAAAATTTGTTGTTGGTGCTGCTGCTGATGTCTTCCCGTCATTGTTGAATCTCCTCTTTCTGAAATTTCCACTTGACTCACCTCTCCTATTATCATGGCCACGATGACTACCCGAGTGGTTACCGCCTTTGTTCGTATTTTTCCCCCCTCGTTGGTTATCATCGCTCTGATGATTGCTATCACCGGTATGACCCTGGTTGTGGTCCCTCGGTTGAGTATACTCATTATCTCTCTCTAATAATTGGGCCCTGTTGACAACGTCTGAATACAGAGAAAATTTATGAGAGATAAGGTATTGACGAATCTCAGGTTTTAAACCTCTCAGAAACATCCGCGTCATACGTTCCTCATTTTCTACCAAATGAGGTGCAAACCTGGATAACTCTGCAAACTTCGCCTCGTACTGGGACACCGTCATGTTGTTTTGTTCCAGTCTGATAAACTCCACCTCCTTCATATGGCGAATACTTTCAGGGAAGTACTTGTCATTAAACAGTTTCTGAAACGTTTCCCAGGACATATTGAGTGCGTCAGGCTGGGTACGCTTCACAGACTCCCACCAGTAGTCTGCCTCACCGCAGAACATAAAGGTAGCGAATGGAACCTTCTGCTCCTCCGTGCATCCCAAGACATCGAATATCTTGGTAATTTGCTTGACCCATGTTTCCGCCATGATCGGATCCGGCTTTCCCTTAAATTCTGGTGGTCCCAACTCCTTGAACTGCTTGGCTGTGACAGACCGCGTGTTGTCATTATTTCCACCCGTATTTTGTACACGAGTCTCCCTCGTCTGCTTTTGCATGAACTGCAAAAAGCTCCTAAACATTCCATCGTTCATCGTTTGCTCGATAGTGTTGTTTACAGGAGGAATATTGCCTTCCTGTTGCACGTTCTCCTGGTTTGTGACTAAAGGTTGTTCCACAGTCTCATACACTCCATTGTTAACGTTCTCAGCAGCCATTCTTAAATACTGCCATAAAACAAAGGTTAATTAAATAAATTAACAAATCACATAATACCCCTATATTATGACTGACCAATAAGTAAGCTTAGGTAGGACACACTAGCGAAGGATTTATTCGTCTCTCCCCTCCTAGTTCTATTCTCCGATCTCCGCCAGAGATCATATCCCTAAGCTCTGATACCAACTGTGACGCCCCCAAAATAGGTATACAACACCCATTCTGAGTCGCCAAAATACATGGTACAGAAACAACTACATCTTTATTATTACAACACAAGAACTGTGAGTTTAAATACAAATATTATCATTTAGACAATATCCACACTCAAATAAGTCCTCATTACAATTATTGAAACATTATTTCACAAAAATGGTGAGGACTACTAAAATAACTTCTAGAACCATCATTCCATACACCGACTAGTACTCGCTACATTCTCGCCTCCTGAGAAAAATGGAACAAAAAGGAAAAGGGTGAGCTCAACTAGCCCAGTAAAGAACATTATGACTAAGATAATACAGAACAAATTATCGTTAGTCTTCAACGGAAAAAAAAAATCTAATAGAATACAATAGACAACAAGTTTTAAATCAATAACTGCAGCGGAAACAGCAAACCATTAGAAGAGTCAAGTAGAGAATGAGTTCTACTATCTTCTAAGATTTAAAAGTCCATCATCAATATTTTATCCCTGTAACAATAATCAATAACCATCTTTAATCAAATATTCATCTTTGCACTACAGGCCAAAGATATTCACTTGTATCACTGGTCGGTCATGTTCATCTCAACACCTGTTCATCTTTGCACTACGGCCAAAGATATTCATTAGTTAATCATTCATCTTTGCACTACGGGCCAAAGATATTCAGTATCATTTAGGACTGAGGATGATGAAAAATATCTTAAAGAAAACGAATCCAGTGAAACAAAATAACAATATTACGGATTCGTATTTCGATTTATCCATGTCCAAAAATACCTTATAATTATTTTTAGTGAAGTAGAATTCAAGAATGATCAAAACATGGATACAATCAAAGCTAGTACCCAGAACAGATATTTTGGACGAAAAGAAGAAAATTTTATTTTTCGGTGAATAGTAACTCGTGAATAGTAACTCGTGAATAGTAACCCCGACGTGAAAAGTTCCAAATTTGATAAAAATTTCCAACCAATATTTCGGCATAATGATATTGAAGAAATAATATCATTTTCGAATAAAATAACATCCCTTACCTCAAAATAATCGTACTTCTGACTGAATTTCGGGTATAGTGCTGACAGAAACTCGCACCGTATAGCAACACTCAAAGTATACTCACAAGAATACGCTCGATAATATAGAGAGAGAAAGAGAGAAAACTTTGTTTCTGGTATGATTTTCAATTCTAACTTAGCCCTCTATTTATAGGAAAATGCTAGAACGCCAAAGGAGACTAAAATAATAAAATATTAATATTTCAAACAACAATTCTACGTATGCTATCAATGACCAAGACCAACCCCTCAATGCTGAAAATTTCAGCAGCCCATGTGTTGCACCAACCAAAAGTGGGTCCCCCCATAAATTTAATAAAAATCATTTTATTTTTCAAAACTTTAATAATTCATAGAAAATAGACCGTTTATCAGAAAAATACGAATTTTATGTCCATTCTGACTGAAATCGAATTCTCTACAACTTTGTAGCTTTAAGTTTTTTCAAATTCCAAACCAAAAATATCCGAAATCCACAAACGGATGATTTTTAATACCTCCACATCGACAAAATACTGATAAAACACCTCAGCTTTAATTCTTTCATTTTTATCCACATAAAAATAAATATATCCATCATTTATATCCACATAAAATAAATATTTCTTTATCATATGAATCAATAATTAATTATTCACAAATAATATTACAGAATCACATTTATGACAACCAGGCCGTTCCCAGGAAAGAGGGGGCTTTCCAATAAGGATTTCTCCTTACTGGCGCGCAATTAGATGACCAAACCTCTCCTTAGACAGAACTTTCTAGACATTGCCAATAATGTTATATAATAATATTATTCAAATAATATGAATTATTGATCTGATAATGGGAAATACTGTGTAGTGACAATTATTGAAACAACAGTAATATAAAATATCAACGCAGCAATTATTAAATCAATAAAATAAAATACTGAACAGTAATTACTGTAACCATTATTGAGTAGTGCCTTCTTACGTAAGAATCAATAATTGGTGCAATCAGTGTGCTACTGTGTAACAACGCGTAACACTGAGTTTTAACCACCGGGTATTCCAACAGTATTAACGGTAACAACTACGCCGTTATTAATAAACAACATATACTTGTCGTTTTCTTCATCCAATCGCTTTCCGTTATGGGGCCCACAAAAGACTGCGCCGTCGTACGAATATTCCCCGACAGGAAGAATATTCCACGACCAAACGAATATTCCCCGACAACAATGAATATTTTATAACCACCTGCTTATTTGAAATATTTGCGCATTTTACCCATAACTAACCTCATTAATCAATTTAACACTTACTATTTCAAAATAATAAATAGAGGAAATTTAAATTTTATTTATTAATAATTTGGGGTCTTACATCATTCTACAATTCATAAAATTATTAACTTTTCTATTAAAAGTTTCACATTATTCTTTAATAACTCATATCCTTCTGACTTCAAAATCTCTTTTCTCACTTATTCGACATATTCATCATTCAGTGTCGCATTATACGACTTACTTCTTTCTAAGGAATATTTTCCTTTTTCACTTCCATCTTGCAGAATAACAAGAATCTTCCACAATTGTTCAATAATTGGGAAGTAGTATGAATAACTCAGGAATATAAAAGATTCCAAATCATGCTGAGGGTCACAAGACCATGAACTATGTCCACAGTTGCAAGTAATCTTTCAACTTCAACTTTAACAGTCATAAGACTATAAGGACCCCCGTACTTAGGGTGTTAGGCCTTTCGTACGATATATTGTGCACAAACATTTAAACGCTATGCGTATGTCCATAGTTATAAGTAATCTTTCAACTTAAACTTTAACAATCATAAGACTATAGGGACTCCTCGTACTTAGGGTGATCAGCCCTTCGTACAATGTATTGTGCACAAACATCTCAACGCCTCCGCGTAATCCCCTATAAAAGGGTTGTTCATCTCAGCTTTTCAACATCTGAATCCGCACCAAAACAATTTGGTTTGGCATAACTTCTCAAGAAACGCATGCATTTCATGAACATCTTTCAATATTTGTCTAGCTGAATCAAATAGCATAGACCTCTACAACAATTCGAACATCAATCGAAATATACATATACATACATACATATGTATTCTCATATCTTAAAGAAATCTCAAAAATCTTTTTATGACGTCATGATACCGCACTGTATTTACAATCCGTTGAGGATTCCGTCATTTGGTGATTTTATCATACTACATCATACCATAGTGGGCTGACGATCCTTAGATCACATCCAACACTAGGTAATACTACATTGATGACTCCATCATTTTTATCATCTTTGCACCAGGTTACATGATGCATTAATGATATAAAATACATTTTGATATACTGCACATCATTTTTATCTAGCCGAAGCAATTAGCATAGACATACGAATAACAATATTGTTGTTAAAACTCATTCGTTCCATCATTTGATTCAATATTTTTCAAGAAAATAAAAGTGTAAACATCAGCACGAAGTCAATAAATTTCGAAAGTCTAGCATAGCTAGTAGATTTAGAATACCTATGCTTCCACCATCAACTCCACTTTCTATAATGATCCATTGCTTAATAGGTCTATCTATTCCTATCATCCTCAATACTCCATTCACACTTAATTATACCCTAGTTCGTCAAACTTACCACACGTTATGAGTTCAGGAACGTGCCACAATCATAAGAGTTTAAGAACTTATCCTAGTCAGACCATTTGCGTCCATTCGCTGAGGGGTTCAAAAACATACCATATAATTATGAGTCACGAACCTACTATAAGTATGAGTTTTAAGAACTCGCACTTAACCTTATAATATTCTCTAACTATACTCTACCTATCTGTTATACACATGAGAAAAGAATAACCTTCTCAACAGGCATATATCAAATAGCGTGACACAAACATTCCAATGATTATCAATGTTATAAACTAAGTGCAATCACAAAACCCTCGCCCATACAAAGATTTGTACAACTCAGTCATCATATGAGTCCTCAATTGAAATCCCACCTAACTCTATCTTACTCTTAACTTGCTCTTTGCTCGATACGAATTCCTCGTATCACATCATCTATAACTCCTCATGAGTTATCTCGTACTATATCATAGTACATCATCTTCATAGCATTAAGCTATAATCATTCAAACATTACAAACCATCTTCCTTTTATAACTTAAACAGATCACGTCGTGATCTTATTCTATAATCATCTCCCTTAAAATTATTTTCTTAGCTCGTGATCGTTTTGTTTTACGATCCTCATTCTTTCCCTTTTTCATCATTTACGACATTAATCATTATCTTGGCTATTGGAGTTAGGAAACTCCCATTTCTTATCTTTATATCTTCAAGATTCTTCTTTGAATCTTTTTGTTTATATAACAATTCTTCCTTTAAGAATTTCTAACTTCATTTACATCGCTCAAAATTTCATTCAAGTTCTAAACTCTCATCATACGTGTCCATTTCTACACTTGGTACACATCGAGTCTCTAACAGTTTTAATATGGTACGCTGAGTGGTTTCCCACAAACAACCAACAAACTAGGTTTCGAGTTACTAGTTCGTATATACCTCCACTCCATGAAGGAATCGTTTAGCCCAGATACCATACATCAACTATTAAAGAGTACAATTGTACCACACTTAGACATAACTCTCTATTCATAACTTCTTTATCATTATCTTTTTATAGACATTGTCTATTTATTATCACCTTACATCCTTATTATTGGAGTTGGGTAACCCCACATTTATATTCCTTATAACTCTGCGAGATTCTTCTTTGAATCCTTTCACGCAAGTTTTAAACCCTTATTGTTCAAACTCTATTTGAGCATATTCGTTCATTATCTTCACCTCTCTTCTCTAAGGTTATAGCCTAAGGTACTCCTACCTAAGGTTTATAACCTACAACTCTGATACCAACTGTAACGACCCCAAAATCTATACAATTTAAACCCCGACTTCGGTCGTTAACCATACATTCAACCTCTAATTAATACATCATTATTATTCGATGTTAAACTTAATAAAATTGCGGAATATTTAAAACTTTTATACATTTCCTTCATTCTTGCCCTGAATCGCAACCATTACATTACATCTCTTTGATTCAATCTTATATCACGAATCGTTACAACAAAATGACTATACAAAGTCTTACATCATAACTAAATATTCATATACATTGGATAGCTCAACTTACATTTCAACAACATGTTACGTTCAAAATATGAAATACATTTCTCATAAAACATAAGTAATCTTCGTGAATATAGATCTCTATAACTCACATAGCACGTATCTTTACCTTAAAATCTTGACCTGCAAAAGTGGTTATTTGCAAAAGTGAGCTCGACAGCCCAGCAAAGTCTAACAGTTTTCATACATCACAAAGCACCTAATAACATGCTCGACATACATCTCATTAAAGTAACATGACATACATGCTTTTAATTCACATAACAAATATAAAGATTGAGTTCTTTACTCAATCATCATTACTTAGCCAAAACAATGCAGTCATATATTGACTTTAACATTTCATGATTTCAACATGCATAACATATCATGTAATTTAAAACAGTTCATCAAATCCACGTAGAAAATAGGAACCGAAAGACTTGCCTTGATCGTTGTTTACCAATAACAGTTTAACAGCTTACAGCTATCTGCACTTCACGTGCCCTACGCAATTATATAATCACATCAAATATTAGTCACATAACAACACATAGTAATTGTAATGTAAACTCTACTCTACATCTCATAATCTTTCCTATTAATTAGCACACAATGCTCAATTAGATTGTGTTAACTTTCAACTTATATCTCACTATATTTCATAATTGAAGTTCATTCAAGTGCTTAAGTCTTGCTAGGACTACGTATTGGTTTTATGTTAAACCCATTTCATATCCTATAATACTCATTTCAATTGAATTAAAACACTTTTTAAGTTCATTAACACTTAGCACGGCGTTTCGACGTTCATTCGTCACACGCCCGATTTGCCTCTCTTGTGTATGCTTACTATGCTTTTATAACTCATCTAATACATCATATATTAATGTTAAGCATCATTATATTTACTAACATTCATATTTTATAACTTAGGACATCATCTTTTATGGTCTGGAGCACTACACATGCATATGTGCATGCCCGACACCCTCCGATTGCCTCCGAAAACACAATAGTCCTAAAGATGACTATTTGGACCCATCCTAATGACCTCAAATTGAAACACTTAAAGAACAAAAGTTGGAGGTCTACTCGTCCTCGTTCCGGATCATATTGAATCACCTCAATCGGAGTTGGTATGAGGAAGTTATGGCAATTTTACTACAGGATGTCAAAATTGTCCATGTCAGACTACAAATTCGGCGCTGGGGCACGAGGACTAGGCTATACAGTGGCGCCAGGGCGCGAGATTGGAGCTGGGGCACGAATTTCAGCGCTGGGGTGCGAACTTCTGGCGCTGGGGCGCGAATTTTGGCGCCGGGGCGCGATTTTTGGCGCTGGGGCTCAAATTTTTGCACTGGGACGCTAAAACTTGCAGAACCCAACCACGAAGAACAGAACAACTAAATTTTTGTCTATAACTTAATTTCTAACACTAATTAACATCCATAACTTCATCGCAAACTACACATAAACGTTTAACAATCATCCATATAACAATTACCAACAATTAAACAACTACTTTAGAAAACTTCATTATTTGAAAATACTGTTTTTAAGAAAAACTCCATTGTTAACGTTGTTTAACATTGTAATATCAATAATAACCCAAACTTGATTACTTTAAAGTACGATTCTCTGAAATTCATACCCAATTAACATACATAAGCTTCAATTTCACAATTAGCATACGATAAAATACTAATTTTGTTATACTCCAAAACATGTTCATGTTCATCCTCATGTCCACTGTAAAACTAATTTCTTCTTTCTCTTTGAACGTATTTTAGCATACAACATATATATACATTTATGCTAGTATAACCATTAAAATTATAAATACACATAATTTCCTAACCAATTATAAAATCAAGGTTTTACAGAAAGTTTGTAAAGAATTTTATGTTACCGTCAAATTCAAAAACACAGAGACTTAGAGATTATAACGTAAAACATATATGTTAAGGTTATGTAACATACCTTTTGTTGCTTAAGAAATCCTTGTTAAACACTGAGAATTTGTTTTTGTGGCTTTGGAATCACAGACTTGTCTTTCTCTCAAACTCTCTCAAACTTTATGAAACTTTTCTTTCTTCTTCCCTTTTCTCTCTTAGGCTTTAGCCAAATAGATTACATGTAACTGAAATAAACTAACGTATCTTTTCAAAAGTTTTAAAACTGACGCCACTAATGGCATTATTAAAATAGCGGTTATCACAAATTATTATACATTATTTATATTTTCTTTATTTAATTTATATTATTAATAAATCAAATTTAAAAATTCAAAAATCATAAGGCTCCGTTTGGCAAAACGCTTTAAAATTAAAGACTTAATATATATTTAAGGCTTGTTTGGCAAAATAAATTAAAACTACTTTAATTTGTTTTAATAACCACTTATAATAAAGTTATTTATCACACTTCTAATTAATTAAGTTTTTATACTTAATTTAATTAATTCTAATAACAATTCATTGCATAATATAATAATTTATTTAATCATTATAACTTTCTAACTTAATTATTAAATTAGAATACTATCTCAGAATTTCCTTAACTCATTAATTATTTATTAAATAATTAATTAATCAACTCAAATCAAAGCAAACAAACATCTATTCACGATAAATACATCCATTAAATATTTATATAATTTAATAAATATTTAAATATTATAATTAAAAATCTGGATTGTTACATTATTAATTGACAATAATTGAATCAAACTAAGTGACTTCTCACATAAGCATTAATAATCAATACCGTGTGCTACTATGCAACCACACGTATTACTGTACTTTTACTACCTAGTAGTTCAACAGTATCAACGGTAAAACTTCCGCCGTTATTTTTAATAAAATATTTTTATCATTTTCTCAATCCGACAATAATTCTGTTGTGGGGTCCACCAATGATTGTACCGTCGTACAAATATTCCCCGACTAATCGAATATTTCTCGTAAATAGTAACTCGTGAATAGTAACTCGTGAATAGTAACTCGTGAAAAGTAACTCATGAATAGTAACTCGTGAATAGTAACTCGTGAATAGTACTCCGACACAAAAAGTATTCCAAAAACTCGAGTGAACAATATTAGAGTGAATAGTAACTGGGTATTTTATGACAACTTGTCTACTTTGAAAAATTTTCACATATCACCTTTAACTTTAACCTTTTATCAATTTAACCATTTACGAAAATAGAAAAATTGAATACTTTTATTTCATAAAATTCGGGGTCTCACAATCTCTCCTCCTTATAAAATTTCGCCCTCGAAATTTACGTACGAACCTGGTATGACGAAGAGGTGAGGATACCTTGAATACCTTTATCGTTGAAAACATTATCTTTGCAATACGGCCAAAGATATTTATTAATAATTCATTTTTGCACTGCATGCCAACTGTATAACCAATAATCAGCAGTTCATCTTTGCACTACAGGTCAAAGATATACAACTGTAAAATCAATAATACTGAGACTCAGCTTAATAGTATCACGACCACGAATTATCCATGCACTACGTGCCAAAGATAATCGTATTTTCAATTACGGTCATGATTATACCGAACAATCCATGGTCATAATCAAACCAAGTCCATCTATGCACGTAAGCCATAGATGACTTTTACCACATCTATGAATTTATATTTCATTGTTGAGACTCAGCTCAATAATTAATCCACATCATCGAATCATCCATGCACTACAGGCTAAGGATATTCTTTAGTATTACGACCACGAATTCAAATACAACTCTTAGGTATACATCACCTAAATATTGTATTCATAGTATCTGGGCGTCACAATTGTATTTTTGTTTTGCGTATTAAATAGACATATTATTAAGTGTTCCGGAGAAATTAGACTTTGATTTATCTGTTGAAACTCCATTGGGAGAAACCTTCATTACATCCACGGTTTATAAGACTTGTTTGGTTCAAGTTGGTACCCACACATTACCTGTCGATCTGATTTCATTAAAAATACTTGCATTTGACGTGATTCTAGGGATTGATTGGTTAACTACTCATCATGCAAAAATTGATTGTTTTCGTAAGGTTGTTAGCTTTCATATTCCTAATCAACCAATTATGCGAATTCAAGCAACCAAACCATTAAAATCAATCGCTGTCATCTCAAGGCATAAAGCTATTCGTTTATTAAAAAACGGATGTCAAGCTTTCTTAGCTCATGTCACGGATCTAAACAAAAATACGTCAGTTTTGAATGATATTTCTATTGTTAATAAATTCCCTGACGTATTCCCTGAAGAACTTCCTGGCCTACCCCCAGAGCGTAAAATTAAATTTTGTATCGACCTTGAACCCGGTACAAAACCCATTTCCAAAGCCCCATATCGAATGGCTCCTATTGAACTTCAGGAGTTAAAGATCCAACTGCAGGAATTGTTAGACATTGGCTTTTTTCATCCTAGTACTTCTCCTTGGGGTGCTCCTATGCTATTCGTGAAGAAGAAAGATGGAAGTATGCGACTTTGTATTGATTATCGGGAGTTGAATCATGTCACCATCAAAAACAGGTACCCATTGCCACGTATTGATGACCTGTTTGACCAGTTGCAAGGAGCACAATTCTTTTCGAAGATCGATCTTCGTTCTTGATATTATCAGCTGAAGGTTAGAACTAAGGATATTCCAAAGACGGCTTTCAGAACTCGGTACGGGCATTATGAATTCCTAGTCATGTCCTTTGGATTGACTAATGCTCCTGCTTCCTTCATGGATATGATGAACCGGGTATTCAAGGAATATTTGGATCACTTTGTGGTCATCTTTATTGATGACATCCTTATTTATTCCAAAAGCCGTGAAGATCATGAGCAACACTTGAGGCTAGTACTCCAAAAGTTTCGTGAATACAAGCTTTATGCCAAGTTGAAGAAATGAGAGTTCTGGTTGGAGGAGGTAGCATTCCTTTGGCACGTAGTATCAAGTCGTGGAATATCGGTTGACCCGGCAAAGATTGAAGCTATTCAAAGCTGGGAGCAACCTAAATCAGTGACCAAAGTACGTAGCTTTCTTGGTTTAGCTGGTTATTATCGGAGATTCGTGGAAGGATTTTCTCGAATTGCTACTCCATTAACTCAGCTGACTCGGAAAGATACAAAGTTCGATTGGAGCGAAGAATGTGAGCAGAGTTTTCAAGAAATCAAGAGGAGACTCATTTAAGCACATGTTCTAACAATACCATCTGGCTCGGAGGGATTTGTCATCTACAGTGATGCTTCGAGCAAAGGGTTGGGATGCGTTCTCATGCAACATGGAAAAGTCATAGCCTATGCATCAAGACAACTCAAAGAATATGAGAGGAATTATCCTACTCATGATCTAGAGTTGGCAGCTGTTGTCTTTGCACTTAAAATTTAGAGGCATTACTTGTATGGGGAGAATGTGAAGATCTTTACGGATCATAAAAGCCTCAAATATTTCTTCACTCAAAAGGAACTCAACATGCGACAACGACGTTAGCTTGAACTGTTGAAAGATTATGATAATACCATTCAATACCATCTTGGAAAAGCGAACGTGGTAGCTGACGCGTTGAGTAGAAGATCATATGCAAGTACGAGTGCGATATTGTCAACACAAAGGCCTATTTTGTGTGACTTGCAAAGGATGGAGATAGAGCTAAAGACTCCAGGGACCCATGTGATGATGATGAATATACGAGTAGAACCAACTTTAATCGATAAAGTTAAAGCTGCTCAAGCTACAGACCTGGAGCTGATGCGTATGAGGAAGAAAGTGCAAGAAGGTGCTATTCCGGAAGCAAAAATAGATGAAGAAGGAATACTTCGAGTCAACTCCAGACTTTATGTTCCTAACAACTTTGATTTAAAGTATGAAATCATGATGGAGGGGCACAACACACCGTTTTCAATCCATCTTGGAAGTACCAAAATGTATCATGATCTTCGTCATACATTTTGGTGGAGCAATATGAAGAGAGAGATAGCACTGCTTATCTCTAGGTGTCTAACTTGTCAATGAGTCAAAGCGGAACATCAAGTACCAAAAGGTCCATTACAACCACTTGAAATTCTAGAATGGAAGTGGGAGCACATTACCATGGATTTCGTTGCCGGTCTTCCTAGGGTTTCTCAAGGTATTGATGCGATTTGGGTCATTGTTGATAGATTGACCAAGTCTGCTCATTTCTTACCGATACGAGAAACTTATACTCTTGAACGTCTTGCTCGTATGTACATAAACGAGATTGTAAGACTGCATGGCATGCCAGTATCCATAGTTTCTGATCGAGACCCAAGATTCACTTCACGATTTTGAGTTAGTTTACAAAAAGCTATGGGCACAGATTTACGATTTAGTTCGGCATATCATCCTCAGACGGACGGATAATTAGAGAAGACTATTCAAACTCTAGAGGATTTATTAAGACTCTGTGTCCTTGACTTCAAGGGAAGTTGGGACAAGTTCTTACCATTGGTGGAGTTTTCCTACAACAACAGTTATCAAAGAAGTATTGGCATGGCTCCATTCGAAGCATTGTATGGAAAAAAATGTCGTTCTCCAGTATGCTGGGATGAGGTGGGTGAAGCAACGTTGTTGGGACCGGAGTTGGTACGTATGACTACAGAAAAGATTCAAACGATCCGACAACGTATAAAAATCTCACAAGATCGACAAAAGAGTTATGCTAATCTTCATCGAAAGGACGTGGAATTTGATGTATGAGATCATGTGTTCTTATGTGTTGCTCCATGGAAAGGAGTTATGAGATTTGAAAAAAGAGGAAAGCTCAATCCTCGATTTATCGGTCCATTTTTAATCCTCGATCGAGTAAGAACTGTGGCTTATAGACTCGCTTTACCGTCAAGTATGTCTCGTGTTCATAACGTTTTTTACATATCCATGTTATGCAAATATGTGGAAGACCCGAACCACATTATTGAGTTAGAACCGGACGAAATAACGGAGGATTTGACGTATGAAGAAGTTCCTATTCAAATCTTGGATAAGAAGGAACATATTCTACACTCCAAGGTTATACCTCAAGTCAAAGTTTTGTGGAGAAACCATGATGTTGAGGAAATGACTTGGGAGTTAGAATCTGAAATGAAATCAAGGTATCCTTACCTCATCGACATACCAGGTACGTACCCTAATTTCGAGGGCGAAATTTCATAAGAAGGGGAGGTTGTAAGACCCCAACTTTTATAAATAAAGATAAATTTTCTATAAATATCATTTTTGAATATTATGGAGTTAATTTGATATAATGTTATAGTTGTGGGTAATATTTATAAATTTTGCAAAGTACGCAAGTTGTTATATAATATTCGATTGGTCGGGGAATATTCGTTTTAACAGAGAATATTCGTACAACGGCACAATCATTGGTGGAAGTTTTACCATTGATACTGTTGAACTACTCGGTAGTAAAAGTACAGTAATACATGTGGTTGCATAGTAGCACACGGTATTGATTATTAATGCTTATGTGAGAAGTCACTCAGTTTGATTCAATTATTGTCAGTTAATAATATGAATTATTTAGCGATAATGACATTTTGTTTTATTCGTATTATTAACGTAATAAAATAGAAACATCTTTTTATATAAAACAGAATACTTTATTAAAGTTATTCTATAAATAGAATATATTATATTTTATTTAAAAGATTTTTCTTTAAATATGGACCGTCAGATTAAAGTAATCAATCTGGACCGTTCATGGATTAGTTACTATGCATTCTATGTTTCTATAAATAGCAGCTCATTCCTTCATTATTTCTTACGAATTCACTGAACTCTAGAGAGAGAAACTATAGAGAGAAACTATAGAGAGAGAGAAGAAGAGTATTCTACTACTTAACTACTTCCTTATTTTAGCTCTTCTTTAAAATGGTAAGGGGTGTTATTCTTTCTTATTCATGAAGAGAACTGTTGTTATTCCATTTCTTATTATTCTGTTGGAATAACCTGTATACGCGGTCTACCCTATACTTGGTGACATTCTTCTATTATTCTGTTGGAACATCATGTCTGTGTGTTTTACATCGGACCTGGTTCTATTTTTATTATTATTCTGTTGGAACATCCTGTCTGTGTGTTTTACACCAGACCTGGTTCCGTTTTTGTTATTATTTTGTTGGAACATCCTGTCTGTGTGTTTTACACCGGACCTGGTTCCGTCTTGTTATTATTCTGTTGGAACATCCTGTCTGTGTGTTTTACACCGGACCTGGTTCCGTCTTGTTATTATTCTGTTGGAACATCCTGTCTGTGTGTTTTACACCGGACCTGGTTCCATTATTTATTATTCTGTCGAAATATCCTGTCTGTGTGTTTTACACCAGACCTGGTTCCGTTTTTATTATTATTCTGTTGGAACATCATGTCTGTGTGTTTTACACTGGACCTGGTTTTGTCTTGTTATTATTCTGTTGGAACATCCTGTCTGTGTATTTTACACCGGACCTAGTTCCATTATTTATTATTCTGTCGGAATATCCTGTCTATGCGTTTACGCCGGACCTGGTTTCATTATTTATTATTCTGTTGGAATAACCTGTCTGTGCGGTCTATCACATGCATGGTGATTTCTTTTGTTATTCCATTCTTTATTATACTCAGTTGGTTAAGTTTTGACTTCTATACTCCATAAAATTTGTGGAATATCATTGATAATTGCGTTTCATCCAGTATCTTTTCATGAAAATATTCTTCTAAGCATTCTTGAATTTTACTCCACAAAGCAGTATCATGTTGACAATTTGGACGTTGTTAATTCTTGGATAAATTAATTCTTGAACTTGTTTTATTGAATTCTTATATCATTGTCATCATCCTCATGTTTATAAAATGTTGAAAGTCATCTGTGGCCTGTAGTGCATAGATAGACTTGGTATGATTATGACCAGGGATTATTCGGTATAATCATGACCGTAATGTTACAAATGATGTGGTAAAAGTCCTCATTGGCCCGTAGTGCATTGATGGATAGTTGTTGGCATGATCATGACCATTAATGAATACACGAATATCCTTGGCCGTAGTGCAGGGGTGATTCGATGATGTGGATTATTTTATTAAGCTGAGTCACAGCGATAACAGTGTTGAAAAACCTTTTAAATCATAGAAGACAGTAGATTTTATTTTCTACTTGACTCTTTTAATGGATTGCTTGTTCCGCTGCAGTTAAACTTGATGTTCTTTATATTTTATCAGTTTAACACTGTTGAAGGCTAATGATAATTTATTCTGCATTATCTTAGTCATAATATTTCTTACTGGGCTAGTTGAGCTCACCCTTTCTTTCACTGTTCTCTTCAGGACATGAGAATATAGCTGGGACGAGTCGGGAAACGGAGTGATGGTCCAGAGGATAGCATTAGTAGTCCTCACTATTCTATGAAATAGTGTGATAATAATTGTAATGAGGACTCCTTTTGAGTATGGATACTCTCTAGAAGACAATATTTGTATTCAAACTCACAGATTATGTTTGGTCTTATTGTACACGACAGTTGTATTATTAAGTTGTATTTGTATTCAGTACCATGTATCTGGCGACCCAAGATGGGTGATGTATACCTAATTTTGGGGGCGTCACAGTAAATAAACTCCATTGATAAAGGTATTCAAGGTATCCTCACAGTGACGTACCTGGGTCTTGTTTAGTACTCCACAAGACAATACCAGTCTTGTATTATTGGAACCAACTGTGATTTCTATTCACAGTTTATTATAGAGAGAATTCACAGTGAAGTATCAATGCCAATATTCATAAAACCTAATACCTAATATTCAAGGTATCCTCACCTCTTCGTCATACCAAGTACGTACGTAAATTTCAAGGGCGAAATTTCATAAGTAGGAGAGATTGTGAGACCCCGAATTTTATGAAATAAAAGTATTCAATTTTTCTATTTTGGTAAATGGTTAAATTGATAAACGGTTAAAGTTAAAGGTGATATGTGAAAAATTTTCAAAGTAGACAAGTTGTCATAAAATACCCGGTTACTATTCACTCTAATATTGTTCACTCGAGTTTTTGGGATACTTTTTATGTCGGAGTACTATTCATGAGTTACTATTCATGAGTTACTATTCATGAGTAACTATTCACGAGTTACTCCCAGCTATATTCTCATTTCCTGAAAAGAACATTGAAAGAAAGGGTGAGCTCAACTAGCCCAGTAAGAAATATTATGACTAAGATAATGACGAATAAATTATCAATAGTCTTCAACAATGTTAAACTGATAAAATACAATAGACATCAAGTTTAACTGCAACGGAATAAACAATCCATTAGAAGAGTAAAGTAGAGAATAAAACCTACTATCTTCTATGATTTAAAAAGGTTTTTTAACACTGTTATCGCTGGCACTCAGCTTAATAAAATAATCCACATCATCTAATCATCCCTGTATTACGGGCTAAGGATATTCATTAAATCATCAATGGTCATGACTATACCGAAAAATTCTTAGTCATAATCATACCAAAAACTGTCTATCAATGCATTACAGGCCACTGAGGACTTTTACCACACCACTTATAACATCACAGTTCATGATTATACCGAATGATCCCTGGTCATAATCATACTATGTCTATCTATGCACGTAAGCCAAAGATGACTTTCAACATAAAATATTTAAAATTTTATTCAATGGTACTCACATAAACGTAATAATACACAGACAGGTCCGGTGTTTTTTATACCATGGATATCTTGAATACAGGTTATATCATTTTTTTATTTGCGTATGAACATTTGATGTGGTAAAAGTCATCTGTGGCTTACGTGCATAGATGGACTTGGTATGATTATGACCAGGGATTTTTCGGTATAATCATTACCGTAATTAAAAACACGATTATCTTTGGCACGTAGTACATGGATAATTTGTGGTCGTGATACTAAAGAAAATCCTTGGCCTGTAGTGCAGGGATGATTCGATGATGTGGATTAATTATTGAGCTGAGTCTCAGCAATGAAATATTAATTCATAGATGTGGTAAAAGTCATCTGTGGCTTACGTGCATAGATGGACTTGGTATTATTGAATACAGTTGGTATTTCATAATACACGACAGTTGTATTAATAAGTTTATCAGACTTGCATTAGGTATTGTACTTGGTGTTTATTGAAAAACGATTGATACCTTCATCTTAGTTCAAGCAATACGGGGAATTCCTTCGCTAGTATGACCTACCTAAGTTTATTTGGTATTTAATTGGTCGGTCAAAGTATATTGATAATATGTGACATGTTAATTAACCCTTGTTTTGTGGCAGTATTTGAAAATGGCAGCTGAAAATGTCAACATTGGAGTGAATGAGACCGTGGCACCTCTAATCACCAACCAGGATAATGTAATATCAGGCGAAGAAGAAATTAGAGATATGTACGTGGTAAGTGAAGAACTAATAGTTGCACCCGAGCTAGTGGTAGAGGTAGCAGCTGAGAGTGAGGAAGAGAAGGAAGAAGAGGACGAAGAGGAACCTGAGGAGAATTGGTTAGAAGAAATTTATGATCAAAACTTAGAATTACAAAATCGTGTTTATGAGTTAGAAGAGCATGCTGAAGAACGACAGGCGGTCGTGGAGCAAAGATTTGTAACGATTCAAAATTGTGTTACCCGATATGTGTTGCTCGAACAAAATCACGCTTTGGTAGAGTGTAAGATATTAAAGTTGGAATATGAGAATTCAAATATCAAGGATCAGCTGAAAGAAGAAACAACTGAATGAGTGAGAATGAAGGATGCGTGGGTAAAAGCCGCACGACGTGTTGATATTGTAGAAAGAGACGTCCGATCCAAAAAGGCTAAAATAAATGATATACATTTCTCTTTTTGGACAGCAATTGGGAGAACCTAACATCGGGTTTTAAATTATCCTGTACAGAGCGGTCAATCTAAACTCGATATGGATCGAAGATTGATGATTCAGATCATGAAGCAGGAGTACGATGAAGCAGTTGAGGGTGGAATATGGCCTATATTAAAGTCAATTCCAACGATAGTGATGACACCAAATGCTACCCCAGACAAGTCAAAGCCGGGTAGTTCAAGGGAGAGCAGTTGTCATGACTTCCCAATAAGTGAGGAACCCAAATGAAGTTATCGCGGGTAAGCTAATCATAAACCCTTGCGAAGTTTGTACCTTATTCGATACTGGTTTTACCCACTCTTGTATTTCACCTAGTTGTGTTCAACGTTTAAATTTGGCTCTTAAAAAAATAATAATAATAATAATTAGACTTTTACTTATCTGTTGAAACTCTATTAGGAGAAACTTTCGTTAACTCTACCGTTTATAAATCTTGTTTGATTCAAATTGACACTTTTACGTTACTTGTTGATCCTATCTCTTTGAAAATACTTTCCTTTGATGTGATTTTTGGAAACGATTGGTTAACTACTCATCATGTTTTTCGTAAGGTTGTTAGCTTTCATATTCCTAACCAATCTGTTACGTGAATTCAAGCAACCAAACCACTAAAGTCAATCATTGTCATATCAAGCCATAAATAAAGAGCCCTGATCCTTTCGTTGTTGACTTTCTTGTGTAGAATGCACCGAAGCTAGACTTTTTATAGGCAACGTCGTGAATGACGATGGCAAGTTGATAGGTATCAATGTGACGTACTATCCAAGTCTTGGATGAGGGTCACAGTTTTGAATGATATTTCTATTGTTAATAAATTTCCTGACGTATTCTTGAAGACTTCTTACCCCTAGAGCGTGAAATAGAATTTTGTATTAACCCCAGTACAAAACCCATTTCTTAAACCCTCAAATATTTCTTTACTTAAAACGAACGTATCATGCACCAAAGACGTTGGCTCGAGCTGTTGAAGATTACGATCGTACCATTCAATAACATCGTAGAAAAGCGAACGTCGTAGATGACGTGTTGAGTAGAAGATCGTGTGCGTTTACGAGTGCGATGTTGTTAACACAAAGACTCATTTTATATAACTTGCAAATGGTGAAGATAGAGTTAAAGACTCTAGGGACCTACGTGACGATAACGGATATACGAGTTGAATCGACTTTAATCGATAAAGTTAAAGCTGCTCAAGCTACAAACCCGGAGCTGATGAATGTGAATAAGAAGGTCCAAGAGGGCGTTATTTTAGAAGCAAAAATCGACAAAAAGAGGAAATCTCAACCCTCGATTTTATTGACCCATTTAAAATTCTTGATTGAGTAGGAACTATGGTCTATAGACGCATTTTACCGCCAAGTATGTCGCATGTTCATAACGTTTTAACGTATCGATGATTACGTAAATATGTCGACGACCCGAACCACATTATTAATTAAGAACCGAACGAGATAGCGGATGATTCAAGGAGATACGTGTTAAAATCTTGGATAAGAAGAATCGTATTCAACACTCAAATGTTATACCTCAAGAGTTAGAATTTGAAATGAAGTCGAGGTATCCTCACCTGTTCAGCATAGCAAGTACGTACGTAAATTTCGATGGCAAAATTTCATAAGGAGGGGAGATTGTGAGACCCCACATTTTATGAATAAAGATTTAAATTTCTCAAAATATTTTTTTTATTATGGTGTTAATTTGATATAATGTTATAGTTGTGGAAAATAATTATAAATTTTGCAAAGTACGCAAGTTGTTATATAATATTCGATTGGTCGGGAAATATTCGTTTTAACAGGGAATATTCGTATAACGACACAATCATTGGTGGACCCCACAACGAAATTATTGTCGGATTGAGAAAACGACAAAAAAATATTTTATCAAAAATAACGGCGGAAGTTTTACCATTGATACTGTTGAACTACTCGGTAGTAAAAGTACAGTAATACGTGTGGTTGCATAGTAGCACACAGTATTGATTATTGATGCTTACGTGAGAAGTCACTTAGTTTTGTTCAATTATTGCTATAGTAATTGTTATATATATATATATATATATATATATATATATATATATATATATATATATATATATATATATATATATATTAAATATTGATTTGAGTGGGAATGCAGGATATAGGGGGGGAAAGGAAAAAAAGTGGAGTGGGAAGTATTTTTGTTTTATATGATGATAATTGTTTTGGTGGGGAGTTAGTATCAAGTGACGTGTGTGAGTGATGGGTAGTGTATGATTTGTGGTGGTGGGATTAATGGTGATATTAGTATATATATTTATATGCTTAATATGTGGGTGGGTGATGTGTGATTTTGGCAGGATTCAGATTAATTTTCCAAGCCTGGTCATTATTGGCCAAATTTCTTTCAATCATGCAGAATGTTGGCAACTTGTAAATTGTGGAGCATCTTTAATTGGTCAAAACTTTTAAAGTAACATGTGTTCATTTTTTTTCATTGGCCACCTATTTGAAAATAAAATTACTGATGCGCTGTGACTCAGCAAATGATTTCGTCTGAATTCTTACTGTGCAGTCCAATAGTATCCTTCAATTCTCCTATAAATAAAAGCTCATTCCTTCATTATTTTCTTACGAATTCACTGAAACTCTAGAGAGAGAAACTATAGAGAGATTTCTTCTTCTATAATCTTGAGTGTATTTCTTTAGAGTTTAAGAAAGCTTTGAGTGTAGTACAAGTTTTCTTCAAGTATATCCTCGCACTACCAGTCGGAATACTTTTCTTAAGGTAAGGGGTGTTATTCTTTCTTATTCATGAAGAGAACTGTTGTTATTACATTTCTTATTATTCTGTTGGAATAACCTGTATACGCGGTCTACCCTATACTTGGTGACAATATTCTATTATTCTGTTGGAACATCCTGTCTGTGTGTTTTACACCGGACCTGGTTCCATTTTTATTATTATTCTGTTGGAACATCCTGTCTGTGTGTTTTACACCGGACCTGGTTCCATTATTTATTATTATGTCGGAATATCTTGTCTGTGCGTTTACGCAGGACCTGGTTCCATTATTTATTATTCTGTCGGAATATCCTGTCTGTGTGTTTTACATCGGACCTGGTTCCGTTTTTATTATTATTCTGTTGGAACATCCTGTCTGTGCGTTTACGCTGGACCTGGTTCCATTATTTATTATTCTGTCGGAATATCTTGTCTGTGCGTTTACGCCGGACCTGGTTCCATTATTTATTATTCTGTTGGAATAACTTGTCTGTGCGGTCTATCGCATGCACGGTGATTTCTTTTGTTATTCCATTCTTTATTTTACTCAGTTGGTTAAGTTTTGACTTCTATACTCCATGAAATTTGTGGAATATCCTTGATATTTGTGTTTCATCCAATATCTTTTCATGAAAATATTCTTCTAAGCATTCTTGAATTTTACTCCACAAAACAGTATCATGTTGACAATTTGGACGTTGTTAATTCTTGGATAAATTAATTCTTGAACTTGTTTTATTGAATTCTAATATCATTGTCATCATCCTCATGTTTATAAAATGTTAAAAGTCATTTGTGGCCTGTAGTGCATAGATGGACTTGGTATAATTATGACCAGGGATTATTTGGTATAATCATGATCGTAATATTACAAATGATGTGGTAAAAGTCCTCATTGGCCCGTAGTGCATTGATGGACAGTTGTTGGCATGATCATGACCATTAATGAATACACGAATATCCTTGGCCATAGTGCAGGGGTGATTCGATGATGTGGATTATTTTATTAAGCTGAGTCCCAGCGATAACAGTGTTGAAAAACCTTTTAAATCATAAAAGATAGTAGAGTTTATTTTCTACTTGATTCTTTTAAGGGATTGCTTGTTCCGCTGCAGTTAAACTTGATGTCTATTATATTTTATCAGTTTAACATTGTTGAAGGCTAATGATAATTTATTCTGCATTATCTTAGTCATAATATTTCTTACTGGGCTAGTTGAGCTCACCCTTTCTTTCACTGTTCTCTTCAGAAAATGAGAACGTAGCTGGGGCAAGTCGGGAGACGGAGTGATGATCCGAATGATAGTATTAGTTAGTAGTCCTCACTATTCTATGTAACAGTGTGTTAATAAATGTAATAGGACTCCTTTTGAGTATGAATACCCTCTAGAAGATAATGTTTGTATTCAAACTCACAGTTTATGTTTTGTCGTATTGTACACGACAGTTGTATTAATAAATTGTATTTGTATTCTGTACTATGTATCTGACGACCCAAGATGGGTGATGTATACCTAATTTTGGGGGCGTCACAGTTGGAATCAGAGCTTAGGGATATGATCCCTGGCTGAGATGTGAGATAAGAACTAGGAGGGGAGAGACGGGGAATTCCTTTGCTAGTATGACCTACCTAAGTTTATTTGGTATTTAATTGGTCGGTCAGAGTACAGGAATAAAATGTGATATGTTAATTAACCCTTGTTTTGTGTTAGTGTTTGAGAATGGCATCTGAAAATACAGAGATAAGCAATAAAGCACATGAGACTGTTGATTCAGCTCAAGCAAAAGGTAACGACCAACAACACTATAATAATCATACTGGTGGCAACGGCTATCGGAACAATGATAACCATCGTGGGGAAAATTATCATGCCAAGAATGGTAACCACTTCGGTGGTAATCTTGGAAAAGATAATAGAAGTGGAAATTGCAAGAAGAGAAGGTCATTTAGCCCGATTTTGTCGTGCACCAAAGTCAAGTCCAGCTGGGACGGTGGCACCAAAGACGGATACGGACAAAATAAAGTCATTGGTTTTAGGAAGAGCGTTTTTCATGACTTCTCAAAAAGCGAGTAAACCGAACGAAGTTAGCACGGGTTAGTTAATTATAAATTCTTGCGAAGTCTATACCCTATTAGATATCGGTTCTACCCATTCTTTTATCTCTCTTGCTTGCGTTCAACTTTTAAATTTGACTCTAGAGAAGTTAGACTTTGACTTGGATGAGAGTCACAGTTTTGAATGATATTCTTATTATTAATAAATTTCCTGACGTATTCTTGAAGACTTCTTAAACTACCCCTAGAGCATGAAATCGAATTTTGTATTGACCTAGTACAAAACTCATTTTTAAAACCCTCAAATATTTCTTCAACTAAAAGGATCTGTTTACGTGGATTATGATGAAAGTCATAATAAAAGCATTGGACTAATGCAAATCATGGGCATATGTGGTATTAGTAAGTGTTATGGTGAGTTATGTTGGTTATTATGAGAAAACATGAAAGTTTCTTAGAAATCAGAAAGGGTTAAAAAATCAGATTTTGGTAAAAATAGAACATGAAATTCAATTGACCATATCTCCTATTATATTTCGAATTTTTGAGTTTGGTCAAGTTCTAGAGTTAGATCTATGAGTTTCCTAACTTATCCAAGTGGAATCATTGGAAAAGGTGTTGTAGATTTGCGTGTGGACTATTTTTTTAGCAAAGGAGTCCAAAGCTGCAAAACCCGAAAAAGCTACTTAAAGGGGCTGTTTCGGCTACATAATTTGTGAAAAAAAATTCCGGCCTTTTGGGACATGAAAGTATATGGTATAAAGTACCTCATGTCCAAAAATGAGCTCATTCTGACTTAAAATGAGCAAGTTATGACAATTTCAATATTTAGGTTTTTTCGATGAAAAACGCTATAACCGGAGTTCTATAACTCCGATGACCATGAAATTTATACTGGAGGCTCATGTTAACATGTGTAAGATTCTGCCAAGATTTGGGAATTTTTAGAGTTAACCTTGAGGTAGCTAATTTCTTAAAGAATTAATTAGAAATTAATTTTTGAAAAATAGTAAATGAATTTTAAAAATTCTGAGACAAATATATTTTCATTATGGAACTATATTATGCTAAATCCAAGAAAAGAATTATTTTTGGAACTGATTTAGTATTTTTCATAAAAATAGTTTAGTTATGAATATATGAGTTAAATGTGTTATGTGAATTAACAAAGTTGGAAGATAGGATTTTATGGCTTGAAAATCCTATATAAGGTATATGTAGATTGTTGATAAGGAATTTATTTATTGGTGATGAAATCTTATGAGTATGACATGTTTGAATGATTAAATGCATTATTTGGTAAAGTGTAAACAACCGAAATAAATTGTTTATAATTTTAAGAAGTGATTAAAATATTGTTATAATATTAATGAAATTAGATTATGAGATTATTAAGTGATTGATAACATTGGGATACTCTTGAACCCTGGATAAATTATATTATAAATATTTAATATTTATCCTTTATCTCATTTGATTGATTCTTTATATCATTGTCATGATCTTCATGCTTATATTGTGTTAAAAGTCATATGTGGCTTACGTGCATAGATGGACTTGGTATGATTATGACCAGGGATTGTTCGGTATAATCATTACCGTAATTAAAAACACAATTATCTTTGGCACGTAGTGCATGAATAATTCGTGGTCGTGATACTAAAGAATATACTTGGCCTGTAGTGTAGGGATGATTCGATGATGTGGATTAATTATTGAGCTGAGTCTCAACAATAAAATATAAATTCATAGATGTGGTAAAAGTCATATGTGGCTTACGTGCATAGATGGACTTGGTATGATTATGACCAGGGATTATTCGGTATAATCATGACCGTAATTGAAAATACGATTATCTTTGGCACGTAGTGCATGGATAATTCGTGGTCGTGATACTATTAAGCTGAGTCTCAGTATTATTGATTTTACAGTTGTATATCTTTGACCTGTAGTGCAAAGATGAACTGTTGATTATTGGTTATACAGTTGGCATGTAGTGCAAAAATGAATTATTAATAAATACTTTGGCCGTATTGCAAAGATGAATTTAATGTTTTCAACGACAAATGTATTCAAGGTATCCTCACCTCTTCGTCATACCAGGTACGTACGTCAATTTCGAGGGCAAAATTTCATAAGGAGGAGAGATTGTGAGACCCCAAATTTTATGAAATAAAAGTATTCATTTTTTCTATTTTGGTAAATGGTTAAATTGATAAAAGGTTAAAGTTAAAGGTGATATGTGAAAATTTTTTAAAGTAGACAAGTTGTCATAAAATATCCGGTTACTATTCACTCTAATATTGTTCACTCGATTTTTTGGGATACTTTTTGTGTCGGAGTACTATTCATGAGCTACTATTCACGAGTTACTATTCACGAGTTACTATTTACAGAAAATATTCGATTAGTCGGGGAATATTTGTACGACGGTACAATCATTGGTGGACCCCACAACAGAATTATTGTCGGATTGAGAAAACGACAAAAATATTTTATTAAAAATAACGGCGGAAGTTTTACCGTTGATACTGTTGAACTACTCGGTAGTAAAAGTACAGTAATACGTGTGGTTGCATAGTAGCACACGGTATTGATTATTAATGCTTATGTGAGAAGTCACTCAGTTTGATTCAATTATTGTCAATTAATAATATGAATTATTTAGCGATAATAAAGTTTTGTTTTATTCGTATTATTAACGTAATAAAATAGAAACATCTTTTTATATAAAACAGAATACTTTATTAAAGTTGTGTATTTTATTAGGCAATAATTAGAATATATTATATTTTATTTAAAAAGTTTTGCTTTAAATATGGATCGTCAGATTAAAGTAAATCAATCTGAACCGTTCATGGATTAGTTACTATGCATTCCATTTTCCTATAAATAGAAGCTCATTCCTTCATTATTTTCTTACGAATTCACTGAACTCTAGAGAGAGAAACTATAGAGAGAAAGAAGAAGAGTATTCTACCACTTAACTACTTCTTTATTTCAGTTCTTCTTTAAAACGGTAAGGGGTGTTATTCTTTTTTATTCATGAAGAGAACTTATGTTATTAAATCCTTTATTATTCTGTTGGAATAACCTGTATGCGTGGTTTACCCTATACTTGGTGGAATGACCTGTATATGTGGTTTACCCAATACTTGGTGATCTTCTTCTGTTATTCCATTCTTTATTATTATGTTGGAATAACCTGTTTATGCGAAGTACCGCATACTTGGTGAAACTCTTTCATTATTCGTTCTTTACGATTTTGTCAGAATATCCTGTAGGTGTGAATTTCACCTGACCTGGTTCCATCATTTATTATTCCGCATTTATTATTCTGTCGGAATATCCTGTCGGTGTGAATTTCACCTGACCTGGTTCCATATTTATTATTCCGCATTTATTATTATGTTGGGAATAACCTATGTGTGCGGTCTCTATCGCATGCATGGTGAATCCTTCTGTTATTCCATTTTTTATTATTCTGTTGGAATAACCTGTCTATCTGGATTGCCACATGCATGGTGAATAATCCTTTATATTCATTTTTTATTAAATTGTGGAAATGATCTGTATACGTGGATTACTGCATGGCTGGTGAAAATCCATTTGCAGTTTCATATATTCTTTATTATACTCATTTGGTTAAAGTTTTGATTTCTATACCCCATGAAATTAGTGGAATATCATTGATATTTGCGCTTCATCCAGTATCTTTTCATGGAAATATTATTCTGAGCATTCTTGACTATTGCTTTACAAAGAAGTATCATGTTGACAATTTGGATATTATTAGTTCCTAGATAAACTAATTCTTGAACTTGTTTAATTGAATTCCTATAACATTGTCATCATCCTCATGTTTATTTTATGTTGAAAGTCATCTTTGTCTTACGTGCATAGATAGACTTAGTATGATTATGACCACAGATCATTCGGTATAATCATGAACTGTGATGTTATAAGTGGTGTGGTAAAAGTCCTCAGTGGCCTGTAATGCATTGATAGACAGTTTTTGGTATGATTATGACCAGGAATTTTTCGGTATAATCATGACCATTGATGATTTAATGAATATCCTTGGCCCGTAATACAGGGATGATTAGATGATGTGGATTATTTTATTAAGCTGAGTCGCAGCGATAACAGTGTTAAAAAACCTTTTTAAATCATAGAAGATAGTAGGTTTTATTCTCTACTTGACTCTTCTAATGGATTGCTTATTCCGTTGCAGTTAAACTTTATGTCTATTGTATTTTATCAGTTTAACATTGTTGAAGACTATTGATAATTTATTCGTCATTATCTTAGTCATAATATTTCTTACTGGGCTAGTTGAGCTCACCCTTTCTTTCAATGTTCTCTTCAGGAAATGAGAATATAGCTGGGACGAGTCAGGGAAAGGAGTGATGGTCCAGAAGATAGCATTAGTAGTCCTCACTATTCTGTTAAATAGTGCGACAATAAATGTAATGAGGACTCCTTGAGTATGGATATTGTCTAGATGACAATATTCCTATTAGAACTCTCAGTTTATGTATTGTCGTATGTTACACGACATTTGTATAATTAAGTTTGTATTTGTATTTTGTACCATGTATTTGGCGACTCAAGATGGGTGATGAATACCTAATTTTTGGGGGCGTCACAGTTGTTCCAACAGAATAATAATAAAAACAGAACCAGGTCCGGTGTAAAACACACAGATAGGATGTTCCAACAGAATAATAATAAAAACGGAACCAGGTCCGGCGTAAACGCACAGACAGGTTATTCCCAACAGAATAATAAATATGGAACCAGGTCAGATGAAATTCACACCGACTGGATATTCCGACAAATAATAAATACGGAATAATAAATGATGGAACCAGGTCAGGTGAAATTCACACCTACAGGATATTCCGACAAAATCGTAAAGAACGGAATAATGAAAGAGTTTCACCAAGTATGCGGTACTTCGCATAAACAGGTTATTCCAACATAATAATAAAGAATGGAAAAACAGAAGAAGATCACCAAGTATTGGGTAAGCCGCATATACAGGTCATTCCACCAAGTATAGGGTAAACCACGCATACAGGTTATTCCAATAGAATAATAAAGGATGAAATAACATAAGTTCTCTTCATGAATAAAAAAGAATAACACCCCTTACCGTTTTAAAGAAGAACTGAAATAAAGAAGTAGTTAAGTGGTAGAATACTCTTCTTCTTTCTCTCTATAGTTTCTCTCTCTAGAGTTCAGTGAATTCGTAATAAAATAACGAAAGAATGAGCTTCTATTTATAGGAAAATAGAATGCATAGTAACTAATCCATGACCGGTTCAGATTGATTTACTTTAATCTGACGGTCCATATTTAAAGCAAAACCTTTTAAATAAAATATAATATATTATAATTATTGCCTAATAAAACAAACAATTTTAATAAAGTATTCTATTTTATATAAAAAGATGTTTCTGTTTTATTACGTTAATAATACGAATAAAACAAAACTTCATTATCGCTAAATAATTCATATTATTAATTAACAAAAATTGAATCAAACTGAGTGACTTCTCACATAAGCATTAATAATCAATACTGTGTGCTACTATGCAACCACACGTATTACTATACTTTTACTACCGAGTAGTTCAACAGTATCAACGGTAAAACTTCCACCGTTATTTTTAATAAAATATTTTTGTCGTTTTCTCAATCCGACAATAATTTTATTGTGGGGTCCACCAATGATTGTACCGTCGTACAAATATTTCCCGACTAATCGAATAGTTCCCGTGAATAGTAACTCGTGAATAGTAACTCATGAATAGTAACTCGTGAATAGTAACTCATGAATAGTACTCCGACACAAAAAGTATCCCAAAAACTCGAGTGAACAATATTAGAGTGAATAGTAACCGGGTATTTTATAACAACTTGTCTACTTTGAAAAATTTTTACATATCACCTTTAACTTTAACCTTTTATCAATTTAACCATTTACCAAAATAGAAAAATTGAATACAAAGGTTAACCATTTAACCATTTGTCCTAGTTTTACACCGGACCTGGTTCCATTATTTATTATTCTGTCGGAATATCCTGTCTGTGCGTTTACGCCGGACCTGGTTCCATTATTTATTATTCTGTCAGAATATCATGTCTGTGCGTTTACGCCGGACCTGGTTCCATTATTTATTATTCTGTTGGAATAACATGTCTGTACGGTCAATCGCATGCATGGTGATTTCTTTTGTTATTCCATTCTTTATTGTACTCAGTTGGTTAAGTTTTGACTTCTATACTCCATGAAATTTGTGGAATATCCTTGATAATTACGTTTCATCCAGTATCTTTTCATGAAAATATTCTTCTAAGCATTCTTGAATTTTACTCCACAAAGCAGTATCATGTTGACAATTTGGACGTTGTTAATTCTTGGATAAATTAATTCTTGAACTTGTTTTATTGAATTCTTATATCATTGTCATCATCCTCATGTTTATAAAATGTTGAAAGTCATCTGTGGCCTGTAGTGCATAAATGGACTTGGTATGATTGTGATCAGGGATTATTCGGTATAATCATGACCGTAATGTTACAAATGATGTGGTAAAAGTCCTCATTCGCCCGTAGTGCATTGATGGACAGTTGTTGGCATGATCATGACCATTAATGAATACACGAATATCCTTGGCCGTAGTACAGGGGTGATTCGATGATGTGGATTATTTTATTAAGCTGAGTCCCAGAGATCACAATGTTGAAAAACCTTTTAAATCCTAAAAGATAGTAGAGTTTATTTTCTACTTGACTCTTTTAATGGATTGCTTGTTCCGCTGCAGTTAAACTTGATGTCTATTATATTTTATCAGTTTAACATTGTTGAAGGCTAATGATAATTTATTCTGCATTATCTTAGTCATAATATTTCTTACTGGGCTAGTTGAGCTCACCCTTTCTTTCACTATTCTCTTCAGGAAAGGAGAACGTAGATGGGGCAAGTCGGGAAACGGAGTGATGGTCCGAATGATAGTATTAGTTAGTAGTCCTCACTATTCTATGCAATAGTGTGTTAATAAATGTAATGAGGACTCCTTTTGAGTATAAATACTCTCTAGAAGATAATATTTGTATTCAAACTCACAGTTTATATTTTGTCGTATTGTACACGACAGTTGTATTAGTAAGTTGTATTTGTATTATGTACTATGTATCTGACGACCCAAGATGGGTGATGTATACCTAATTTTGGGGGCGTCACAGTTGGTATCAAAGCTTAGGGATATGATCCCTAGCTGAGATGTGAGATAAGAACTAGGAGGGGAGAGACGGGAAATTCCTTCGCTAGTATGACCTACCTAAGTTTATTTGGTATTTAATTGGTCGGTCAGAGTATAGGAATAAAATGTGATATGTTAATTAACCCTTGTTTTATGTTAGTGTTTGAGAATGACATCTTAAAATGATGAGATAAGCAATGAAGCACATGAGAGTGTTGATTCAGCTCAAGCAAAAGGTAACGACCAACAACACTATAATAATCATACTGGTGGCAACGGCTATCAGAACAATGATAACCATCGTGGGGAAAATTATCATGCCAAGAATGGTAACCACTTCGGTGGTAATCTTGGAAAAGATAATAGAAGTGGAAATTGCAATAAGAGAAGGTCATTTAGCCCGATTTTGTCGTGCACCAAAGTTAAGTTCAGCTGGGACGGTGGCACCAAAGGCGGATACGGACAAAACAAAGTCGTTGGTTTTAGGAAGAGCGTTTTTCATGACTTCTCAAAAAGCGAGTAAACCGAACGAAGTTAGCACGGGTTAGTTAATTATAAATTCTTGCGAAGTCTATACCCTATTAGATATCGGTTCTACCCATTCTTTTATCTCTCTTGCTTGCGTTCAACTTTTAAATTTGACTCTAGAGAAGTTAGACTTTGACCTATCGGTTGAAACTCCGTTATGAGAAACCTTCATTTCATGTGCTATCCAAGTCTTGGATGAGAGTCACAGTTTTGAATGATATTCTTATTGTTAATAAATTTCTTGACGTATTCTTGAAGACTTCTTAAACTACCCCTAGAGCATGAAATCGAATTTTGTATTGACCCAATACAAAACTCATTTTTAAAACCCTCAAATATTTCTTCAACTAAAAGGATCTGTTTACGTGGATTATGATGAAAGTCATAATAAAAGTATTGGACTAATGAAAATCATGGGTATATGTGGTATTAGTAAGTGTTATGATGAGTTATGTTGGTTATTATGAGAAAACATGAAAGTTTCTTAGAAATCACAAAGGGTTAAAAAATCGGATTTTGGTAAAAATGGAACATGAAATTCAATTGACCATATCTCCTATTATATTTTGAATTTTTGAGTTTGGTCAAGTTCTATAGTTAGATCTATGAGTTTCCTAACTTATCCAAGTGGAATCATTGGAAAAGGTGTTGTAGATTTGCATGTGGACTATTTTTTTAACAAAGGAGTCCAAAGCTGCAAAACCCGAAAAAGCTACTTAAAGGGGCTGTTTTGGCCACATAATTTGTGAAAAAAATTCCGCCCTTTTGGGACATGAAATTATATGGTATAAAGTACCTCCTGTCCAAAAATGAACTCATTCTGACTTAAAATGAGAAAGTTATGACAATTTCAATATTTAGGTTTTTCGACGAAAAACGCTATAACCGGAGTTCTATAACTCCGATGACCATGAAATTTAAACTGGAGGCTCATGTTAACATGTGTAAGATTCTGCCAAGATTTGGAAATTTTTGGAGTTAACCTTGAGGTAGCTAATTTCTTAAAGAATTAATTAGAAATTAATTTTTGAAAAATAGTAAATAAATTTTAAAAATTTTGAGAAAAATATATTTTCATTATGGGACTATATTATACTAAATCCCAGAAAAGAATTATTTTTGGAACTGATTTAGTATTTTTCATGAAAATAGTTTAGTTACGAACATATGAGTTAAATGTGTTATGTGAAGTAACAAAGTTGAAAGATAGGATTTTATGGCTTGGAAATCCTATATAAGGTATATGTAGATTGTTGATAAGGAATTTGATTATTGGTGATGAAATTTTGTGAGTATGACATGTTTGAATGATTAAATGCATTATTTGGTAAAGTGTAAACAACTGAAATAAATTGTTTATAATTTTAAGAAGTGATTAAAATATTGTTATAATATTAATGAAATTAGATTATGAGATTGTTAAGTGATTGATAACATTGGGATACTCTTGAACCCTGGATAAATTATATTATAAATGTTTAATATTTATCCTTTTTCTCAATTGATTGATTCTTTATATCATTGTCATGATCCTCATGCTTATATTGTGTTAAAAATCATCTGTGGCTTACGTGCATAGATAGACTTGGTATGATTATGACCAGGATTATTCGGTATAATCATTACAGTAATTAAAAATACGATTATCTTTGGCACGTATTGCATGGATAATTCGTGGTCGTGATACTAAAGAATATCCTTGGCCTGTAGTGCAGGGATGATTCGATGATGTGGATTAATTATTGAGCTGAGTCTCAGCAATGAAATATTAATTCATAGATGTGGTAAAAGTCATTTGTGGCTTATGTGCATAGATGGACTTGGTATGATTATGACCAGGGATTGTTCGGTATAATCATTACCGTAATTAAAAACACAATTATCTTTGGCACGTAGTGCATGGATAATTCGTGGTCGTGATACTAAAGAATATCATTAGCCTATAGTGCAGGGATGATTCGATGATGTGGATTAATTATTGAGCTGAGTCTCAGCAATGAAATATAAATTCATAGATGTGGTAAAAGTCATCTGTGGCTTATGTGCATAGATGGACTTGGTATGATTATGACCAGGGATTGTTCGGTATAATCATGACCGTAATTGAAAATACGATTATCTTTGGCACGTAGTGCATGGATAATTCGTGGTCGTGATACTATTAAGCTGAGTCTCAATATTATTGATTTTACAATTGTATATCTTTGACCTGTAGTACAAAGATGAACTGTTGATTATTGGTTATATAGTTGGCATGTAGTGCAAAAATGAATTATTAATAAATATCTTTGGCCGTATTGCAAAGATGAATTTAATGTTTTCAACGATAAAGGTATTCAAGGTATCCTCACCTCTTCGTCATACCAGGTACGTACGTAAATTTCGAGGGCGAAATTTCATAAGGAGGAGAGATTGTGAGACCCCAAATTTTATGAAATAAAAGTATTCAATTTTTCTATTTTGGTAAATGGTTAAATTGATAAAAGGTTAAAGTTAAAGGTGATATGTGAAAATTTTTCAAAGTAGACAAGTTGTCATAAAATACCCGGTTACTATTCACTCTAATATTGTTCACTAGAGTTTTTGGGATACTTTTTGTGTCGGAGTATTATTCATGAGTTACTATTCACGAGTTACTATTCATGAGTTACTATTCATGAGTTACTATTCACCAGTTACTATTCACAGGAAATATTCGATTAGTCGAGAAATATTTGTACAACGGTACAATTATTAGTGGACCCCACAACAGAATTATTGTCGGATTGAGAAAATGACAAAAATATTTTATTAAAAATAACGGCGGAAGTTTTACCGTTGATACTGTTGAACTACTCGGTAGTAAAAGTACAGTAATACGTGTGGTTACATAGTAACACACGGTATTGATTATTTATTCTTATGTGAGAAGTCACTCAGTTTGATTCAATTATTGTCAATTAATAATATGAATTATTTAGCGATAATGAAGTTTTGTTTTATTCGTATTATTAACGTAATAAAACAGAAACATCTTTTTATATAAAACAGAATACTTTATTAAAGTTGTTTGTTTTATTAGGCAATAATTAGAATATATTATATTTTATTTAAAAGGTTTTGCTTTAAATATGGACCGTCAGATTAAAGTAAATCAATCTGAATCGTTCATGGATTAGTTACTATGCATTCTATTTTCCTATAAATAGAAGCTCATTCCTTCATTATTTTCTTACGAATTCACTGAACTCTAGAGAGAGAAACTATAAAGAGAAAGAAGAAGAATATTCTACCACTTAACTACTTCTTTATTTCAGTTCTTCTATAAAACGGTAAGGGGTGTTATTCATTTTTATTCATGACGAGAACTTATGTTATTTCATCCTTTATTATTCTGTTGGAATAACCTGTATGCGTGGTTTACCCTATACTTGGTGGAATGACCTGTATATGCGATTTACCCAATACTTGGTGATCTTCTTCTGTTATTCCATTCTTTATTATTATGTTGGAATTACATGTTTATGCGAAGTACCGCATACTTGGTGAAACTCTTTCATTATTCCGTTCTTTACGATTTTGTCGGAATATCCTATCGGTGTGAATTTCACCTGACCTGGTTCCATCATTTATTATTTCACATTTATTATTATTCTGTCGGAATATCCTGTTGGTGTGAATTTCACCTGACCTGGTTCCATATTTATTATTCCGCATTTATTATTCTGTTGGGAATAACCTGTCTGTTCGGTCTCTATCGCATGCATGGTGAATCCTTCTGTTATTCCATTCTTTATTATTCTGTTGGAATAACCTATCTATGTGGATTGCCACATGCATGGTGAATAATCCTTTATATTCATACCTTATTAAATTGTGGAAATGATCTGTATACGTGGATTACCGCATGGCTGGTGAAAATCCATTTGCAGTTTCTTATATTCTTTATTATACTCATTTGGTTAAAGTTTTGATTTCTATACTCCATGAAATTAGTGGAATATCCTTGATATTTGCGCTTCATCCAGTATCTTTTCATGGAAATATTCTTCTGAGCATTTTTTACTATTACTTTACAAAGAAGTATCATGTTGACAATTTGGATATTATTAGTTTCTAGATAAACTAATTCTTGAACTTGTTTAATTGAATTCCTATAACATTGTCATCATCCTCATGTTTATTTTATATTGAAAGTCATTTTTGGCTTACGTGCATAGATAGACTTAGTATGATTATGACCAGGGATCATTCGGTATAATCATGAACTGTGATGTTATAAGTGGTGTGGTAAAAGTCCTCAGTGGCCTGTAATGCATTGATAGACAGTTTTTGTGACGCCCCCAAAACAGGTATGCAACACCTATTCTGAGTCGTCAATAACATGGTGCAGAAACAACTACAACTTTATTAATACAACATAAAAATTGTGAGTGTAAATACAAATATTGTCATCTAGACAATATCCACACTCAAATAAGTCCTCATTACAATTATTGAACAATATTTTACAAAAAAAATGGTGAGGACTACTAAAACAACTTCCTAGAACCTTCATTCCATACCCCGACTAGTACCTGCTACATTCTCGCCTCCTGAGAAGAAAATGGAACAACAAGGAAAAGGGTGAGCTCAATTAGCCCAGTAAAGAATATTATGACTAAGATAATATACAACAAATTATCGTTAGTCTTCAACAGGGAAAAATTTAATAGAATACAATAGACAACAAGTTTTAATTCAATATTCGCAGCGGAAAATAATAATAGATAGAGAAGTTACGTAGAGAATGAAATCTACGATTATCTATGAATTTAAAAGCCCATCATCAACATTTTATCCCTGTAACAACAATCAATAAATATCTTGAATCAAATAGTCATCTTTGCACTACAGGCCAAAGATATCCATCAGTTGGTCATGTTCACCTCAACACATGTTCATCTTTGCACTACGGGCCAAAGATATTCATCAGAAATTATTCATCTTTGCACTACAGGCCAAAGATATTCAGTTATATCATCATTTAAGACTGAGGATGATGAAAAATATTTTAAAGAAAACGAATCCAGTGAAGCAAAATAACAAATATTAAGGATTCGTATTTCGATTTATCCATGTCCAAAAATACCTTATCATACTGAAGTAAAATTCAAGAATGATCAAAACATGGATACAATCAAAGCTAGTATCCAGAATAGATATTTGGACGAAAAGAAGGAAATTTCATTTTTTGGTGAATAGTAACTCGTGAATAGTAACTCATGAATAGTAACCCCGACATGAAAAGTTCTAAATTTGATAAAAATTTAGATCAATACTTCGGCATAATGATATTGAAGAAAATAATATCATTTAAGAAGAAATAACATTCCTTACCTCGGAAAGACGGTACTTCTGACTGGAATACTAGATATAGTGCTGAAGGAAACTTGCACCGTATAGCAACACTCAAAGTATCAAATACTCACAAGAATACGCTCGATATAGAGAGAGAAATAGAGAGAAACTTGTGTTTCTGGTGTGATTTTCAATTCTAACATAAGCACCCTATTTTATAGGAAAATGCTTAGAACACCAAAGCAGAAAATTTAATATAATAATAATATATTTATCAAATTTTCCTTAGCCCACCTCTAGATATCTGATCTCAGCCCATTTATATCACATGTTAGCCCACTTAAATGCCAAAAAAAAACGTTTTTCTTCAAAATAATAAATAAAACTTCCAAAAATCAATTATTTCGGAACTTCGGAACTTCAATAATTCATAATAAATAGCCATTTTATCAGAAAATTCGAATCTTGCGAGTTTTTATAGGAAATTCAATTCTCTACAACTTTGCAGAAGAAAGTTTTTTCAAATTCCAAACAGAAATTGACCGAAATTCACAAACGGGCAATTTTACAGTCAATAATAAATTTTCGGTCAAGAATTATGTCCACCAACACACAAAACATGTGTTAATCATTTAATGCCACAAAAATACTCTTCCTCCTCATATACTCATATATCCCACATTCATTGTAAAAGTACCACCATCAATATATTATTAAAATAATATATTTAAATGAATTATTTTATCAGAAAAAGATAAAATATTAATTTTCAACAATTATCACATTAAAATTTTTCTCTATCTATATCCATATAAAATTACTATTTTTCTCATCATCTAAATCAATAATTAATTATACACAAATAATATTACAGAACCACAGTACTGACAACCAGGCAGTTCCCAGGAAAGAGGGGGCTTTCCAATAAGGATTTCTCCTTACTGGCGCGCAATTAGATGACCAAACCTCTCCTTAGACAGAACTTTCTAGACATTGCCAATAATGTTATCTAATAATATTATTCAGATAATATGAATTATTGCTCCGATAATGAAAAATACTGCGTAGTGATAATTATTGAAACAACAGTAATATAAAATATTAACGCAGCAATTATTGAATCAATAAAATACAATATTGAACAGTAATTACTGTAACAATTATTGAGTAGTGCCTTCTTACGTAAGAATCAATAATTGGTGCAATACCGTGTGCTACTGTACAACAACGCGTATTACTGTGTTTTAACCACCGGGTATTCCAACAGTATTAACGGTAACAACTATGCCGTTATTTATAAACAACTTATTTTTGTCGTTTTCTTCATCCAATCGCTTTTCGTTATGGGGCCCACACAAGGCTGCGCCGTCGTACGAATATTTCCCGACAACAAGAATATTTCACTACCAAACAAATATTTCCCGACAATAATGAATATTTTAGGAGCACTTGCTTATTTAAAATATTTGCGCATTTTACCCATAACTAACCACATTAATCAAATCAACCCTTACTATTTCAAAATAATAAATAGAGGAATTAAATTTCATTTATTAATAATTTGGGGTCTTACAACCTCCCCTCCTTATGAAATTTCGTCCTCGAAATTGACATACGTACCTGGTGTTTCGAAAAGATGAGGATACCTCGTTTTCATTTCCGTTTCCAACTCCCAGGTCATTTCCTCAATAGCATGGTTTCTCCACAAAACTTTAACTTGTGGTATGACCTTCGTGCATAGGACATGCTCCTTCTTATCCATGATCTTGACAGGTACCTCCTCGTACGTTAAGTCTTCAGCTATCTCGTCCGGTTCTTACTCAATAACATGGTTCGGGTCTTTCACATATTTACGAAGCACAAATATATGAAAAACCTTATGAACACGAGACATACTTGGAGGTAACGCAAGTCTATAGGCCACATTTCTTACTCGGTCAAGAATCTGAAATGGACCAATAAATCGTGGATTGAGCTTTCCTCTCTTTCCAAATCTTGTAACTCCTTTCCATGGAGCTACACGTAATAATACATGATCCCCAATATCAAATTCCACGTCCTTTCGATGAAGATCCATATAACTCTTTTGTCGATCCTGTGCCGTTTGTATACGTTGTCGAATCGTTTGGATCTTCTCTGTAGTCATTCGTACCAACTCTGGTCCCAACAACGTTGCTTCTCCCACCTCATCCCAACATACTGGAGAGCGACACTTTCGTCCATACAATGCTTCAAAGGGAGCTACACCTATACTTGCCTGATAACTGTTGTTGTAGGAGAATTCCACCAATGGTAGGTACTTATCCCAACTTCCTTTGAAATTGAGGACACAAAGTCTTAATAGATCTTCAAGAGTTTGAATAGTCCTCTCTGATTGCCCGTCTGTTTGAGGATGGTATGCCGAACTGAACCGTAAATCTGTGCCCATAGCTTTTTGCAAGCTAACCCAAAATCTTGAAGTGAATCTTGGGTCACGATCCGAAACTATGGATACTGGCATGCCATGTAACCTTACAATCTCATTCACGTACATACTAGCAAGACGTTCAAGAGAATAAGTCTCCCGTATCGGCAAGAAATGAGCAGACTTGGTTAATCTATCAACTATAACCCAAATAACATTTATGCCTTGAGAAACAGTGGGAAGACCCGTAACAAAATCTATGGTAATGTGTTCCCACTTCCATTTCGGAATCTCAAGTGGTTGCAATGGACCCTTTAGTACTTGATGCTCCGCCTTTACACGTTGACAAGTTAAACACCTCGAGATAAACTTTGCAATCTCTCTCTTCATATTGTTCCACCAAAATGTATGTCGAAGATCACGATACATTTTAGTACTTCCAGGATGGATTGCAAATGGTGTATTGTGTGCCTCCATCATGATCTTGTACTTTAAATCAGAATCGTTAGGAACACAAAGTCTGGAGTGGACTCGAAGTATTCCTTCTTCATCGATTCTTGCTTCTGGAATAGCACCTTCTTGCACTTTCTTCTTCATACGCATCAGCTCCGGGTCTGTAGCTTGAGCAACTTTAACTTTATCGATTAAAGTTGGTTCTACGCGTATACTTGACATCATCGCACTCGTTCCTGCATATGATCTTCTACTCAACGCGTCAGCTACCACGTTTGCTTTTCCAGGATGGTATTGAATAGTGTGGTCGCAATCTTTTAACAGCTCGAGCCAACGTCGTTGCCGCATGTTGAGTTCTTTCTGAGTGAAGAAATATTTGAGGCTTTTATGGTCTGAATATATCTCCACTTTCTTGCCATATAGATAGTGCCTCCAGATCTTTAGCTCGAAAACGACTGCTGCCAACTCTAGATCATGAGTAGGATAATTTCTCTCATATTCTTTAAGTTGTCGCGAGGCATAGGCTATGACTTTCCCACGTTGCATGAGAACACATCCTAACCCTTTACCTGAAGCATCGTTGTAGATAACAAATCCATCCGAACCAGATGGTATTGTCAGAACAGATGCCGAAATGAGTCTCCTCTTAAGCTCTTGGAAACTCTTCTCGCATTCTTCGCTCCATACAAATTTGATATCTTTTCGAGTCAGCTGAGTTAACGGGGTAGCGATTCGAGAAAACTCTTCTACGAATCTCTGATAATAACCAGCTAAGCCCAAAAAGCTACGTACATCGGTCACCGTCTTCGGTTGCTCCCAGCTTTGTATTGCTTCAATCTTCGCCGGGTCCACAGATACTCCATGTTTTGACACCACGTGCCCTAGGAATGCTACTTCCTCAAGCCAGAACTCGCATTTCTTCAACTTAGCATATAGCTTGTTTTCACACAGCCTTTGGAGTACCAGCTTCAAATGGTGCTCATGATCTTCACGGCTTTTGGAATATATAAGGATGTCATCAATAAAGACAACAACGAACTGATCCAAATAATCCTTGAATACTCGGTTCATCATATCCATGAAAGCCGCAGGAGCATTAGTCAATCCAAAAGACATGACTAAGAATTCATAATGCCCGTACCGAGTTCTAAAGGCAGTCTTTGGAATATCCTCAGTTTTAACCTTCAGCTGATGATATCCAGAACGAAGATCGATTTTTGAAAAGAATTGTGCTCCTTGTAACTGGTCAAACAGGTTATCAATACGAGGTATCGGATACCTATTCTTGATAGTGACATGGTTTAATTCTCGGTAATCGATACAAAGTCGCATACTCCCGTCTTTCTTCTTTACAAATAAAATAGGAGCACCCCAAGGAGATGTACTAGGACGAATGAAGCCGATGTCCAACAACTCTTGTAGTTGGACTTTTAACTCCTGAAGTTCAATAGGAGCCATTCGATATGGGGTTTTAGAAATGGGCTTTGTACCAGGTTCAAGATCAATAAAGAATTCAACTTCACGTTCTGGGGGTAGACCGAGAAGTTCTTCAAGAAATACGTCAGGAAAGTTACTAACAACAGGAATATTATTCAAATTTGACGTGTCTTTATTCAAATCCATAACATGGGCTAGGAAAGCTTGACATCCGTTTTTCAATAAACGAATGGCTTTATGACTTGATATGACAGTGATTGATTTTAATGGCTTTGTTGCTTGAATTCGAACAACAGGTTGATTAGGAATATGAAAACTAACCACCTTACGAAAACAATCAATTTTGGCATGATGAGTAGTTAACCAATCAATTCCTAAAATCACGTCAAATGCAAGTATCTTTAAAGAGATAAGGTCAACAGGTAAGGTGATGGTGCCAACTTGGATAAAACAAGATTTATAAATAGTGGATGTGATGAAAGTTTCCCCTATCAGAGTCTCCAAAGATAAATCAAAGTCTAATTTCTCCGGAGTCAAGTTTAAACGTTGAGCACAAGCAGGAGAAATAAATGAATGGGTAGCACCGGTATCTAGTAAGGTATAAACTTCACATGAATTTATGATTAGCTTACCCGTGATCACCTCGTTTGGGTTCCTCGCATGTTGACCAGTCACGACAAACGCTCTTCCAGGAACCGTTGACTTTGACTTTTCTGGGGCAGCCTTTTGAGTCACCGTCCCCGCTGAACTTGGTTTCACTATCGTACAATCTCGAGCGATATGTCCTTCCTTTCCACAATTATAGCATACCTTGAACTGTTGTGGACAGTTTGGGCTGATATGTCCCTCTTTTCCACATTTATAGCATATGACCGGTGGTCTTCGTATTAATATTGTTGAATCTCCTCTTTTTAAAATCTCCTCCCGACTCGCTTCTTCTATTTTTATAGCCACGATTACCACCAGAGTAGTTGCCGTTCTTGTCTGTACTTTTCTTTCTCCGCTGGTTATCATTGTTCTGATGACTGTTGTCACCGATATGATCCTGGTTGTGGTCCCTCGGTTAACCGTACTCGTTATCTCTCTCCAACAATTGAGCCATGTTGACAACATCTGAATAGAGAGAAAATTTATGAGAAATGAGATATTGACGTATGTCGGGTTTCAAACCTCTCAGAAACATCCGTGTCATACGTTCCTCATTCTCCACCAAATGAGGTGCAAACCTGGACAACTCTGCAAACTTCGCCTCGTACTGGGACACCGTCATGTTATTCTGCTCCAGTCTAATAAACTCTACCTCCTTCATATGACGAATACTTTCAGGAAAGTACTTGTCATTGAATAGTTTCTGAAATGTCTCCCAAGACATGCTGAGTGCGGCTGGATGAGTACGCTTCACAGATTCCCACCAGTAGTCTGCCTCGCCACGGAACATAAAGGTGGCGAATGGAACCTTCTGTTCCTCCGTGCATCCCAAGACATCAAATATCTTGGTAATTTGCTTGACCCATGTCTCCGCCTTAATCGGATCTGGCTTTCCCCAGAATTCTGGTGGTCCCAACTCTTTGAACTGCTTGGCTATGACCAGCTGTGCGTTGCCATTGTTTCTTCCTATATTTTGAACAGGAATCTCTTTCGTCTGGTTTTGCATGAATCGCAAAAAGCTTCTAAACATCTCATCGTTCATCGTCTGCTCAGTGGTGTTGTTCACAGGAGGAACAATTCCAGCCTGTTGCACGTTCTCCTCGTTGGTGAGTACAGGTGTCTCCACGGTTTCATTTACTCCACTGTTAAAATTCTCAGTCGACATTCTCAAATACTGCCATAAAACAAGGGTTAATTTAACAAATTAACAAATCACATAATATCCCTATATTATGACCGACCAACAAATAAGTTTAGGTAGGACACACTAGCGAAGGATTTACTCGTCTCTCCCCTCCTAGTTCTATTCTCCGATCTCCGCCAGAGATCATATCCCTAAGCTCTGATACCAACTGTGACGCCCCCAAAACAGGTATACAACACCTATTCTGAGTCGTCAATAACATGGTACAGAAACAACTACAACTTTATTAATACAACATAAAAATTGTGAGTGTAAATACAAATATTGTCATCTAGACAATATCCACACTCAAATAAGTCCTCATTACAATTATTGGAACAATATTTTACAAAAAAAAATGGTGAGGACTACTAAAACAACTTCCTAGAACCTTCATTCCATACCCCGACTAGTACCTGCTACATTCTCGCCTCCTGAGAAGAAAATAGAACAACAAGGAAAAGGGTGAGCTCAATTAACCCAGTAAAAAATATTATGACTAAGATAATATACAACAAATTATCGTTAGTCTTCAACAGGGAAAAATTTAATAGAATACAATAGACAACAAGTTTTAATTCAATATTCGCAGCGGAAAATAATAATTCATAGAGAAGTTACGTAGATAATGAAATCTACGATTATCTATGAATTTAAAAGCCCATCATCAACATTTTATCCCTGTAACAACAATCAATAAATATCTTGAATCAAATAGTCATCTTTGCACTACAGGCCAAAGATATCCATCAGTTGGTCATGTTCACCTCAACATCTGTTCATCTTTGCACTACGGGCCAAAGATATTCATCAGGAATTATTCATCTTTGCACTACAGGCCAAAGATATTCAGTTATATCATCATTTAAGACTGAGGATGATGAAAAATATTTTAAAGAAAACGAATCCAGTGAAGAAAAATAACAAATATTAAGGATTCGTAATTTGATTTATCCATGTCCAAAAATACCTTATCATAGTGAAGTAAAATTCAAGAATGATCAAAATATGGATACAATCAAAGCTAGTATCCAGAATAGATATTTAGACGAAAAGAAGGAAATTTCATTTTTTGGTGAATAGTAACTCGTGAATAGTAACTCGTGAATAGTAACCCCGACATGAAAAGTTCCAAATTTGATAAAAATTTAGATCAATACTTCGGCATAATGATGTTGAAGAAAATAATATCATTTAAGAAGAAATAACATTCATTACCTCGGAAAGACGGTACTTCTGACTGGAATACTAGATATAGTGCTGAAGGAAACTTGCACCGTATAGCAACACTCAAAGTATCAAATACTCTCAAGAATACGCTCGATATAGAGAGAGAAATAGAGAGAAACTTGTGTTTCTGGTGTGATTTTCAATTCTAACCTAAGCACCCTATTTATAGGAAAATGCTTAGAACACCAAAGTAGAAAATTTAATATAATAATAATATATCAAATTTTCCTTAGCCCACCTCTAGACATCTGATCTCAACCCATCAAGAATTATGTCCACCAACACACAAAACATGTGTTAATCATTTAATGCCACAAAAATACTCTTCCTCCTCATATACTCATATATCCCACATTCATTATAAAAATACCACCATCAATATATTATTAAAATAATATATTTAAATGAATTATTTTATCAGAAAAAGATAAAATATTAATTTTCAACAATTGTCACATTAAAATTTTTCTCTATCTATATCCATATAAAATTACTATTTTTCTCATCATATAAATCAATAATTAATTATACACAAATAATATTACAGAACCACAGTACTGGCAACCAGGCAGTTCCCAGGAAAGAGGGGGCTTTCTAATAAGAATTTCTCCTTACTGGCGCGCAATTAGATGACCAAACCTCTCCTTAGACAGAACTTTCTAGACATTACCAATAATGTTATCTAATAATATTATTCAGATAATATGAATTATTGCTCCGATAATGAAAAATACTGCGTAGTGACAATTATTGAAACAACAGTAACATAAAATATCAACGCAGCAATTATTGAATCAATAAAATACAATATTGAACAGTAATTACTGTAACAATTATTGAGTAGTGCCTTCTTACGTAAGAATCAATAATTGGTGCAATACCGTGTGCTACTGTGCAACAACGCGTATTACTGTGTTTTAACCACCGGGTATTCCAACAGTATTAACGGTAACAACTATACCGTTATTTATAAATAACTTATTTTTATCGTTTTCTTCATCCAATCGCTTTCTGTTATGGGGCCCACACAAGGCTGCGCCGTCGTACGAATATTTCCCGACAACAAGAATATTCCACGACCAAACAAATATTCCCCGACAATAATGAATATTTTAGGACCACTTGCTTATTTAAAATATTTGCGCATTTTACCCTTAACTAACCACATTAATCAAATCAACCCTTACTATTTCAAAATAATAAATAGAGGAATTAAATTTTATTTATTAATAATTTGGGGTCTTACAGTTTTTGGTATTATGACCAGGAATTTTTCGGTATAGTCATGACCATTGATGATTTAATGAATATCCTTGGCCCGTAATACATGGATTATTAGATGATGTGGATTATTTTATTAAGCTGAGTCCCAGCGATAACAATGTTAAAAAACCTTTTTAAATCATAGAAGATAGTAGGTTTTATTATCTACTTGACTCTTCTAATGGATTTCTTATTCCGTTGCAGTTAAACTTGATGTCTATTGTATTTTATCAGTTTAACATTATTGAAGACTATTGATAATTTATTCGTCATTATCTTAGTCATAATATTTCTTACTGGGCTAGTTGAGCTCACCCTTTCTTTCAATGTTCTCTTCAGGAAATAAGAATATAGCTGGGACGAGTCAGGGAAAGGAGTGATGGTCCAGAAGATAGCATTAGTAGTCCTCACTATTCTATTAAATAGTGCGACAATAAATGTAATGAGGACTCCTTGAGTATGGATATTGTCTAGATGACAATATTCCTATTAGAACTCTCAGTTTATGTATTGTCGTATGTTACACGATATTTGTATAATTAAGTTTGTATTTGTATTTTGTACCATGTATTTGGCGACTCAAGATGGGTGATGAATACCTAATTTTGGGGGCGTCACACTATATCATAGTACATTAACTTCATAGCATCAAGCTATAATTATTCAAACATTACAGGCCGTCTTTCTTTTATAACTTAAACTGATCACATTGTGATCTTATTCTATAATCGTTTCCCTTAAAATTCTTTTCTTAACTCGTGATCGTTTTGTTTTACGACCCCCTTTCATTCCTTTTTCATCATTTACGATATTATTCGTTATCTTGGTTATTGGAGTTAGGGAACTCCTGATTCTTATCTACATATCTTTTTAAGATCCTTCTTTGAATCTTCTTGTTTATATAACAATTCTTGCTTTAAGAATTTCCAACTTCATTTATATCGTTCAACATTTTATTCAAGTTCTACATTTTCATCATACGTATCCATTTCTATACTTGGTACACATCGAGTCTCTACCAGTTTCAATATGGTACGCTGAGTGGTTTCCCACAAACAACCAACAAACTAGGTTCCGAGATGCTAGTTCGTATATACCTCCGATCTATAAAGGAATCGGTTAGCCCAGATACCATACATCAACTACTAAAGAGTACAATTGCACAATACTTGAATATAACTCTCTATTCTTAACTTCTTTATCACTCTCTTTTTATAGACATTGTCTATTTATTATCACTTTACATCCTTATTATTGGAGTTGGGTAACCCCACATTCATATTCCTTATAACTATGCGAGATTCTTCTTTGAATCCTTTCACGCATGTTTTAATTCCTTCTTTATAAATTTCTTAAATTACTTCTTATTGTTCAAACTTTATTTGAGCTTATCATTTCATTATCTTCACCTTCCTTTTCTATGGTTATAGCCTAAAGTACTCCTACCTAAGGTTTCTAACCTATCAGCTTTGATACCAACTGTAACGACCCCAAAATTCATACAATTAAATTCTCGATTTCAGTCGTTAATAATACTTTCAACCTCTGCTTTTACATCATTAAATGATAATACAACCATTTAAAATTTGTGAAAGAATTAAAATTTTCTATTACAAACTATCCTCGTTCCTAAAACCTTCAACCTTTACATCTAAATATCTCATAATCAATTTAATACTACAATAGTTTACATCGCGAAACGATATTATAATTCAACATTAATACATCATTCGGAACCTTAAACATGGTTCAAATAATAATAATGCAACCAAAGTGTATAAATCCTCAAGTACCACGTCGGGTTCATATCTTTCAGGTAACACATAACTTTACCTTGAAATCTTGACCTGCAAAAATGGTTATTTGCAAGGTTGAGCTCGACAGCCCAGCAAAATCTAACAGTTTTCATGCATCACATAACACATAATAACATGCTCAACATATATTTCTTAAACATTAGACTAACATAACATACATGCTACAGTTCATATAACAAGTATAAAGATTGAGTTCCTTACTCAATCAGCATGCTTTACTTAATTAACGTAGTCATAAGTTGACTTTGACGTTTCATGCTTTTAACATAAATACAACACATCATGTTATTTGCAATAAAGACTTAAAACAATTAATCATCAAGTTCACGTAGCAAATAGGAATTGAAAGACTTGCCTTGATCGTTGTTTACCAATAACAGTTTAACAGCTTACAGATATCTGCACTTCACGTGCCCTACACAATTATATAATCATGCACATCAACTATTAGTCACATAGCAATGCATAGTAGTTGTAACGTAAACTTTACTCTATATCTCATAACCCTTCCAATTATCAATACACAATGTTTAATTTGATTGTGTTAACTTTCGACTTATAGCTCACTATGTGTCATATTCGAATTTTATTCAAGTGTTTAAGTTTTGCTAGGACTACTTATTGGTTTTATATTAACACTATTCAATATCTTATAATATTCATTTCATTTGATTTAAAATACTTTTTATGTTCATTATCACTTATCATGACGTTTCGACATTTATTCGTCACACGCACAATTTGTCTCTCTTGTGTGTGCTTAGTATGTCTATACAACTTTTCTAATACATCATTTATTAATGTTAAGAATCATTATACTTCATAATATTCATGTTCTATAACTTAGAACATCATCTTTTATCGTCAAGAGCACTACACTTGCATACGTGCATGCCCGACGCCCCCCGATTGCCTTCGAAAACACAACAGTCCTAAAAATGACCATTTTAACCCCTTTTCCAGGCCTCAAATTGAAAAACTTAAAGAATAAAAGTTGTAGGTCTATTCGTCCTCGTTTCGGATTATCTTGAATCACCAAAATCGGAGTTTGTATGAAAAAGTTATGACCGTTTTACCAAAATAGGTCAAAGTAATCACAGTCAGCACACATGGGCGCGCACCCGTGTGACTTCCAGCACGCCCGCGCCATCTCCCAGCCCCAGCGGCATGCCCGCGTGCACGGTCGGCGCGCCCGCGTGAGGCTTCGGACATATTGCAGTTTTTTTAACGTAACTTTCTCGTTTTAAGTCCAAATTAGTTGGTTTTCAATTCTATGGGCTCGTTAAACTCTTAGCTACTCATCTAGAGAATAATTATAACACTTCAAACATATTAACAAATCATTTTAAGGGTTCCAATTCAGTGTTCATGCTATATTTTTATGTTTTAAACACAATTAGCGAATTCAATCGCCACGACTTCATTTCTTAACCAATTGACATGATTCAAACTACGTCGTTTTCGTTTCTTAACGTACTAACATATTCTAACATCAAATAACAGATTATAACACATATTAAGCATGAAATTTTGTACTTTCTAAAGCTATTTTTGAACAAAAACACTATTATTTACTTTTCTCCTTATAAACCCAAATTTCATGTATTTGAACACCAACATAGAGTTCTAGAGGATAACTAACAGATTTAGCAATGGATTACATACATATAACAACATCTTCTACAACAATTCAACCAAAACCTAATTTCCAAAGAATAAAAAATTACAAAAACCAAATATTAGAATTAGGGGTAGATTATACCTTAACCCTTTGATGTTAAAAAGGTTATAGCAAATCCTTCTCAATCCCACTCCTTCTCCAACTCTCAATTCTCTGTATTCTTTCTCTCTACCTCTCTGTTCTTCTTAGTTAGCCATTAGGAGAAATAAGACGCGTAATATAACTGAAGGAGCCTCACCTCCCACGTACTTATCAGTTAAAAAAAATAAAAGACGTCAATTAAATAAGCAAAAGGCTACAAGGCCTTGTTTGGCTAAGCACATAACTCCCAAACTAGATTATTTTAATAATCTTATATTATATAGTTTTTATTTGTCACACCTGCCACTAATTTAAATAGCTTACCATTATAATAATTATAATTATAATTTTTATTATAATTACTCTGATGATTAATAAATAATTATATATCTAATTTAATTAATAAATTAGATTTAAACATTACTTTATTTAATTTATTTATTCCCTTTAATATTAAACATTTCATTTAATTTAATTAATTCATTAAATTAAATCTTCAAAGAATAAAATTTACATTTGCTTTAATTTAATTATCATATACACGTAACTAAATTATTATACCACAATTCATAAATTATTTATTTTTCTCAATAAATAAATTATTTAAAATATTTATTTCATTCAATAAATATTTAAAATAATTAACAAATTCATTTAATTTCTTCAATAGTTAACTTAACTATTGAACCTCACTTTCCCAATATATGAATATATATTTCTCTTCGTACCAGATCACATATTTAAAAATATATAGCATGTATATATACATACTCAAACTCAAAACGTCTCATAATAAGAATTTTAATTATTAAGTTCCTATTATGCCGTAAATCATATATATATATATATA